>CM042144.1:91149723-91174723 GCA_023376005.1 Doryteuthis pealeii
TGTGTGTGTGTGTGTGTGTGTGTGTGTGTGTGTGTAGCATTACCCGTTTTTACATTATGAATGAGGATTTTGTTTTTAGATTTATATTAAATATCTAATATCCTTTCATTTGAATCTTGAATTTTCTGAGACTATCAGTCTTTTAAATTTTCTATTCTTAGGAATCAGCTTGAATATAATAAAGCTTATCTGCAATACAAACGTTTACTTACTATGCCAATATAAATGCATAAAAATTCTTTTAATATCTCAACGTTAGGTTGGATTTTGCAATCCCCTTGTGTTTTGAAAGCAGATGTGCTTTCCTTTTCCCAGACAGGAGAAAGTCCAGCTTAATGCATTAAAGTCAATTCACAGACCGGATTTACTTCAGCTTCGAAACTATTGATATCTTACCTTGCTTATCTTTGGATTTCAGGTAGTCAACAAACCTTCGTCTGTAAGAAAAAGGGAAAAATCTTCTATTGTTTTCTTTATTGTAAGTTAAGCAACATGCATGTAAGAATAAATATTTATTACTTATTTCAGTCTTTAAGTGATACTAGACGATCCGCGAAACCGTAAGGTTCCCGTTGTAACAGCGTTGTATGATTATATTGAAATTGTATGTTGAGAGCACTATTGGAAATTCCATAGTTAATTATCTCCCCCTGCCGCTAGGGGGAGAATCACCAACATCGTATATTGGCACCAAAACCAAAAACTTTACTTATCACGGAGCACTCACTGAGGGTAGTCACGTAAATAGCGGTCCCTAAACTTCACTCATCACTTAGCCCCAAAACAGGGCTTACTTATCTACGGACCGTTGACCTGGACGGAGGCATATTTTCACAGCACACTTTCGAAGGCATTGTGTCCGCAGACTACAAGGCTATCACAATAGCACACTACAGAAGGCACCAAGACCAAATAGCCTACTTGAAAAGGGCCCATTCACCATCATTTAAAAGAACTGTTACCAGGGCGAGAAGCTTCGAAAATAGCATCCCCCATTACTTATCACTGAACCGGTTACGAGGAAGAACGAGAAACGTCCGATGAAACGTCATATCAACTTTCCAACAAGCAACAGAATACCCCTGTTATCACCACTACTCCAAGAACATTACTTAACTCAGATAAGTCTTGTAGCAAATACCAATAAAATTTGCATCAAGTTCTTGTATTATTTGTCAACACGTGTATTAAATTTCCATAGTGTGTTTGTCTTCTTTGCCGACAATTTGAATGATTAAAAATTTATGTTCAGCATAAACATAGACTTCAGAAAATTATCGGTCACTTACAAATTGAATTAAATATTGTTTTATTCCCTCGAAGCATTTTAAGTTTAGTGTTCTAATAGAGACTCGTTATGTCGGATCGATTTTGCTTATTAACCATTACATTTTTGATACGTACGATGTGATCAGGAAGTATCAAGACTGAAAATGTATTTACCAAAGTAGAATTGAACAAGGAATGTGTTAAGTTTCTGACCGCCATCCTTGGCCAGTTGAAAAGGATTTAAAGTAAGTAAGTAAGTAAGTCCTGAGCTACAGAATCCTTTGGTAAGTGAATAAGTTCTGGGTTATGTAATCCTACGTAGTGCCAAAGGTCCAGTGATATAATCCTATGTTCCGTCGTCCACGAAGGTTCAAAGGCAATTGAGTGGCTAAGATCAGAATAGCCAGTATAAGTAATAACATCAGCAGCAGAGTACTGCCAGTGGTTGGCCAATAGGTTGGTCACATGGTTATCGCCGAGTCTATAAGTAGAAGTGAGTATTTGACACACGCCTTATAAGAAAAAACGCCAACAGAATGAAACATAATCAGCTTCAAAATAGTCACTTTTGCAATTAACACACTTGTTTCAGTAAGTTTCCCGCTGATTAAATCATATCTGAAATTTTTGTTTTCATGTGAAGATCTAGTGAAGATAGAGAGTGATGCGCTTGCACAGTCCTGTTGTTCACAAAAATATACTAATGAATAAAAATACCGTTGTTAGTTTCATTCTAAAAATAATTATTGGTACACAGTCGTTTAGATACATTCTAGACGTATAGACATTATATATATTTACCAACCCCTCCACACGATTCCGATTTCAGATCTATTTGGGTTAATAAGTCGGGTTTGTGGTCCTTTAGTAATACATATGTGATCGTATTTGTAATATAGGGACCTTATCGCTAATGTGTAGTTTCTGGGTAATTATTCTGTTTTCTCTGTTGTATTCTTAAATATTTGAAGAATATATATATATATATATATATATATATATATATATATATATATATATATCTGTGTGTGTATGTGTGTGTGTGTGTATGTGTGTGCAAGTTTTATAGTTTGCTTGATGCATTGATTGTATATTCAGTTTGGAGATATCACAATGTGAAGGGAAAAAAGTAACGAGTATGTTGTTCATTTACATGAATTTTCTAATGTTTACTTTATATTTTGGGATGAATCACCCATATCCGGAAGACTTCGGAGCCCATAAAGGAATGTTCATGGCAATTTATATTAATCCATATTAATGTAGATTTAGTAACGTGTGTGTTTCTGTATTTGATTTAATGTTTGAATGTATTAATATTCTTACGTACTGTTTTCCGATCACATTTCGCTTTTAAAACAATCTCCAAACCATATATATATATATATATATATTATATATATATATATATATATATATATATATATATAACACTCACATATATATTTGGAGAATATGTGCTTAATTGAAGTCGTACCTAATTTTGAAAGTTAATTAATTAATTAATCTATTAGGCGGGAATACCTATTCAAATGTAAGGCTAAACAAATCGAGTAAAATCAATCTCTGTATGTACATTTCAGCCTATTAGGCCTCATCAGCAGAGCTATAATAAAGCCATATCAAAACACAACGTTTGTGTATTTACTTCTCATATATATATATATATATATATATATATATATATATATATATATATATAACACTCGCATATATATATATAATATATATATACATATTACACACACACACTCATATATATATATATATATATATATATATATATAATATATATATATATGAGAATCATCAATAGGTCTATTTGAAGGTCTATTGGTGTATGACACTTGAAAACAAAAAATAAATATATATTGAAACAGTATCAACCAAAGAAATTTTTAAGATAAGAATTATCATGTGGAAATTTGTATAAGCGGAGATATTTGTGAAATAAAACATACCTAGTAATAGTATACGAAAACAAATCGACTTTTATCAGCGTTTGAATGTTTAAGCCATATATCCAAAATTTGGTCCGTGAGCCAATTATGTCCTGTGTTTAGATTTCTTATGTTCCACAGCTTCGGTCTTATGCGAAGTTACGATAAAATTCGCTTACAATATTAAATTTAAAAATCACACCGATTCAACATAAAGAAATAAAATCATATAATCAATTTTTATAAGTTTCACGAACGTAAAACAATAACAATAACCGTATTTGAATTATTATTATTTTTATAATATTTTTTTATGTTGAATTAATATTTTTATTCGGTATTTATGAATAGATATTAATTTGTGAAATGAATAAACCAAAATAATTTACAAGAACTATACTGATTCAAATTATTTTGTATTAATATTCTTTAAAAATACGAAAATATTTAATTGTGTAAAACAACATTTATTACGTTTATATTTCTTTTTAAAGAAAAATAATTCCTCAGATAAATTAAAAACTATTTATAAAACCTTTTCAGAATTAGATATTTAACAAATGATAAACAGTTCTAAGTATTTATTTAATTCCTTAAATCGTTATATTTATGCGACACTTACGGACGTTAAATAAGCAGTTTACTTTTTGCATTAAAAAATCATTAGAACCAATAATCTTTTAAAATTAAAGTCCATATTGTTATTTAATAAAAATGTGTTGATATTTATTAATTTAAATATTGCAGATTTTAAAATATCTTACCCTAGGTATGTACACATATACGCACCTGCTTTTTTAACCCCACTCAAATTGGTTAAGTATCAGATTTTAATAAAATGTTCGGTATTTAAAGCAGTAAAAGATGTGGATTCTTTTAAAAAAAATTCAGAAGACAATATGATATTTTTTCTGTTTTTGTGTCATGAGCCAAACCCTACGCCATCAATCATTTTGTTAATTTAACTCTCTTCATGAAGGTGTATGCGAATGAGATTTTAGATATTTTGTCGGGAAAATACCCCTTATCCACCCTAACATAATGAGACTGTTCAGGTCGAGGAACAAAAGCTATAGCACTTTAACTGGGAAATAGATTGCCTTTTTCCCGGGACCTCGTATACATCAAATATCCAAAGTAACAATAATAATTAATTGATTGAATGAGGAGATACATTACCTCTTCCTTATATATATCTCAAAGTTTCCAGGGTGACATTGTCACATGAACAATGAAATTATGAAGATTAGTAAAAATAACAAGATTCTCGTTAGTAAAGTTTTCAACAACATTAGGTAGGTACATCTGAACAACAGTCAAATTTCCCCATGTTTAAAGATAAATCAATGAAGAATTAGATTTTGTTTACATTTCTTTAACGGTTAGTCTATTTTGTTGGTACGGATTCCATATTTTTGAAGTTCAGAAAAGGGTAAAATTAGATACAACTTTGCTCTTATAGGCATTTTTTTTTTTTTTTTTTTTGTTTTTTTTGTCGTTGTTTTTTTTCTTTACTTTCAGAGCTTAATTTTCTAAGAATAAAAAAATCAGATTAATTGTTTTTTAGAGGTCTAAAATCGACATCTGTTGTGATTCTGTCAACTATATACAAATACTGAATAAATCAATTTGAAAGATTAGTTAAAAACATATTTTATCTAAATAATAGTGTTTGTTCTTCTATTTATTAGATTAGTTTTTAATTTGATGAATTTTTTAAGGAGACCCGAAAGAGAACAAATATAAAAAGCGCCACATAGGAGATAAAGATTTTCCGAGAATTTATTAATATAAAAAAGCCGGATTATTACGCTTTCGATAATCTATACTTTACAAGAAAAGACACGTAATAAATCATAAGAATACCGATAAAAAGTGCGTCTCTTTGTACATCTAACTATATAACTCAGAATATTTCTAAAAATTTAACGAGATTTTCATAGATATATTTAAGTCAGGATTTAATTATTTGGTAGAATTTTAGTGACAGCATTATTTTTCTTTTGAACGTTTGTTTTAAAAATATTTTTTCCTATGAAATACAATATCTTTCTTTTCTTCCTCACTTTTACTTTGCATAGAAATCATTTGCAGTACTTTACACACTATGTCTAAAATGTTTTTTTTTTCTGCTATGTACCACATGAACAAACCTCATTGTAAAAAAACACAACTCAAAACTATTCTTTTATAAACAGTCGCAAAAATGAATCAAATAAATTAGCAAAATAAAAAAAACACCCTCTGGGCGACGTAAAATAAATGTTGCCTGAGGGGATTAGGAGTTGAAATTTTAATATCAGAGAGTTTGTATCATAAGTAAAGTAAAATCATCAAATTTATTAAAGGAGTAAAAAATAAAATAAATTTATCAAAGGAGTAAAAATATAAAAAATTGAAATGGAAACTTAGTTCTGATAACTTTAAATATATATTAAAATAAAACAAACTATATATAGATAGATATTACCAGGTATGTATTTATTATAACTTGTTAAAAAAAAACAATGAGGACTGTGTAACATTGCATGCTCAAATTTGAGTGTATTTATTCTACGTTATGACGTTTTAAATAGTGCGACGTAATCAGTAACGTCGTTTTTTTACAGACAAAAACCGGAAGCGAATCTCCATTATTAATAGATTTAAAAATGAAATTCGTTTAAATTGTAATAGATATTGTCCATTCCTATTGTCCACCCATTTTATAATTAAAAATAGATTTATTTATTATTGGTGTTAAATTGGCAAGACCGGGTATCACCTCTAGTATAATATACAGTTATGAGTAGATTTTAACAAAAATTCTGTTGACTTTTACAGCAAAAATCAATTATTCAAAAAAAAAAAAATCAGTTCGAATTACACGGCATAAAAACAATAACAATAATTTGCAATAATCTGAAACAGTTCAAACTTAAGGCCATTGAATTTATCTCAGTGTCGACGGTAGTTTCAGCTTTAAATAGCATTAAATGGCAAAAATGTGAATAATTAAAAAGAGAAGAAAAAAGAAGTGAATTTTGAGTTTATAGCTTATGTCTTTTTGTTTTCATGATTTCTACGAAGCGTGATTGTTACGGACGAACGCATAATCGAAAAGAAAACGTCCAAAATGGTAATTTTATTTAGAGACGCTCCCGGAATAATTTTGGAATTGATTGAAGTTTTTAATGATTTTTAAACTATATGTACATTTCTTGTTTAAAGAAGATAAATTGTCTTCATTGAGCCTTTAAACAGGCAAATGCTTATCATCTGTGACACATAAAGACCTGTAAAACACGATGTTATCTTCATCAAATAGTGATCAGTAAAGCTTTTGCTATATTTTCATTGTCTAAAACAATCTAAAAATATTTAATGTGTTTTAGTCGTTTGTCTATCGGAAGCGGATGATATAATTTCAAAAAGTTAGATTTGAGGTGTGCATCAAAGGCCACACACTCTCTCCTGCATTATAATTTTATGTACATCCAGTTTGAATCTGTACGATTGTGCCAGAAAGAATGGAGATTATACAAGTATATACAGTTATATTCAGTGTTAAAAGATATATATATATATATATATATATATATATATATATATATATATATATATATATAGAGAGAGAGAGAGAGAGAGAGAGAGAGAGAGAGAGAGAGAGAGAAGAGAGAGAGAGAGAGAATAAGCAGTGTAACCGACCGAGTTATTACCTAGTTAACAACCATAGAAATAAATGTATAAACAGTTATATTCAGAGTGTTAATATATATATATATATATATATATATATATATATATATATATATATATATATATATATAAGAGAGAGAGAGAGAGAGAGAGAGAGAGAGAGAGAGAGAGAGAGAGAGAGAGAGAGAGAATAATTTTGTGTAACCGACCGAGTTATTACCTAGTTAACAACCATAGAAATAAATTTAAAAAAATAACAAGATAAATTTAAAAACATATTAATTTATATTTACTATATTTTCTGTTTTATTTCATAATGGCTCACAGTTTTGCACTGGCATAGTAACTGAATTTCTCAATATTCTGTACGTTCATACCCAATTCATCCGAAACGGGAAGGATGAGACAAAAGGTCAAGTTATCAGCGGAGTACTACTGGTTTTGAATTCAGAGTCTTCCTTCTCCTAGACCGGTTGCCGTACCAAACCCAGACTGCCATAGCTTAGTGATTGGTGAAGAGATGGTTTTATGTCTTTCCTTAGATCACTAGCACAAAGTGTAAATACTTAACAATGAAACATTAATAGACTGAGAGAAAAGAATAGCCCAAGTTTACTTAAATAGTTTTATCTCCGTAAGAATTAAAGAGAGACACTATCCGAATATTGCCGTTTCTGTAGGGAGCAAAAGATAAAATGGAATCAAGTTTAGGATCTAATAAGAATCACATAGTTATATGCAATGTAGTTCCTACTGGTTTCTGTAAAATTATTTTCAACTCTGTAAAATTTTGAGTTTCAGTTATTTTATGTAATAAACTTGTTAAAATGCAAATGCTGAGGACATTCTACAAAATATTTATTTAGCGCTTAATAGGAAATATTTAAATATGTAAATGCTTTTTGAATTAAAAAAAAAAGAAATTATTGATTTGAATGGTAATTCACCAACAAACTTTTTATCAATGCGAAGTTGAAACAACTTATAAGATTCTTGAATAGAAAGGCATTTAAAATATTCAGTTTGAGCGATCTGGAGAATATGCAACTGACCAAGAAATAAATGCAAAAGAAATAAAACAAATGACTAACAGGAAGAATAAAAAGGGTGATAATTTGGAAGCCTTAAGAAAGTGAAATCAAAATATGTGCTTATTAGCTACCTGCAATACTCGTTTGCGTGAGGTAAGAAACCAATATATATATATAATATAATATATATATAATATATATATATATAATATATTATATATATATATATATAGGTATATGTAAAAACAAAATTTTTTTGCGATGAAACAAAGAAAATACAGTGCTCAATCACAGTTTGTAAGAGCTAATATTTATTTATTTTACAATGTTTTCATAGATCAATGAACATTGATCTATGAAACATTGTAAAATAAATAAATAAATATATATATATAATATATATATATATATATATATATATATATATATAATATATATATATGCAAAAACCAAAAACATTATTTTATGTATTATAAATGTGATGTTTATGGTGTGTGGATTAAGATGAAATAAAATTGAATAAATTAACATTATTGAAGCTAGATTTACCACAGACAATCATAATAGTAATAATAAAGATTGATAATTTTAATTATAACTAGTAGTAATTCTAATTAATTTTCCTAAATATTTTTGTTTTGTTAAAATCGAGAGCCACCACAAAAATTGGATGATAGAGAATGACAAAATGCATTTTTGTTATCTTTATGAACATAATAAATTTGAAATCTGGGAATAATAACCCACAGGAATTAATTGTGCTTATTTTAATTTATATGCAAATTTTATCAATCAGTTTTGTTTTGAGGAGGCCCTAGAATTTATCAAATGACAAATGGATTTGGCTGTTGGCTTACAATATTTTAGGACGGATGAAGGGGGTCTAATTCGTTCACAATTGGTTTTTCACGATTCATTGATGTCTGATGACAGATTTTAATTTGTGTGATTTATAAAAGTGTGAGACCAACAAACAATTCTAAATTAAAATCAATTCTATATATTTTTTCTGAAGAATAGATATTTTACAAACAGTAATTGTTACTATAAAATGTAAATTTGCCTAACATATAAGAGATTTACTAATTACATATCTAATATTTTCTTAAATGTTGATATTTTCCATAAAGTAATCACTTATGTTTGACGTGAAATAATAATTCAAATGACAAATTGAGGAAATAGCACATGAAAAGACCTAGACATTATTAAGAAGAGGAAATCTCAAGAGAGAAACATTCACTAATAATTGCTGAACAAAACAATGCCATAAGAACAAATTATATCAAAGCAAAAATTGATAAGACTCAACAAAACAGCAAATGTAGGATGTGCGGTGGCAGTGATGAGACAACAAAACCATGTACTAAGCGAATTCAGCAAACTAGCACTACAAGGATACAAGGCTAGGCTCGTCTGGGGTGGAATGGTGAATTGTCTGGTATTTATGTAAAAAAAACTAAATTGTAACAATCCAACAAGATGGTATATGAATAAACCAAAATTTGTTCTTGAGAATGAAACATAAAATTCTCTTGGACTTTGAGATAAAGACTGATCGCCTTATCCCAGCCAAAAGACCAGATCTCGTATTGATTAACAAAAAAGAGAACTTCTCAACTAGTAGATTTTATAGTTTTAGCAGACCTCTGGGTGAAGACGAAAGAAAACGAAAAGACAGAAAATATCTAAACCATGATAGAAAATCAAAAAATAAAGACATAAATAACAATACATTTGATGACATTAAAGAAAAGTGGACTAGAGAAGACAAACAAAATGTAACGCGCTGTTATTTTTAAAACGACACAACATAAAGAGGATATAGGAAAAGGATTATCAAAATATGGGAATAATCCTTAAAATTTAATACAAGCCAAAGACTTGCAGATCGAGCGAGAACAATTTTAAAGAAAGGCTGGTTTGCTGTCCCTGAAATACTAGAAATATGGGGAGAATTGAAGCACAAAAATACTGAAAACCAAAGATTATAGAACCCAGCGCCACAACATCAATGTTAACATAAAGTGAGAGAAACAATGTAGAGCAAAAACGAAAAAAATCATGACTTTATAAAATGTTACATTACCATCCCTTGGTAATCAGAACTTGAAAAAGTCAAGAGGGAAACAAGGTTTAATGAATAAATAACATAAAAAGTAATTGCAAGAACTTTTAGATGGTCCGAAGGCTGATACATAACAGGCCTTATTAAGAGCAACACTCAAGAAAGTATCAAATTCGTACATCGGGCCATAATAGTATACATGGATTACAAAATTATTGTCCCTGATTGCAACTAATTAAATGCCTACAAGAATCAAATATGCTCGAATGGATGACGAAGAGAAAAACAACTCTGATACAGAAATCCCCACAAATGAAAACATCCTTAGCAACTATAGAACAATAACGGGTCTACCGAAAATTCTATCCATACAAATAAAATAAGAAGTATATTACTCGCTTGTATGCCGTTGATTATTTCCAGACGAACAGAAAAGATGATATGAGGGAACGTGAGGAACAGATGACGGACTATATATAGATCAACACATTTTTAAGGAGGTTAAAACAAGGTAAAAAAATGTAGCCATAACAGGAATTGGCTACAATATATATGGTCCCCCAAAATTGCATTATTAAATGTCTAAAAATATCCGACAAGATCATAAACTTCATCACAAAAGTTATCGAAAACTGGATAGTGGAATTAAAAACATTACAAACCCTTGCAGGAGCGAAAATCCAACGAGACATCTTCTGGGGAGACTTCCTCTTGCAGCTTATATTTTTTAGCAATAATGCCACGCATTTATATACTCAAGAAATATATAGGTGGCTACAAATTTACAAATTAACTTGCAAAATTAAACCACCTCATGTACATTGATAACATCAAGATATTTGAAGAAAAAAAAAGAACTAGAAGCTCTTGTTCAGAACAGAAGAATATATAGTCAGGATATAAGAATGGAATTTGGAATCAAAAAGTGTGCCATTCTCATATTGTTATATACCTGTTGAACATATTGGGTATATAATAGCGAGAGAGAGAGAGACAGACAGACAGACAGACAGAGACCGACAGAGACCAACAGAGAGAGAGAGAGAGAGAGAGAGAGAGGGGGGGAGAGGATATGACGAGAAGATGAGGGTATGATATATTTGTTCTTACTTTGTTGGGCTTCTTCTGTGGGTTGTTTCTCCGGGTTGATTTCTTCGGGCTAGGTGTCGTGCATTTCTTGTTTGTTAATTAATAAAGCAAGGCTTTGTTTAATTATATATATATATATATATATATATATATATATATATATATATATATGACTTCTATTAAAACAACCCCAGCCCAAGATCGAGCGGATTGAGAAACAAACTCTCGAAAGAGCGTCTCTCCTCAATGAGCATCAGGTCGCAACAAAACTAAACTTAAAAGTCCTGTCTCACGCGTCCTATTGGCGCGTTTTTTCGTGCGGTGGGTAAACGGATATCAACACATGTCGATCATGCCAACGGTAATTTTCCACTCAACTCCCTACGATTTTGAATCTTCTAACGAAATCTGATTCAAAATTTATACTACAATACTTACATAATTCATAGTCTATCTATGAACTATGTAAGGGAATTGAAACGGGGAGAAAGAGAAATAACAGAAGGAATAAAACTACCAAATCAGGAATCCTTAAATAAAAGATGTCCAATGACGAAATGACAATCTCAAAACCCCTGGAAAGTCACGACAACGTTCTACATAGTTAAGTTCAATCGACCATTTTCTAAACAGGTAACTCGTGCCGATTAACAAGATAATCTTGTATACTGTTGGGTACTTTTTTGTATATAGTTGCATAATCATATTGCAATAAAGTTTAAATCGTTATTGTTAACGGAGAGTTGTCTCGTTCTTTAACAACTCATTTCTACTAGCCTCCTCATCCGTCACAAGAATCTCTGATCAAAGACTTTTTAACGTTCTGTACACTGGGCAGTAGAGAAAATACATTGTGAGAAATTTGGTCGGCAGTTTTGATTTATGCAAATTAGCATGGATTTTTTCAACAGAAAACGTGGTACTAGTGCTGTCTGAAGAACTTTGTTAGTCTAGACCGCGTTAGTTCTTTTTACGGAGTTTTCTTCTTGCGATAAGAAAATTACCTTCTTCTTGCTGCTGGACTTCTTTGGCGATAGTTTTGGATTGATGTTTTCTTCCTTGACCTCTCGTTAAAACAATCTCGGAGCTCATATTTTATAGAAAAAAATTGTAGACCCCTGATTGGTCAGCCAGGCATGAACATTTCGTGCCACACTCTGATTAACCAGCCAATCGGGACTCAGGAATTATTCAGAGATTGTGGAGACCAGCAAAAAAAAAAAAAAAAAAAAAAAAAGAAAAAGAAAGCAACCTTAGAAGAAGCAAAAAATAAAACAAACAAAAATCTTGTGCACGCGTTAACTGGCACGGCCTCTGAACGTTCGGTCTCGGAAAAGGTTATACAAATGCACTGAGTTTTATTGTCGCGGGTTATTCCTGAAACTCTTGAAAACTTTTATAAACTCATCAACCCAGCAGCTCTTGAAGCTGAAAACAATCAAAAGAATAACCTTGTATAAATGTTTTAATGTTTTTATTTTAACAAGATTACTTTAGATTTTCAACAAAAAAAATGTTTTTCTCGTTTATAAATTTTAGACGCCAATGGAAATCCTCATTGTGTCATAGGAGCAAAATAAGAAATACCGACACCTACCCCCCCCCCAAAAAAAACAAACAAAAAACAAACGTGTTAAACTCTCCGTATCAAATAAATTAAACGGATTTCATAACGTATCCCCTTTTCTGACAAGATTAATATTAATATAAGTAATTAAAATGGTTAGAATAATAAAAACATACTCACATCATTCACTAATTTAAATGTACAATTTACTTATAATTTATTACTAACAATATTCTCCTTCATTCCCAACAGTGCGATATTCAAATCCTTTAATCCATACCTCAAATAAATTATAAGCACAATATCGATCGTGAAATGACAACCCTTTCTATAAAGGCTTCTTAAATTGGTGAATAACATTTTGGCAGGTGAATAAAAACATAGTGTCTTCAGTGGGGGGGGGTGCTAGTTTGTATTTATAAATCCCTTTATATTAGAACAGAATATCGTTGAATCATGTAGACTAATAACCGATATTGTATACCTAGCAAAATTCCTGATTGAGTGCGGTGGCTACTAGTGATGTGTCATTTGCATTTGACCCGTTCAAAACATTCTTTTAATGTTTAAACAATTCTTCTTTTTCACTGAATGGCATTTCTATAAGGAAAAGACATAAAGCATTAAGCATAAATAGAGAATTAGTGGCGTTATTAGAATACAAAATATCATTTTTTAATAGCTATCCTGTATATTTAAGTTTGTGAATATGTATTTTATGTATGTATGCGTTTGTGTATGATTACATGTGTGTGCGTATAAGGCAAAGGCGATGTTTAAAGTCTGGAAATAAAAGAACGATTTAAAATAAGAATAAAAATTTGCAAAATAAACTGTGAGAAACAGATCTTTTGAGTTCATTGCAAATCTGTGTAAGGCATTAATAAATCTAGGCTATTATTTATCGGTGAAAATGATCTGCAGTCATTGAATGTCATAAAAAGAACAGCGAATAGATTTTGACCCGGAGAATTTCATGGTTCAATCCGGATTATAAAACAGAGAATATAAAATTCAGAACGTATTTCGCACTTTCTGCTTTGTATATTTCGCGCATAGATTGGAATTGTTTCCTTTTTTTGGGGTGGGGGTTAAAATAAAATAAGATATGATAAAGAAATGGTTTAAAAAAGATTTCTATAAATGTATGGGTGAAAAGGAAATTCATCGCCTTGCATAGTGAAGAAGAGGGGCATGAAAAAAAAATGGACGAAAAAGAATTGGGAAAAATAGAAAAGTGAAATTGAAGGTGAGGGAAGTAGGGAAATTGAGAATTAGCATAAGAGGTGAAGAGAAGAAACTTAGGGAGGGGGCATCTAGATAGTCATCTAATGGTGAAACATTTAAGGTTATATATATATATATATATGTGTGTGTGTATGTGTGTGTATGTGTGTGTGTGTCTATCCCAATATATATATATATATATATATATAATGGACTCTCCCGTCGATTTTCGACGTATGAGGGTTCATACACACAATGAACATCCACACAGGGATTTGTTTATAGTGGTGAAGGCTTGTGTTGGACCATCCACACATTTTGGCATAGTCAACGACCGACTCAGGAATTTTGAATTCATAGTTATCCCTCTCCTAGACTGGTTACCTACCCAAGGCTAAAGAGCCCAGTCTGCCCTACTATTTAACCCATTGCTAGAGGGAGAATATATGGATTCATACTTTTTCCAAGAGTATTAGCGCTATGTGAAATGCCAACATCTTCGTCTAGGAATTGAACTCGAATCGACGAGTCCATTTTCCACGACTCTAACCACTAGCCCACGCGCCTCCATAAATAAATATATATATAAAGTATACACCCCCCCCACATATATATATATATATATATATATATATATATATATACACATATATATATATATATATATATATACACACACATATATATATATATATATATATATATATAATATAGAGTGTATATCCATAAGGAACCGGTTTAGCACAGCTGCTAGAGCATCCACCAAGGAACAACAGTGTTTCGGGTTCGATACCGGCCCCCGCCAGCTCAGTGCATGAGTATCAGATATTGGGTAATCTGATCTGTCTGAGTTTAATTATTTACTTCGACATGAGTTGTCTACAATTTTTCTTCTTTTTACTGTAATATGTGATGAATGAAGATTTTTGTTTATCATTATCAACAAAATTATCGCAGGAAGAAAAAAGAAGTTCGTCTAATGGCCAACTAAAACTAAAAGTGTGGCAGCAGATGCAGCTGCACTACTCTCTCTCTCTCTCTCTCTCTCTCTCTCTCTTCTCTCTCTCTCTTCTCTCTCTCTCTCTGTGTGTGTGTGTGAGGCGCCAGTATGAAACGACCATTGGCCAATTTTACAAGTTGTTTACACATTTCGATAACGACATGTAGTTGAAGAACCATTGTCAGTAATTGCACCGTTCCTTTATACAATTAATTCATCCCCCCCTCTCTCTCTCTCTCTCTCTCTCTCTCTCTCTCTCTCTCTCTCTCTCTCTCTCTCTTTCTTTCTTTGCTTTTTACATCGTTTTCTGTAAAAAGACTTCGGTCGGCAAAACATCACTTATTTTTCCCCGTTTTTTTCTTCTGACATCACTGACGGGCGTTTCTGTCTTTTGTATTTCATTCTCTATTTCTATCAACACTATTATCGATCATTTTCTATTTTCTACTTTTCTTGGCTTTTCGATCTGCGTCTTTTTTCACTATTTGCTTTCCGCGACTCCTCCTTCATCTGTAAATCATATGGTCTTTCTTTCTTTCACCTATTCACCTTTTTTAGGGTCATCTTAGTTCTTTCATTCTTTTCTTTTTTCTTTCTTTCTTTCCTCACATACATTTTCTATGATGATTTTCGTTCTTTCTTTCTCCAAATACATTTTTAATGGTGATTTTTCTTTCTTTCTTTCTTTCTTTTCTTTCTTCCTTTCTTCTTTCTTTCTTTCTTTCTTTCTTTCTTTCACAGTACATTTTCTATATTGATTTTTCTTTCTTTCTTTCTTCCATTTCTTTCTTTCTTTCTTTCTTTCTTTCATACAGTAAATTTGATTTTTCTTTCGTTCATTTTTCCTTCCTTCTTACTTTCTCTAAATTAATTAATTCTGTTTTCTTTCTTTCTTTCTTTCTTCTTTCTTTCTTTCTTCACACAGTACATTTTCTATATCAATTTTTCTTTCTTTCTTTCTTCCAGTTCTTTCTTTCTTTCTTTCTTTCTCTCTTTGTTTCTTTCTTTCATTCAGTAAATTTGATTTTTCTTTCGTTCATTTTTCCTTCCTTCTTACTTTCTCTTAATTAATTCTTTTTTCTTTCTTTCATTCTTTCTTTCATTCTTTCTCTTTCTTTCTTTCTTTACAGTAAATTTGATTTTTCTTTCGTTCATTTTTTCCTTCCTTCTTACTTTCTCTTAATTAATTAATTCTTTTTTCTTTTTTCTTTTTTCTTTCTTTCTTTCTTTCTTTCTTTCACACAGTACATTTTCTATATTGATTTTTCTCTCTTTTTTTCTTTCAGTTTTTTCTTTCTTTCTTTCCTTCTTTCTTTCTTTCTTTCTTTCATACAGTAAATTTGATTTTTCTTTCGTTCATTTTTCCTTCCTTCTTACTTTCTCCCAATTTATCAATTCTTTCTTTCTTTCCTTCCTTCTTTCTTTCTTTCTTTCATTGTTGTTTTTTACCTTGTTTTTAATTCCACAATTGTTTAGTCATTAAACTCTTGTATCTTTAGCAGTCTAATCTTTCCACAAAAAATTATATTCTCTTCAGATTCTGACTCTTGTTTCTAGTTTTCTCTTCTTTTCTTTTTCTTTAAGAATTTCTTTAAATCAATATTAATTCATCTTCATTTTTTCTCATTTCTGTTTTCTGTTTTCAGTCATTTTTCTTTACTCATCTTACTTCTTTTTTATCTCTTAGTTTCCCACTTTTTTCTACTTATCGTCTTATTCGTCTGTCACCCAGTAACTTCATTTTTTCCAATTTATTTCCATCTGTCTGACTTCTCATAAATAATTCACTAGTACGTACCTTTCATTTCTCTTTCTCTGATTGTAGTCGATTAAACATAGTTCTCCCAATCTGCTTCTATGAATTTAACAAACAATTCTTTTGCAGGGTATAAAAGTGGAAGACACAAACACGTATGCACAGATGAACCCACCTTCATTCTTTCTTTAGCTTTCTCACATGCCCTCACAAGGACTATTCACTATTCACTATTCGTTTTTCATACACGCACTCACTCACAAAGATAAAACCTTCTTCCTCTCTTTCCCATACAATCACAAAAACATTAGCTGATCAGAAAATCAATCATTTGATCCAGCCAAATCAATAGTCAGACATAATAGATAATTAAATATAATTAATTTTCACTTGTCCATCTGTTCCTTACCTACAAATTTGTATATGTCAGAAAATTCGCATGACGTGGGGCAATGGTGAGGAGGGGTTCGAATTTCTCATGATCCAGCGATGCAACAAAAACTGAAGACATCAAATAAATAAATAAACAAATTAAAGAATTAGAAGGGAATATAAAGTTGGCCAGTGGGATGGAAGGGAACGAGTGTTCATAAGATTAGACTACAAGTTAACAAAGTTAATTATTACTGGATAATAGCAAAAGTTTTTTAAATATCAACATTATATAAAACTTTGTATTTCAGAAATAAAAAGGTTGCGGAGAACATTTATTAATATAATATTCTGAAGTCAGCGACACACACACACACACACACACATACACACACACAGACACATGCTTGCAAGAGCGACGCTTGCACAGACATGAATTGTGTGCATACATACATTGTGTGCATACATATATTGTGTGCGAGCACTGCATATATATATATATATATATATATATATATATATATATATATGTGTGTTGTGTGTGTGTGTGTGTGTGTGTGTGTGTGTGTTTGTGTGTTGTGTGCATGTGTGCACATATACATTTGTGTAGACACGGAGTGAGTGTGCATGTAGGCATTATGAGTACGTATATACACCCAAACCATGTATGTGCGCATATATATATATATATATATATATATATATATATATATATATATATATATATATATATATATATATATATATATATATATATATATGTGTGTGTGTGTATATTTAAAATTTAAAATAAAAATGTAATCCTTCAGTTATATATATATATATATATATATATAGGGTGTTCGGTTGTTCCGTGGGCTAGAGGTATTGACGCACACTACACACCATTTAAAAGCTTGGACCCTTTTTCATTAATATACGTGATGAAAAATAGAATGAATGACTGGAATCCATCCGAATCATGGAATAAAATAAATTGTATCATGGTGATCTGCGCCGGTCATTAAAATAAGGAGATAATGGTTGCTGCTCACTGCTCCCTGAATACTGTAAAAACAATCAGGCATGAACATGAGAATTGCAATAGAAACTACGAGGCTGTGGCTAGAAAAAAGCAATATAACAGATGATCTGATTGCGTTCGTACAGAATTCTCGTAAATCTGCAGAAAAAAACGTGTTGGAGGACCCTGGGATTGGAATTCAGGCTTTGTCACGTGAATTGAATGTTTCAGCCTTTAACATGAAGCTTCCACTCAATGAAGACCTTCACTACTACCCATAAAAGTGTTGCAAAGATCAACTGCTCCCAGAAAAGGCCGTGAAAATCGTTTTACAAAGGCGAAGAAATTTCTGAGCAAAGTGAACCACAAACAATCTGGTTCTTTTCCAATGAGAAAAATATTTGCCAAAATCAAAAGCACATAATGCAAAATAATAGATAGCTTGCATGCAGTCCAAAGGACACTCCTCGTGTCATGCAGACTAAATTTCTCTGAGATGGTTTTTGGTTGTGTCTTCTGAGGGTGATCTGATGCCATCGCATTTTTTCAGATAGGTATCAGCTAGAATTTTGACTTCTACGTGGAGTTGCTAAACACTGTAGTCAAGCCCTGGATAACAAGCCTAGCCTATGGTAGGCCATATGTATGGCATCAGGATTCGACCCCCTACCACACCTCTGGGAAAAGTATAAAATGGTTGTCGGCGAATTTTTACGACTACACCAGTCCCAATGTTTAGCCTCCAAACTCCACAGATCTTAACCCCATTTTTTATTATGTATACACCAATCGCCGTGTCAGTTAAAAACCCAGTTAATTGACAGAATTAAGGTAGATTTTGAGACCCTTCCCAGGGAAACTAACATCAGCTTGCTCCAGGTTCTGAAGCAGGATTGGGGCAGAGATCGACGCTAATGGTGGTTATTTTCAGGGAGACTTGTTGACAGCAATGTAATTTCGTGCCTGTTGAATTTCCTTACAATCCATTAAATTTTGCAGTTACTAAGCTCTTTTTCTTTTTTCTTATGGAGCAGTCAAATTTATCCCGAACACCATATATATACTAAGTATGAAACGTATTGGGACTGAAGGTTTAATCTTTTTATTTTCATATTTTTGATTTTAAATCTAGAAGAAAAATGGACCATAAATTGATCATATCTTGTTGTCTCGACACAGTTTTGCATAGTTTTCAATATATTTCATTCAACAATTTCGATTATTTTCCCGGTATTGAATCCATATTTCTGTTTTAATTGCGATTGAATTACGCATATTTCTCCCTTACGTATCTCTTGTATTGTAGAGGTCAGCTGCATAATTGTTATTTTTTTTCGGTATGTTTTGGGGTTATTTAATGTCGAATTCAGTCTTCTTAAAGCAATAGTTTTCCTATTTAATGATAATAATTTACTAAAAATTATATATCCTCAATTGACTATCTATATATTAATACTCGTGTTCCTTGATTGTACGATCGTTATCCTCTTACAACATCATCTGGTTAAAATGAGACCGTCTCGTACATATGCACAAATATGTACGCACATATACACACGCATACACGCCCAAGTTAGGGTAAACGCATGCATACATGCTCATGCACTAGTAAACACAAGCTTATACACATATTCATACGGGCATAAATACACTGACAGATATATACATGCATGCAGACAAATGTAGACGTATACACTATAGACATACACACCAAACTCCGTACACAGATACATAGAATTAAATCAATTTTAAAAATTTAAATAAAGCCATTTACACAAGTAAATATCTTCTATAAAAAAGTGACGTATAGTCAATATTAATTCTCGATCATTTTAGATTAACAGTCATTATATTTTTTAACAAAGCACAAGATTTTGCAATTGCATCAAACTCTACATTCATTAGGCATTAGTTCCCCCGATCCCCAAAAAACTTTTTTGTTTCTTAAACTAAATATTAATGTCAAATGTAAGATTTGAGGATATGGAGGACGTTAAAAGAAACACAACAGCATAGCTTCACACCATATCAAAGGGGATTTATAGAGATAATTCGAACAGTGGGACAACTCGTTAAAATATGTGCGAATATTAGTATTATCTGCGTTATTCGGACTATTGTCCCTATCTTCATTGTTTGGCTACATTTGTACGACGTTTAGGCCGATATGCCCTCCGGCCTTCTTCAGGTATTTCTTGTCGGACTCGGGAACCTTCTTTTCGAACTCGGGAGCTTTCACGGAACTTTGAACCTAACCCTTTATTTAGTCCACGGGGGTATCCTGTTCTCATTCCGCTAACCATAGATGGGGTAGGAGTTGTGCTAAATAAAGGGTTAGGTTCAAAGTTCCGTGATGGCTCCCGATTACGACAAGAAAGCTCCCGAGTTCGAAAAGAAGGTTCCCGAGTCCGACAAGAAATACCCGAAGAAGGCCGGAAGGCATATCGGCCGAAACGTTGTACAAATAACAATGAAAATGGGGACAATAGTCCGAAAAACGCAGATAATACTAATCTTCAAGCCTCATCTCAAACATTCAGAGAAATGTGCGAATATATTTCTCAGAAAATTATATTTTTGTAATTTCTGTCTTCTGTCTCGATTCTTATTCAACATACCTCGTATATAGACCTACATATAAACCTGCAACAGCTTTCTTCACATCGCTCTCCGCTCTCTCCCCTGATATATACCCCCTTTTCACACACACACACACACACACACACACACACACACACACTCTCTCTCTCTCTCTCTCTCTCTTTCTCTCTCTCTCTCACACACACACACACTGTTCTTATATTATGCCAAAAGTAATGATAAGTTTATAACTTACAATTATATAACTACAGAGAGCTAGATAGAAAAAACAGCAATTTGAAAATGTATACACGTCTACAAGCAAATGTTTATTTTAAAAAAAAAACAAACAAACAAACAAAAACAGACCAAAAAAATACACATTCTTCGAAACAAGTCACATTACCTTCTAATTCTAATTCATACGCATATACATTTAAAAACAGAATTTTATTCTTAAGGCGATGATTTTTTCATGCGGTTAGGGAAGTGGATATGGGTCTCCGAAATAATCACTTCCGGAAAACGTCTAGGGTTAAGTGGCTCTATTTTTTTTCCGTCTGGGTGGATTTAGAAAGATAATTCTTTTTTTTTTAATGAAAACCAAAAACATGTCAAAGAAACAAAATAGAAAAAAAGGAAAATATGAGATTATATAAAAGATAACTTGCAAGAATCCTTTCTTAATATTCTGTTCCTTTCGATTTTTCCGCTTCTGCTTTTAGAATCACCCAACGATTTACGTGTCACAATTTTATTTTATCAAAATACATCAACAGCTGAGATTAGAGATTAGAAAAACCATGTTTGAATCTATTTGTTTTTATTCTTAAGATGAGATTTCTAAAATAACGATCCAGATAATTGCAAGCCCCGCCCAACGGGTGGGGATTGCTATGATTAACGGCGTCGATCCCAGGGGGCCATCCCCCCAGGCAACACCTGCCCCCTCGATTTAAAGGGGCAGGGCTGGGTTTATTGCCCAGCGCCTGAGGCGCCCCCTTGAGGGGGAATGCCGACGGGATCGACGCAATTTTTTCACCCGCCACCCCATGAGCTTCGGCTTGTGGGTGATCCCACATAAATAGGGCCTTGTGCCTGACCCGTACAAGTGGGGTACGTGGAAAATATCATCCAGATAATTGCAAGCATTGTTATTAATATTTGAATCGTGTGATGTCACTAATCATAAACTATGGAGTTTTGTTTTGTTCTTCGTCGTATATTTTAAAAAATCTCAACTCACTCTGAATGACAGCAAAGAACAACATATATAGAAAACAAAAACATAAAGTATAAACTCCTGGTGAGATGATAATTCATGTTCCCTTCTTCCTTTGGAAATTTTGGTTTCATGTATCAGCTGCTTTAACATCTAAGCAACGGGAGAAATTCTATTACAATCGTCCATATAACACCTATAAACCCATCCTTTTTCGACACCATGTTTTATTGGTATAGTTCAGGAGCGATAATAGTATATTGAATTATTCATATTTATTATTAGATTAACATTGTCAATCCTTATTATTATCAATAACTCTTTTTTTAATCCTACTAGCAAATTTATGCACCCTCCGGGTGCAAGTTTAAGTTTTAATATAATAAAATATCATGTTAAATTAGAAAGGCTAATAAAACTAAATAAGAATGCAGATAAAAAGATTTGGAACAGAGGGGGTATTCGAAAAATAGAACAGCTTTGAAACTAACTCTTCCATCACTTTCCATTACTCCCGTCTTTCATTGGTAAATTTTCCTAATTTAACTCTTTACATAAAATAGGAAGTAAAGGATAATATTACAGTTATTTCTTCTTCTTAATGAATTTCTTTTAATATTTATCCCAGAGATTTTTGCTCATATTCAATAAGATAAAACCAAACAATTAGAAATCAATAATACTTAGCATATATTTATTAAAATCAATTTTTTAAGATCAATATGCAAATTAGCCTTCCCATTCACACTGTAAACCAGTATTTTGTTGTATATATAAATACAATGCGTATTATTAGTATGTAGATATGGTCAACAGTCTTAATAATGTAAAACAATTTTATTATTCATTGAGGTTTAAATAAAAATAAAATCATGGAGAATATGATGTAAATAACTAAGGGAACTGTGAAATGAGTAGTAATATAGTTTCAGTTACAGACAGACAAACACACAATCTCCATTATAATAAGACATTTGGTTGCTTTTTAATCGTACTGCACTTAGTTTGTTATCCAGTGACGGGGTTGCTTGCGGTTTTAGTCATTGTTATTAATAATTATCATAAAGATATATACAAAGTTTGCTGTCTGTCCGTATATGTGTGTATGTGTATTGTTTGGTGGGTTGGTTGTTTTACGTCATGTCAACATTCGTAGGGTTATTTTATACTGAAATCAATTTACGAATATATGATCTTCAATTGTATACGATTCCAGAATGCATGATCTTTAATGCATAATAATGTAAGAATATGAAGTTTTTAGCTGTTGAAAAAGATTAGCATTAAAAATCAAATTTTGACAAATAACTGTCTTTTGTAATTCATTTTCTGTTTATTTCGATTTTTTAAAAATAATCGATAGATTTGATGATTCAGTTGTTTGGATTGGATCTCTGAATGGGGCAAATAGCAATTGAACTCTTTTATTATTTGTCAGTGGGGCCTACAACATACTGACTGTATCCCCTGCAAAGAGGTAAAACCAACCCCCCAAAAGGGTGTCCTGGATATGAAACTAAACTGCATCTGAAGATGAGGATCCAGTTCAAGAGATCTAGAGATTATTGATTACGTCTTCATACCCATTACTTCGAGGCTCACTCTGATCCAGATTGGTAAAATCTTTTAGGAACTAATGAGTCTGTTTAGAATTATTCGTATTTTTCAGACTGTGTCCGAAAAAATAAAAAAGTCTTATGAAATAACCACACACACACACACACACACACAAATATATATATATATATATATATATATATATATATATATATATATATATATATATATATATATATGGGAGAATATGTGCTTAATTGAAGTCGTACCTAATTTTGAAAGTTAATTAATTAATGATTAATTAATTAGGCGGGAATACCTATTATTAATTATTATTAATTAATTAACTTTCAAAATTAGGTACGACTTCAATCAAGCACATATTCTCCCCAAAATTGTCGGCTAAAAAAGCCATATCAAAACACATCGTTTGTGTATTTACTTCTCATATATATATATATATATATATATATAATGTAAAAAGAACCCTATTCCTTAACACCCAAGCATGAAATAACCCAAGCCAGCTTGGCATGTCGTTGAAATCAATTAAACAATATATCAACCAAAGCTTTAACATATCTAAAATTTCATTTCTGAAAGTTTTATTATGTATTGCTCATAAAAAATAATCAAACTCATTCAATTTGTTTTGTATATTCTTTATTTACTCAATGTATTAATTTTGTTCCTTCTCTTCTTAACAAAGACTGCAGTTGCACGGTTGCCAGATATTTCCTTGGTATCGCCTCGTCTTGGAATTCTTCCAAATTATTTCTTATGATATCTAAGGATCTTATTCATGATATCTTATGAAAATAATAAATACATATTAACAACGAAAAAAACAAACAAAAAAAACAAAAACAAACTTCGCACTCAAAATATTTAGTTTACTTGATTTATGGATAATTTGAAGAAATGAACATATATGCCCAGCCGTGTAACTTATATCCTAAATTGTTGATGTCTATAGTGCGTTATTGTTGTAGAGATAAGTCAGTAACTATTTGCATGAAAAGAACAAAAATATTATAAAGCTAGTCACCATACATTTTTGAACAGCAGGTATAGCTACTCCGTTATACACCAAAAAGATTTCAGTGGGTCATTATCTTATTTTCCTAATTTGAAAATTTCTCTCAAGGGTAGGATGTGAGAAGATGAAGAACATTTTAAGAAATAATACGCCACCGCTTTATAGCATATTAAAAAGACGTTTTAGAGTTTTTTTATTTCTCTCATTTATGGCGCCACAGATCTTGAACTGTCTATGGTACCAAAAAAAGATGTTCTTTTAAGTAGAGGGTCGTATTAAATATTATTCACATTGAATTTTGCCAATAAGCAACTTGATTATATATCGCTTGATTTCTCGTAAAACTTTATAAAATATATTTTTTGCACTATCTATAGCTAAAAACATGTCTTATAGATAGGATCTTGAGCTCGGGCAAGGACTTAACATTTAAAGGTTTAAAGTTTAGGGATCCCAGATGGCCATTCCCCATACTAAAATATAAACACAGAGAAAGATGTTTTGAAGTATTGATTTTCCAGTAAGGGGGGAAAATATTTGGAGAAAAGTAAAAAGGCTAATAACTTAATTTTAGGTTTTGAAAATTTCAACTAGATTTCAGT
>CM042144.1:91179723-91204723 GCA_023376005.1 Doryteuthis pealeii
GTACATACAGAGATTGATTTTTCTCGATTTGTTTAGCCTTACATTTAATAGGTATGCCTGCCTAATTAATCAATTATTAATTAATTAACTTTCTAAATATATATATATATATATATATATATATATATATATGGAGGATATGTGCTTAATTGAAGTCATACCTAATTCTGAAAGTTAATTAGTTAATAATTAATGAATTTAGGCGGGCATATATGTTCAAATGTAAGGCTAAACAAATCGAGAAAGTATCAATCCCTGAATGTACATTTCGACCTATTAGGTCTCATCAGCAAGGTTATAGACATGGGAGACCGCCCGTGTGTGACTCGAAATATATGCCCGCCTAAATTCATTAATTATTAACTAATTAACTTTCAGAATTAGGTATGACTTCAATTAAGCACATATCCTCCAAAAATTGTCGGCTTAAAGCCATATAAAAAAAAAATGAAAAAAAAAAACACATTTGTTTGTTTACTTAACTTCATTTATATATATATATATATATATATATATATATATACTAGCAAAATAAAAAACAACCTCCGGGCGATGTAAAAATACATTTTTGAAAGATATTGCTTGAGAAGGTGGAAGTTAAAAATTAAATGTCGGAGATTTAAACCATAAATCATGAAATCATCAAATTTATTAAAGGAGTAAAAAAAAACAAAAAAAAAACAAACTAAAAAACAATTTGAAATCGAAACTAAGTTCTATTAACTTTGAATATCTATTAAAATAAAACAAACTATATATAAATATATGATACTGGGGATGTATCTATTAAAACTTGTTTTAAAAAACAATGAGGACTGTCTAATATTGCATGCTCAAATTTTGAGTGTGTTTATTCTATGTTATGACGATTTATGACGGGTATAGTGACGTAGGCAGTGGCGTAGTTTTTGTTACAGACAAAAACCGGAAGCGAATCTCAATTATTAACATTTTTGGATGTTTGTTTTTTTAAAAGTGTTATTGAACAAAGTATATATTATTATTTATATTTTACTTGAAGGCAATTACAATGCGTATATCGCATAAAATTCGAAAATTATAGAAAATAATCATGACAAGAGAATCTCGGCAAAGAATTGTTCGGTGTATAGAACATCGTACAGACTGTTTCAACTTTATTAAGTCTCATCGGCGATGTATACTAACGATTTCCCTCCGACAGAAATCGTTTAATGTAACAATAAATGCTAAGAATTAAATATTTACAATTGTCCGTATTACAATTTCTTTTTCTTTATTTGGTTTATGATAGTGTTTTATTTATTCATTATTTTCTATAATTATCGAATTTTATGCGATATGCACATTGCAATTGCCTTCAAGCAAAATATGAATAATAATATTAATAATAATAATAATAATAATAATAATAATAATATATATATATATATATATATATATATATATATATATATATATATAAAGTAAAGTAAAGTCGTCGGGGTGGCCTAATGTCGGTATGAGCCATACAGCAAGGGAGTCTATCCCCTTTTCACTAGCGCTAGACCAAGGAGATTATTTTTTAGCATCTGAGGTGGAGCGCCACACCTACCATCAGCTCCTTACTTTACCGCACAGATCCATGTGCTACTCATAAGCTGAGTTGGCGAGGGCCGGTATCGAACTAGGAACCTTGTGGTACCGTAATCATACATTGCCAAGAAATAAATTAATTTCTGAACAACGGCTGATAACCATCGAAAGTTCTTAAATAATTTTGAAGAGGCTCTTGAGACGTAATGGTTATTATCGTAGGAAGTAGACTCACGTTCAAAGTCTGAACGAGATTGTTTGCATTTCGCGAAATATATGAATCCATCTATTCTCCCTCCAGTTTTGAGTAAATAGCAGGGCAGACTCGGCTATTTAACCTTGATATGGTAAACTATCCAGGAGAAGGATTACTCAGAATTCAAACCTTTCCTCTCCAGGTTTTGGTTCTGTCTAGTTACATCAGCCCAAAACACGCTACATGAGTAGTACCTTCCATGAGTAGCACCTGCCACAACCATGCTAGGATTATGGAATAAGTCCTTTTCATAACTTTTATTCAACTCTGAAGCACCAGATATGAAAAAAAGAAAAAGTTCATTTTTTTTAAGTATAGATTTAAATTGGTATTTACTCCAACAAGTAATTAAGAACTGAATTTAAATTTGTCGAATGTACAAAAGAGTTTTAGAAATAGTTAAATAAATAAATAAATAAATAAATAAAACATCATCATAAACCAAAAACAGAAAAAGAAAAAGAAATTGTAATACGGACAATTGTAAATATTTAATTCTTTGCATCTATTGTTACATTAAACGAATACATTCTTTTTCATGGCAAATCAAGATTGTTTCAAAAATGTAAACAACAAAAAGAGACTATTCTTAAAATAAACAAATACTATAATATACAAATTCTTAGCTTTGTTTTTTCGCCAAATCTTGAATATACGAACAATTTACATTCGAATGAATCAATATGGAACATAGGTATACCCAAAAATTCGGCTGCTATTCATTTTAAAAACGAATTAGAATTAATTAAATTGATTATTCAAGTTAAAATTTTTGTCTAAGTCGAGAATTAATAACATCAGTAAAAAAAAAAAAAAGTAAAAAAAGAAAAATATTATTACACATGTAATTTATTCTTAATACATTTAAAACGATTTTTTTCGGTCAATTTCGACCGCATTAGGCCAAACGCTTTTTAAAGATGGCGTAAAATCCGAGTTTACAAAATAAATTTAACATTGAAAAAAATTTTACCAAAAATATAGAAATTATCCTATTTTAATTAAATTTTCAGCATTGATTTATCAATAAATGAATTTCATAATGCATCGGTTATTTTATTTCAGAACTTTAATTAGATATTTCTGCTATGATGAATTACTATATAAAATTCATTTAAAATATGAGCAGCATGATTTTAAGTTTAAAATATATTATTAGATTCTAAAAAAATATTTTTTAATAACTACTATACTTTAGTATCAATCACCCATATTTTTTTGTTGAATTTAGCGCCCATTTAAACGGAACAAATATTGATGTATATTTTTTTCTTTTATAAGATAATAGACAATAAGCTAATTATCGAAATGAGATTTATTAAACATTTTTTTTCTTCTATTCACACCTTCGATACTTTGTCTTTTCATTTATGCCGAAAAAAGTATCAATCACATATAAGCTAACCGATATATTGCACCCAAAACATAAGGGGGGGGGGTCAAGTTAAGTGACCTGAAAAAAAATCAGAAGGTTTTAAAATAGAATAACTAATGCATTATAAAAATCATTCATTGCTAAATCAAGACTGAAAATTTCATTAAAATCGGATTATTCCCTGACTTTTGGTAATTCTTTTTTAATGGGGGGGGGGGTAAATATATTTTGTAAAAGCACGGATTTCTCGACAAATTGGGTATACCTAATGTTACAAAAACTTTTCCTCCTACAAATAAACACACATGGATTTTACAACATGTTATTGTTAACCCTTGAGTGATTTAATGCTGAAGCCCTGTTTGTTTTATTCATTATTATTGTTTTTTAGACTCATTTTTTATTTATTTACCCCATAGATGGGACTCTAACCGGTACTACCACTCCGAGTCAAAGTTGACCTGGGAGTAATGGCAATACATGGGTAATCTACACTTTCAAAAACTCCAGAATGGGAACCTAACCACAAGAGGCAGTTTAACGTTATAGCCAAGACACTAAAACTCTCAGCATCCGCCTTTTCGCACATCTACGATAAAAAAGGATGGAAGTTTGCCAGAGCAATATGGTCGGTATAATAATCATATGGGTTCTAGGGTTTGACGGGGCCAGCCGATTGATCGGGATGGGGGCCTTTCCGACCGACCGTCTAGCCCAAGTAAGGATCCAAGTAGAGTGTAGCATGTCATGGATTGCTCAGCCACCAGGATTCCGTCCATAAGCATCACGGGCCGAAACCCAAGGCTTACAGGTGGCGCAATTTGAAGGAGGTCTTACTCTTCAACAGAGGTGCAGTCGGCATATTATACAGTCCCAGCCGACAGACCTAAATAAATAAGGAAGTTTAATACATAGCTTCTTTAAATTGTTACTTTTTAGGAGTAAAAAAGAAAGTAAACTAAACGAATTCATTTTTATCACTTTACCGCAACAGCAATTGAATTTAAGTTTTTGTCATATATACGAAAAGTTTTTGAAAAAATGTTTGAAAACACTCAAGTTTAGGAATAAATAAAAAAAGATTTTAAATGTAAACAAAAAGAAAAATATTTCCTAAAATGAACAAACATTGTTCTATACAAATTATCGGCGATTTTTTAAATTTGATTAATCATTTTCCTCTCTTTTAAAAAAAAAAATTGATAAATCATATTCTCTCCCTTACTCCCGTTTTCTCTTTTTCACTCCCTCCTTGGTTCCTAATTTTTTTCATAATCTGGTCATGAACCGGGTACTTTTGCTAGTATATATATATATATATATATATATATATATATATATATATATATATATATCCTAATCACTTTCTTTCCTACTTTCGAGCTTTCTTTCTTTTTTGTTATTTTGAAAAGATTTCACAATTCAAGTTATCGCTTTTTTTTTCTTTCTAATTTTGTCTTTGTTTTCAATAGGCTGTTAATATCTTGATTTATCAATTCTTCATTTCCAAATATTCCTGTTTGTCTTTAAAGTAGCTCTGTCCTATTTTACTTTTTCAAAATTCTTTCATTTAAGGTCTACACTTTTTTTTTTGGGGGGGGGCGGATTTTAACTTCTAAAATCCCTTTTGTTTACTTCTATCTTTTGTTTTATCTTGTTTATATTAGGTGATTTTTTACTTACATTATTTCACCTAATGACCTAAAATATTCAATCCATTCATTGAAGATTTTAATTTAATTTTGGTAGATTCTCATTTTTTTTATTAGATCTACTTTATTTATTTTATTCATTCCTTTCTTTTTTCGGTTAAACTGAATTATTTCTTCTTTCTTTCTTTCTTTCTTTCTTTCTTCTTTCTTTCTTTCAACTTTGCAGATTCTTTCTTTCTTTCTTTCTTTCTTTCTTTTAGTATTATCTGGTTCTTTCTTTTCAATATTCTCTGTGTTTCTTTCCTTCATTCATTATTTATTACCGTACTTCTACTTCTTTAGCTCAGTCGGTAGAGCGTTCGTTTAGATACCACAAGTTTCCTAGTTCCATACTGGTCCTCGCCAAATCAGCGTATGAGTAGCACAGGGATCTGTGCGGTAAAGTAAGGAGCTGATGGTAGGTGTGGTGCTCCACCTCAGACGCCAAAACAATCTCCTTGGTCTAGCGCTATTGAAAAGGGGATAGACTCCCTCGCTGACTGGCTGATACCGACTTTAGGCCGCCCAGACGACTTTACTACTACTACTTCTATTATGCCAATTCCGATTGTTCTCTTTTACTTTCCTTTTTGTATTTTCTAATTTCTTTATTCCACGTTCTTATATATTCCTACTTAAAACTTTCTTTTTTATCCTTTCGCATTGATTTCAATATATTTCTCTACTTTTTCTCCCAAAAGAAATTCTCTTTTACTTTCTCTTTCACTTTCTCAGATTTTTTTGACATCTTCTTCATTCTTTCTCTCCATCTTGCCTCTCTTCTTATTTCTAACGCCCCATTCATTCAGCATCTTCGCCGAACATTTCCAATATTTTCTTCATCCACCATCAGCCTCTACCCGAACTACTTCCTCAATCAATTGCACCTTTATTCCTTCTTTTCTCATTTAACATTCTTATTTCACAATGCACTTTTGTCTGCTTTCCCACACACACATGCACGCGCAGAAACACATGGATACGTGCACACATACGCGTGCACACACACACACACACACACACACGCACATGCACATGCACATGCACACACACACACGCCCCTCAATTAATCTCTCTTCCCATTACTAATATATTTTGGACTTCACATTCTCTTTCGGCCCCGCATTTTTGTCTTCTCCGTGTTTGTTTGTCTGTCTGCTTATTAATTTGTCTGTTTGTATGTTTGTCTGTCTCTCGGCGTTGCTTTCCTTCCGTTCGGTAATTCCGTTTCCACTGCGGAAAGATGGATTCAACGCGGCATCCTGTAAACCACACCAAACTCATGGTGTTATCGTAAATTATAGCTCCACCCAAGGATCAGAATCTGCAACAATAAGAATGTTCCTGCCACAGTTAGTGGATTCTTTACATTATTCTTCTCTCTCTTTCGTTTATTCATTCTTTCACTATATAACACATTTAATGTTTAGTATCGGATGCCGGTTGTGACAGTACGATGGTAGGGGTAATGGTTGTCGGTACACTGATATGGTGATACCACCTTTAAAGCGATGACACCTGCATTAGCTATAAAGAATATAGTTCGTACGAATTGGATAGATGGACGCTAAACTGACAGTTATTCGAGTGTAGTTCATTTCTAAGTATTTCTGTATTTTTGGTCTTCGATAGATCATTTATATAAGCATTCTTTTATAGACACACATACACATAGACGTGTTTCGATATAAAAGGTTTACTTATGATGAAATCATAAAACTTATAACTGTCTGAAGTAGATGCACTTATGCATAATCAAATGTACAAACTCTAAAATTCACGTGTTTAAATATTTGTGAGACGAAAGCAAAAAAAAAAAAAATGTATAACAAACACTGTCAAATAAATACACACACACACACATATATATGTGTGTGTGTGTATATAATCGGGAGTTTATCCCGTTTTCACTAGCGCTAGCCAATGAGATTGTTTTTGGCCCCTGAAACAGAACGCCACACCTACCAACAGCTCCTAACTTTACCGCACAGATCCCTGTGCTACTCATACGCTGATTTGGCGGGGGCCGGTATCGCACCCGGAATCTTGCGGTTACTAGTCGGACTCTCTACCGACTGAGCTAAACCGATATATATATAAATGTATTTAAATATTTACATAATATAATTAACAATCATATAAAGGAGTGTTCAAGCTCAATGCTATAAAGAACTTTTGTGTATAAATATTTGAATTTGTAAAAGCATATTGATCCGTGTACACACATGAAACCATGTAGGCATAATGTGTGAGTATATATATATATATATATATATATATATATATATATATATATATATATATATATATATATATCATAGTTAAACGTCAGCACATTTGGGTTGATACTTATAGACAAATAATGATAAGATGCTACTGACACATTTCTGATGCCACTCTCCACATACATATGCACACACGCGCACACATACATGCATATTACTACTGTAAACTGTTCATGTTCCTGACACTACATTATTCTGTGTACATGAGACTTTGATGAGTTGTGGTGCACTTGAGCACTGTACACAATAAATTTCATTATATATTATTATAACAACTATAAACCCATAAAATATATAGATATATATGCATATACGTATGTATAAGATTCACGAGTGTATTCGTTATCCATTTGATCGAGAAGATAAAGATATACGCAGAAGTGCGCACACGTGTGTGCGACACCAAATAACACACAAACTAAAGTAGAAATTTGAAAACGCACTTTCATGAGTAGACAATGTAATAAAACGCAGAGAAATAGAAAAATATGGTACATTTTGTATATGATTATTGACAGAGTAAAATAAGGGCCTTTACACATTGATGAAAATTGTGTTGTGAACTCTAAAAAGATATTATTTTTCGTCGCTACTGTGAAAAATAAATAAGATACACAAAGGTAAACAGGAAGTACAAACATTTCCAACGAAAATATTTTCCGACTAATTAATTTGTACGTATATATATATATATATATATATATATATATATATATATATATATATATAATATATTATCTGTGTGTGTGTGTGTGTGTGTGTGTGTGTGTGTGTGTAAACAAAAAAGACTCGACAGCTAGAATTCACTAAATTGAAAATCTAACATATTCATTCACAAACACGTGAATACCCGCATATTCATATTATTGGTAAAAATGTCTCGTCTGACATAAAGTATATATATATATATATATATATATATATATATATATATATATATATATATATATTATATATATATATATATATAATATACATATTATATATATATATATATATACATATATATATATGTATACATATATATATATATACATATATATTATTATATATATATATATATATTATATATATATACATATATATATGTATACATATATATATTATATATATGTATATATATATATATATATATATATATATATATGTATACATACATATATATATATATATATATATATATATATAAACTTCCCAACGAACCATGCAGATAACACCACTGACGATAACCACCAGCGCCCCAAATGTAGGAGCGTTAGCTCAGTCGGTAGAGCGTTCGGCTAGAAACCACAAGGTTCCTAGTTCGATACCGGTCCTCGCCAACTCAGTGTATGAGTAGCACAGGGATCTGTGCGGTAAAGTAAGAAGCTGATGGTAGGTGTGGCGCTCCACCTCAGACGCTAAAATTATCTCCTTGATCTAGCGTAAGTGAAAAGGGGATAGACTCCCTCGCTGATTGGCTGATACCGACTTTAGACCGCCCCGACGACTTTACTTACTTATATATATCAAGTAAATATCCTACAGCAACGGAAAGTTGTACCCGAGCGCACGACTTGTTTATTTATTTATCTTTTGTCTTAACGTGACATTGTAAGGGGGTTAATTCGTATCTTCATCAGGTGCAAATAATTATTCAGGAGAAAGACCATCCAAAAGCACATGCACGCACACACACACAAGCACACGTACACAAGCACACACAGATACAAGTACACAATCACACATTATCACATATACGTAATCACATACATATACAGTCCCAATGAAAACTAGACACACACGCACAATCGCATATTCACTCGTGTGCGCACACCCAAAGTTCACACTCCCACACAAGTACAAATTAGAATACGCACCAGAACAGACATATACATAAATGCACATACACTAACAAAATCTCACACACTCAAATATGCACTTATAAATACATAGTAAATCATGCAAGCGTACGTTCAAGACACACACAATCATACACACATACATAACATATATAAGGCAATATACAACTCGACACACATTTATAGATTTAAACCAATAAATACATATTGGTATAAATACGCATATATAGATATGCATATATTTACGTATATTTAAAGCCATATGTATGCTTGCGTGTATAAATGCAAGATGCATAAAAGTGGTTCATAAATATGCATGAATGTATATGTCTTTGTTCTTAATTAGTATATTTTTTGTGCAGTTACTCTTGATATTTCTCTCTCTCTCTCTCTCTCTCTCTCTCGCTTTCTCTCTTTCTCTCTCTCACTCTCTCTTTCTCTCTCTCTCTCTCCCCCTCTCTCTCTCTCTATATATATTTGGAATAAAAAGGCCTTAAATACAATGGGTATCGTGATTATGGACCATTTCCACTCGTGGGTATCTAGGGCCCACGAGCTTCTTCAGACCACTTATATCTTTTATTTAGACAGGCACATGGCCAAATTCATTTTATATTATATTTTATATTACATATATTTTATATTATATTTCATATTATTTTGGCCATGTGCCCGTTTAAATAAAAGATATACGTGGTCTGAAGAAGTTCGTGGGCCCTAGATACCCACGAGTGGAAATGGTCCATAACCACGATACCCATGGTATTTAAGGCCTTTTTATTCACAAATAACTTTGCTCTGTTTACGATAATTAAACATTGAGCTCTCAAACGGAACCTGAACTCTACAACAAAATACTGGTAGAGAATAGGACAAGCCTAGAATTACCTTGTACCAAGAAACTTGGTACCACACCAAAGTATATATATATATATATATATATATATATATATATATATATATATATATATATTTGTGTGTGTGTGTGTGTGTGTGTGTGTGTGTGTGTGTGTGTGTCGGTTTGAATTATTAAAAGAAAAAAAATCTTCTTTGTACTAATAATTGTTGTTTTTCAATTTTCTTTTCCTTTCGTATCTTCTCCCTTCTGTAGACTTTCCCCCCTTTTCACTACTTCTTTCATCTACTGTTATTCTGGTGTCCGTTTTAAAGAGGCTTAGATTATCATGATGCAGTGTTAATTCAAAGCAGAACTTAATAAGACGCACAAACCCTCATAAGAAAAGAGTAACCACACACAAAGATACACACACGAATCACAAAAAAATCATGTGGGTGACTATTATCTTTATTAAAGAATAAAACGTTTTATAAAAGTGTTTCCGTGAATTAATTTATAGCATTATTACGGTAATAATAATAATAATAATAATAATAATAATAATAATAATAATAAAATCAGCTGGAATACTCAGGAGAGTCCTGGAAACATGAGGAGACTTGTTGTCACTCAAATTCTAGTGAAAGACCATCAGCTAACACTGGTGTGAAAAACTAATAATAAAAATAATAATAATAAAAAGTTATGGAATATGAAAGTGAAAGTGATACCAATTGTAGTTGGTGCACTTGGAACAATCCCAAAAGGATTGGAAAAGGGTCTGGAAAGTTTGGAAATCAGAGGAAGGATTGAAACCATTCAGAACACTGCACTGCTGCAATCTGCCAGAATACTCAGAAGAGTCCTGGAGACCTGAGGAGACTTGCTGTCACTCAGACTCCAGTGAAAGACCATCAGCTAATGCTGATGTGAAAACTTAAAAGGAGTAAATAATAATAATAATAATAATAATAATAATAATAATAATAATAATAATAATAATAATGGAACGGTCCCAAGAGGCTTGGGAAAGGATTGGAAAATCTGGAAATCAGAGGAATAATTGAGACCCTCCAGAATACTGCACTGCTGCAATCTGCTAGAATACTCAGAAGAGTCATGGAGACCTGAGGAGACTTGCTGTCACTGAGACTTCAGTGAAATACCATCAGCTAACGCTGATGTGAAAAACTCATAACAATAATAATAATAACAATAATAATTCTAGGTCTACATACTTAAATACATATGTTTGTCATATGATATTTGGTTTTGCGTATTGATTTTGAATATGAGTACATTTTTAATAATTGAACTCGTCCGCAGCAAGATACAAGACAGATCACTTTTCACAATACTTGATACGTATGCTAAAAGAAACCTTTTTTCTATGTATAAAAGCGAACAAGGAAACGGATAAATGAAAACTAGTTACTTAACATGAAGATAATACATGTGGAATCACAACTTTGACTGCACATGCACACATACACACACGCACAGAAACACAGACTGACACAGACTGACACACATACACGCACAGATACACGCACGTTGCTCACACACACACACACACACACACACACACACACACACACACACACATTTTTGTGTATAATATTCTCTGATAGAATATATCCGTTTCTTTGTAGAAACACAAAACTGAGACACACGTGTGTGAAGGCATACGCATATAAACTTAGACACCCACATTCAAAATAGTGAGTGAAATTTACGCATTTGCTTATTATTATTATTATTATTATTATTATTATTATTATTATTATTATTATTATTATTATTATAATAATAATAATAATAATAATAATAATAATAATAATAATAATAATAATAATAATAAAAATAATAATAATAATAATAATAATAATAATAATAATAATAATAATAATGCGCATTTAGATGCAAATTGAACAAAAAACATTCGGAGCCTATGAATTAAAAAGAAATAATTATGCTAGCATTTTCATCACAACATACGCGTTTTTTTATTTTCATTTTAATTTTTTTATTTTTTGAGTTAGAATAACTAATAATCGCCAACAAGGCATTCAGTGTCACTTATATAGACACGTACTGAAAACGTTGGCTTAAAATTGTTTTAACAGACAGACGAATAATCATTTAAAGAAGAAGCAAGAAAAACTGAATATATTTCATCACTTGTGAACGTTTGTTTCTCTGTAAAAATAAATAAAGGGAGACAGATTTCCGTAGAACTCAAAAGTGGACGTGAAAATAATTATCTGCTAGCCGGGGAAAGAAGGAACAAATAATGCGTACTTGATAACACTTTGATAATGAGATCTCTTATAATTTAATATTAAACAATTGACTCTTTCATAGAGGACATTTAATTCATTTTTTGTTTTTTTGGTCTTCAATTTTAATTTATTTTACTATATAATAACCACAGTATTTTTTTTTTCGTCTACTAAAAAGCAGTCGTCATTTTTACATTACTTGCACTGGTACTTATTTCATCCTTTTTCATTTATTCTTCGTTTCGTTCACACTTTTTTTTTCATTGACTCTCCTTTTCATTTATTCTTCTTTGTTTTTATTTCCTTCAACATAGTCTTAGTGTCTGCATTTACAATATAGCAAGCACATTCATGCATGCGTCTCCGTGTAGTACACACATTTCCGTTTAGTGTTATATACTTTCCATACATTTACTCAATTTGGCTTGAGTAATTAATATAGAGTATATTACTTAACAATATAGAGGAAACACCTACACATACGATGCATATATCACAATAGTATATACACTTATATAGAGATACGTTATCAGTAACTTAGACTTTAATGTAGACTTTAAAGGAGTAAGCTTTAACATACACCCAACAACATGTACACACACACACACACACACACACACACATATATATATATATATATATATATATATATATACATATATATTTGTATACATTTGAGGTGATTTTAAACACACACACACGCATATCTATCTATCATTCCCTCATTCCGCACCTCTTCCCCCGCCCTTCCTCTCTCTCTCTCTCTCTCTCTCTCTCTCCCTCTCTCTCTCTCTCTCTCTCTCTCTCTCTCTTCTCATTTAATTATAATTAATTAATTAACAAATTAGGTATGACTTTAATTAAGCACATAATCTCCCCCCAAAATTGTCGGCTATCGCCATTTCAAACAAATTGTTTGTTCAGTTTATATATATATATATATATATATATATATATATATATATATATATATATATATGCTTCTTGATTATATAATTCTATATAAGTATAAATTTCAAGTATACAGTAAACATACTTATAATCATACCTAATTTCTTTTTTGCACAAAGATTAGCCAGTAAAATAAAACATTTTAAACTTTTATAAAATATATTATTGATTAAATAATTTTTAGCATATATATATATATATATATATATATATATATATATATTTGGGAGAATATGTGTTTAATTGAAGTCGTACCTAATTTTTGAAAATTAATTAATTAATAATCAATGAATTAGGCGGGCATACCTATTCAAATGTAAGGCTAAACAAATCGAGAAAAATCAATCTCTGTATGTACATTTCTGCCTATCAGGCCTCATCAGCAGAGCTATAGACAGGAAGACCGCTTCAATCAAGCACACATTCTCCCAAAAATTGTCGGCTAAAAAGCCATATCAAAACACATTGTTTGTTTGTTTACTTCTCATATATATATATATATATATATATATATATAAAACAAACATTCATCTGACCCGTAAAGACCTCTTCTTACAAATAATATGAATTTAATAGACACGGTGTTTGAATTTGTGTATAAAATTTGTAAATAAAGTTATATCTTCTGAATTAGATTTACAAAAATCCTATAAATGGAACGAAATGGATTAAAATGCAATGCCTTAATCCAGTTTCGCATTAATGTACATTTTGCTGCATAAGTGGAATATAAGTACAATATCAAAATTGGCATTTCATTTGCATATTTCGTTTCACAGAAATATCTATACGCAAAGTTGTAAATGTATACAGGCTTACTTATGTACGTGAACAAATGTTATTTAGGACTATATACAGGATTAAATTTTTATTTTTCATGCTGTTAAATATTTGTTTGATTAAAAATTGTTTAGGGTGGAAACTGATATAAACAGTCACTTTATGCTTTAAATCAAAGTCCACACATGTAAATAACTAAACGAACAAATGAATAAAACTTAGATAAGCAAACAAATAAATGAATTAATAAATAAAAAGTTTACAAATTTTAATCTGTATGGGTGTTAAATCACTAAGAGTATAAGGCCATTTCCATGAACTTAAACGAAACTCCATTCATATAGCTTAACAAGCATTCAAACACACAACTATCCACATCTACAATACTAGCCGTTGTCTGATCACACATACAATAGCTATGCCAAGTCACACATGTATGATACTTCATATGACAATACACCCGTTTGCGAACACAATTATATGAGATATGACAATAAGCAGTAAACATACACATATACGATATACATGATAATATAGAGAAACAACTAAATATTCGATACGAAAATAAACACTCACAATCACACAAATAATTGCACATGAATGTACATAAATATTTATTAATATATTGTTTACATACGCGAATTGAAGTAAATATATAACTTTTTTTATGGAGTCAGATTTGAGAAAACTCTAAGTACTTAATATCTAATAAGTATAACACAAAAGAGTTATTGTCAGTAAAATAATAATTATGTCATGAATTAATTCAATTTTGTAAAGGATCGAACTCGGCATGTCAGAAACAAAAATATACAATACATATTTGTAAAGAATAAATTATGTTATTTATTTCAAGTAAGATTAATAGTAATCTTTGAAATATGACGTTATTATTTAAAACATTTTGTAAATAAACATAAAGAAATTTTAAACTCACATACATTGCACAAACCGATTTATATAAAAAGTAAAATATAAATGAGGAAATAAAATCAAGTATAATGATTTTCATTTACCAATTTTAATTATTAACACATTTATCCCCTAAATTATATATGTATCGATTTTATCTTGAATTATCTTCTTTTTTGTAAAAACAAGAATGAATATAAATTTAATATTTATTTATTTATTCATTTTTTTGCTATGTATAAATTCATTAATTTAAGGGATAAAAATTTTGGGAACATATCTTGGTGCTTTTTAAAAATTTGTTTTTAAATGCCTCGTACAGACGCTTTATCTTTTTAGAACCACAACAATAATAAAATAAAAACCCGTGAATATTTTTTTTTGTCTGTAATAATGCAAATCTAGGAAATAAATAAACAAAATATATTTTAAACATTTTAAGAGGTTTACAGTAAATCACAATAGGAAATGGTAGAAAAAAAAGATAAATCAATTAGAGCAATAACACTTGGTTTGATTAAAAGCGCACATACACATACCCACATCCACAACCCACACATCTATCTATCTCTCTCTCTCTCTCTCTATATCTATATATATATATATATATATATATATATATATATATATATATATATATATATATATATATATATAGAGAGAGAAGAGAGAGAGAGAGAGAGCGACCCTTATTTTACAACTTCATAAGGAATAAGGACTTAGCAAAATATCAATTTTATATATGCTGATAGTTTTCACAACTTGGCTACAAAGTGATTGCAATCTGATTCGTTATTCTTTCGTCATACTCAATATCACCTTAATTAAAAGTCATAACTATAATTCTAATATGTTATGAAATTCGCACACTTCTAAGTAGATAACGATAGCAAAAGATAAAATAGATAACGATTGCAACAGTGATAAAAACAACAGAAGCAACCAAACGAATAATAATAATAATAATAATAATAATAATAATAATAATAATAATAATGATGATGATGATGATGATGATGATGATGATGATGATGATGATGATGGGACCATCCAAAGTACAGTATTATTAAGATCGGCTTGAATACCTAGAAGAGTCCTGGATACCTGAGAAGACCTGCTGCCACTCAGACTCCAGTGAACCACCGGCTACAGCAGGTGTGAAAAACTTAATAATAATAATAATAATAATAATAATAATAATAATAATAATAAGAGTCCTGGAGACCTGACGAGACTTGCTGTCACTCAGACTCCAGTGACAGACCATCAGCTAACACTGATGTGAAAACTCAAAAGGAGTAAATAATAATAATAATAATAATAATAATAATAATAATAATAATAATAATAATAATAATAATAATAATAATAATAATAGCACCCCATTTGATGTTAATAAATTCAATTAAAATAAATGTATGTTAAATAATTATGTCAGTGATATAAGTGTATAAATGATAGATACTAAACCATAATCACTTGAATCGTTTGAGAGAAGTAAGGTAAAAACAAACAGTCAAATAAAAACTACAACGCAGTAGTTATAGCTTGTTATCTGTTGATTAATTACGTGTAATGAATTGTAGAGCAGACGATTAAGTAGCTACGTTCTCCTTGCGATACCTAGCAAACACGTGACTTATTAGGGGACGCAGCGATATTTGCGTCAAGAATATCTGCAAATTAGATAGAACGAAAAGTGTAGACGTAGTGGAATATATCAAATTTCTTTTCCTATTCAATTGTTTAAAATTAGATTTTTAAAACTTTTTCTCCCTCCTCAAGAGAAATAGGAAAAAAATTTGAAGTATATTCTTTGAATTTATTTTTATCTGACTATTTAAAAAATGCTTTAGATATATGCTCATCTTGATGCTCAAATATGAAAAAAACTTGCAATGAAATATTAATGATGATGATAAGATGTTACACACACACACACACACACACACACACACACACACACACACACACACATACATACATACATACAAAGTATAAGATATCTTTAAAGCAATCATAACTGTGTAAATACATTTAAAAAAAAGAAGAAATACACTTTAAAAATGATATAGATATGGAGAATTAGTGAGACAAATTAAAGAAAAATGTATCAGAATGCAACTCTATAAATTCAGTCGTTGATACAACTGACAATTGACTATTTATAAGAATATACATCACTCTACACACAGCAGACATGCTCAACAACTCACATACGGATAAAGAACTGAAATAAAAAGAAACGCATACGAATCTATAAACATTCATTCTCACTCATATGAATTGAATTATCTTTTTTTTGAGCGTAGAATACAAATGCTTTGACTAACACTTACTTTATATATATATATATATATATATATATTATATATATATATATATATATATATATTCTGTTTAGAATTTTAAATTATATATATATATATATATATATATATATATATATATATATATATATATATACATATATATAATTTTAAAATTCTAAACAGAATTTTAAATTCTGAACAGACTTTTAAATATATCTATAAAACATTTTCATGTAACGGGAATATAAAACATATACGATATTTCTAGATCGGATTTACAAGAAAAAAAAGAACTTAAAAAACATATACCAAAAGAGAGAAAAAAGTTTAAATTAAGAGAGAGAGAGAGAGAGAGAGAGAGAGAGAGAGAGAGAGAGAGAGAGAGAGAGAGAGAGAGAGAGAGAGAGTCAAAAAGGCATATTACTGTAGAAATCTGAACCAATTTCGCGTGCAATGAATGGAAGAAAACAATTTGCAAGCGACAAAGAAGCAACCCCCCCCCCCGCACATCACAGCAGACCAAGTCGCTACAACAATCGGTATAAGCCGTGCAGACGACAGGGAGTCGTGAACCCTTTCCCGGAATTCGCGATCAGAAACTTCAGTCCACAATAATAAGAACAAGAGTAACACAGATACCGACAACACCACCATCACCACTGTGACTACAACTCTATTTTTAAACAATAACAAGAGCCAGTCGGACACCACCTCCGCCCACAAAAGTAACTAAAAAAAGGGGGAGTCAAATGCTTTGTCAATTCTCCCACCACCCGTACTCTTATTGGCGATACCCACAACAACCCTCCCACCTCTACCATTGTCAATAACTCGGAAATAAAACACGATACCAACACCTTCACCGCCACCGTAAGTAAAACTAATACCATTTCGATTGATAACTTTGCTGCCACCTCTTCTATTGCTTTCAGTAAGGAAATTAGCGTGAACACTAATGATTCTAGTATAATAGATTCAAATTCTTCAATTAATTATAAAACTTCCGCTGACGATACACAGAAAAGTGTTTGAAGAAGAAAATATATTGCAAGAGATAACGTTAGATTCGTCGCCGCCGGCGCTGCTAAAAGCAAGAAATTAGATAATTCCAAGCAAAAATTCAGACAAACCAATCTTTTAAGTGCTACAACGGATAGGCGTAGTAGTTCCGGGACTGGCTCAGGTGGTCCGACTACAAAAGCTATTGACGTTAACAGTCGCAGCGGTGAGAGTGGCGGACGGAGGAACTGGGATGATTCTACCACCACCACCATCGACAACATAGGCAGCAGCAGCAGCAGTAGCAGCAACTACGGATGCAGTGATATTTTCATAAATAATAACAACTACAGGAACGACGACGACGACGACGAAGAAGTGGGAGAGTTCAATAGTTTTGAAAGCGTTAAAAGGATACTTAATAACGGTAACATCAACTCGGATAATAATACTAAAAAGGAACACGCTGAACTCTTTGACGGTTTTGGTAATAAATTGTACCGGACACAAGAAAAAGAAGAAAGTAAAAAGCAAAAAGAAGCAAAAAAAGAAATTTATCTTAAAACATTTAAATATAACACTAAAGAAAAAAAAAAGAAAAAAATTGCAAAACGATCACCTCCATAATCTGGACACCACCATTAAACTAAAATTATCCTCCCACCCAAATCGTGTGCTCACCTTGGCAAAAAGAAACTCTCAGATAGTCCATGACCCCCAGATAAAAAAACAAACATTTCAGTGTCAGCAATAATACTGAACCAAACATTGCATCATCACCACCTGCTGTCACCATAATTTCAAACCCTACCAACAACATTACGGTTTTACCAAAAACTACTGATATTACAGTAACGAGTCTAATCAAAATTTCGAACGGTGACGACGACGACGACGACGAAGAAGAAGAAGAAGAAAAAGAAAAAGAACAAGAACAAGACCAAGAAGAAGATCAACAACAACAATTCAAACGCGGGGATACGGTTATAGGGAGAGGAGTGGCGGCACTATCGGATGCCTTGGTGGGGGGCGAAAAAACAATTTCGAAAATATCCAGTTCTACTACGTCAACTTTATCCGCCGCCCTGGACAACCGTCTTCATAATTCCCAACACCACCACCACCATCGCCATCGCCGCCATCACAGTCGCCTTAGCAACCCGCTTCACCAACGCAACAAGGCGACAGGGAACGGAGAACTCGGGCCAATCAATTGTTCTTCGTCCTCTTCTGATGATGAGGAGCGCCTGTTGGACATCGAAGGAACAGATGATGGCACATGTGTCGACTATGAAGGGAGCAATGATAAACCCGAATGTACTGGGCACACTTCCGGCACTGAAGCGAGCGAGGGTTGCATCGAAGAAACTAACGAAGCTATTAACCAAAGTGACGTTGACCCCGTTGGCAGCCCCTCATTTTGCGCCAGCGAGGGTAGCAATGAATGTTGCATCTTGGAAACAGGCTCATCTAACTCTGAAAAGGAGTGCAGCAAAGGCCCCAAAATCCCGAACACAAGACTCACTGAGAACCACCCCACTTCTCTCATGATGTCCAATGAAACAGACTCGAACGGAGTTAAGGATGATGATGGCGGTAATTTCGAAGGTGAAGATGACTTGGAACTCGGACAGGACAGGATTCAAAACTGTGACCGAAACGGCGGCCACTCACAATTAGCAAAAGAAAATCGTAGTGATCATTATAGTCGGATGTTACCCTCTAGTGTCAGCAGCCCCACCATTTCAGATCATGACTGTAACTCGCGATCAGAGGAAACGAACATTTTGAAGCAAACACGAGAGAAAATGCTGAAATCTCAGGAACAAAACAAGAGGCCATTTCGACGACCCACAGCTTTCTCTGTGGACGATATCCTCAGTCCTACCAAATTTCGGGGTATAGATAAACTTGGGGGTAGTGTGGAGGGAGGAGGCTGCACTAGTGACACTTGTGGCTCAGATTCTATTGGAAATGGATCCATTATGCACCCGTTGATATTGTCTTCATCGACTACAAGTTGTTCAACTCGAGTGTTAGCATCACCCGGGTCACCCTCAGTACTTGGTGCTAATCTTGGTAACAGCAGCAAAAACAATCATAACACTAGTAAAAGCAATAGTAATAACAGTAATATCAAAAATACCAACAGCACTTCCACAGGTTCCAAAAGTGAATCAACTGAAGTATCAAGCATCAGCCCCTCCCCGGAACCCATCGCCGAAAGAACAGGTTACCATACAACACCAAATGGCATGGTCCTACCCTTAGCCCTTCCTGGTTTAGGGTCCTCGGTGAGGCACAGTCAGCATCATAACAACATCCATGCTATTTCATATGCTTATACAGCAGCTGCAGCAGCGGCGGCAACAGCTGCAGCGGCTGCGGGTAGGGGTAGCTCAGGATATACGCACACAAACACGAAGATAAACACTCATGGAGCACCTAACAAGACTTATGACTGGCCGACCGGTCCCTGGGTCCTTCAAGAGGGTCGGATTCCCAGCGCTTATGTACAGGAAGCTTACGAATCAGCGGCAGCTGTAGCCGCGGCGGCAGCGGCTGCAGCGGCTGCAGCAGCGGTGGCGACCCACCCGACAAATAAATCATCATTATCGTCATTATCATCACCATCATCATCATCATTGTCATCATCGCAACCGATTTTTTCATCGCCGGCAGTAACCACGTCCGGTTCTGCATCGCTGTTCATGACAGCACCCACGGATAAGGATTGTCGGAATTCCATCTCTCTCTCAGAAGGACGAACGCATGGTAAGTTTGTGTTTACTGTTATCTTTTTACAACGTAACAGGTGTTTTCTTCCTACCTTCATATATTCTAAGCTGTGTACAGTACCTTTTTATTACAGAATACTTCAACGAGTGAACTTTCTCAACTTATTTCTTTTATAAATTTTTATTTGTATTCTTTTATTGATGAAAATTAATCACAAAATATTTTCTGATCAATGATATTGATCTGGCAAGATTTGAACTCAATCGTTATTTTCAGAAACATTCGGTTTGTATAAAAACATTTTATCTACCTAATTATTATTATTATTATTATTATTATTATTATTATTATTATTATAATATCACATCACTATGTATGTTTACACTTCAGTACTAACTGGTGACCTACTATCAAGTCCAAGTAACAGCACGTCACCTTAGGTCTCCAGGACTCTTCTCATAATTCTGGCCGATCTCAGCAGTGATGTGGTCTGAGCGGTCTCAATCCTTCTTCATATTTCCATATTAGGATAGTACCCGTCATAAGGATTGCATTTTTGTCATATATAGCGGTATTTCAATCAATGCTAACTGTAGTATCCTAGGACCCAAAAGTCGCTTTTCAGCAATACTATAAAATCTGCACTTTATGAATTTCACAGTCATTAAAATGTATTAGAGATAAAATAAATTTAAAAGTATAAAAATCATTTACCCCCTTCCCCCCAAAAACCCAACACTTTCGCCTTGGATCAGTATGTAGTACCTGTACTTATAGTCAGATTTAAAGCACCAGGTCACGTGAGAATATATGAAGATTAAAACTTTCTTGTACTTACATATGTAACTACTAGGTGCCACCAATTTTACCCTATGAAATTTACCCCCCCCCTATATTTAACACTATGAAACTTGCAGAAAAATTAATATTTTCTTGAAAAATTTTTTTCATTCGAAAGAAAAAACATTAAACAAACGCCTGAGGATTTTAAATTTTTTTTTTCAGCTTACGAAAATAATGAAAATTATGATTGAAAAACAATGTTTTCATTTTTGCACTGTTAAATCAACTGAAATTTAACGTAGCTAAAAACAAGTTACGATAAGAATTATTTTTTAAATTCTATGAAAAATCAATTAATGGTCCGATTTTCATGAGAATTTCCATAAATATTTACCATTGGATGTACATATATCTTAAATATTGTATACGGTAATTGCTCTTCCTAAGTAGTTACTTAGGAACAGCAATTACCGTATACAATATGAAGCATGCTTACCAAACTAAGCAATGTTTAGTAAATTCTAAGCGTAGTATTGCTATTTATGAAAATCTCACGCTTATTTGAAAACCTATGAAATATAAAATAAAACAGTAAAGAAGGGACATATAATGGAAAAAAAACTAAAAAAAATAGCTCAATTTATAGTTACTCTGTCGTCTAATTTTCTAATATAATGCAAAAGAACTTTGCATAGATGTACATGTACTAGAACAATTAAAAAAAAGAAAAGGAAATCCGACATAGATACGGTTAATGATACTTCATGTTAACAAAATAACAGATTTTCGTGTGTGTGTGTGTGTGTGTGTGTGTGTGTGTGTGTGTGCGTGTGTGTGTGTGCAATTACAATTGTACAAAAGCGACAAAGCACAGAATTTTAAAGAATAACACATTTGTGAAAATTTATACTATTTCATTATACGGTTTCAGATTTACCACATCTGAATCAAATAATAATAATAATAATAATAATAATAATAATAATAATAATAATAATAATAATCAAGGTGATCCACTGGGAATTGTGCAAGAAATTAAGTTTTCATCATACGACTAAATGGTATATGCACAAAACGGAATCTGTCCTAGAGAATGAGACGCATAAATCTTTATGCAATTTTAAGATGCAGACGAAACACCTAATCCCGGCTAGGAGACCAGACCTAGAGTTAATTAGCAACAAGAAGAGAACTTGTCATCACCTGGATTTTGCCGTCCCGGTGGATCACACGGTGAAAATAAAAGAAAACGGAAAGATAGATAAACACCTGGTTGGTTGGTTGCTTGGATTTTACGGCATGTCAACCCTTGTTGGGATATTTTATGCCGGAGACTTTGTTTTATTCATTGGTATTGGATTTTTTAAACTCATTTTTAAACTCATTTTTTTCTATTTAACCCATAGATGGGATCTTAGCAGGTACAACCATTCCGGGTCAGAATGGACCTGGAATTAATGGCAATAAAGGAGTACCCCACTCTCCCCAGAGCTCTAGAATTGGACCCTCACCACTACATGCAGTTTAACGTCATACCCAGGACACTAAGCTCACCTCCATCACAGCCTTCTAGCACATATATGATAAAAGAGTTGGGGGTTTGACATAAGGGCAATAGGGTTTGGACAATCATATAGATGCTAGGGCATGATGTGACCAGCCGATTGAACGGAAGAGGCCTCTCCGACCACCCGTCTATCCTAAGTAAGAGTCAAAGTTGAGTATTACTTGTCTTGGACTTGTTAGCCACTAGGATTCCGTCCTTAATCATCACACATCGCGGCCCACGGGCAAAAGATAGCCCCATTGGGGGGATTTTATTCCTCTGCAGAGAGGCAGTCGGTGTATTCTTCTGCCCAGCTGACAGTGCGAATAAATACTTGTATCTGACCAGAGAACTGAAAAAAAAAAAAATGAAGATGAATGTCATACCAATAGTAATTGGTGCCTTTGTAACGGTCCCACAGGTTTGGTAAAGGATCTGGGTGAATTGGATATCAAGGGTTGAATCCAGTCCATCCAAACAGCAGCATTGTTAAGATTGGCTAGAATAATCAGAAGAGTCCTGGAGACTTGCTGTCACTCAACCTCCAATGAAAGACAAGGCTGGGAGAAAAACTCTCAAGGTGTGAAATAATAATAATAATAATAATAATAATATAATAATAATAATATTGGAAAAGAATCTGAAGTAATTGGAAATCCGAGGAAAGTCGAGACCATCCAAACAATAGCATTGTTAAGATCAGCTAGAATACCCATAAGAGTCAGTCCTGGAGACCTGAGGAGACTTGCTGTCACTCAGCCTCCAGTGAACCACCAGTGTAGGCGGTGTGAAAAACTCTCATGAGGATAAATTATACTGAATACAAAGTCATATAAATATTGACTGCAGATTTAACTGGTTTTGTATTTGTTAAGTTAATATTAATCTTTGGTTCACATTTTATCAGTTTTGAAGTTAAAAACGAAGCATTTTAAAATGTAATAAGCAAGTTTGTATCACTATTTACGAATGAGAAAATCATAATTATGTTATCATAAAACATAATATTACATTACTGTGACCAGACACACACATACATACACACACACACATATATATATAAGTATGTGTGTGTGTTTGTGTTTATGTTTATTTGCTTTTGTGTTGTGTGTGTGTGTGTGTGTGTGTGTGTGATGGATTTTAACCGTATGTAAACTCGTCTGAGATTGTTTATGCGAAGAGATCAAGGAATTACTTGTAAGTTTATAGTGATATTTTTTGTGAGGCTCCTTAAGCATTTTTTAATTATTTTTGCACAGTTTTATGATATCACGTATTCATATCTAATACGAATGATTTTAAACAAAACTTTTTGATCCATACATGGGACCCAAACAGGTTCTATAACTCTGGGCCAGAGTGAGCCTGGAAGTAATGTCAATGAAGGGGTACTCCACACTCCCTAGATTTCTAGCACCCAAAATTCATCCAGATTCAGTTTAGTGTCATACCCAGGACACCTCTTTTTTTGGGGGGGACCTTACCCCTTTGCAGTATATATATATATATATATATATATATATATATATATTTGACAGCAAGTAAATAACAATATGTTTATTTGATATGGCTTTTAGCCGACAATTTAGCTGTCAACTTGGCAGTCGAGGTTTCGAGTCACACATGGAGCAGTCTCCCATGTCTATAACCTTGCTGATGAGACATAATAGGTCGAAATGTACATTCAGGGACTGACATTTTCTCGATTTGTTTAGCCATACATTTGAACATATATGCCGGCCTAAATTCATTAATTATTAACTAATTAATTTTCAAAATTAGGTATGACTTCAATTAAGCACATATCCTCCATATATATAATATATATATATATATATATATATATATATGTGTGT
>CM042144.1:91207223-91209723 GCA_023376005.1 Doryteuthis pealeii
ATATGACTGCCCCGATCGTACTATTTAAATTATTCTTATGGTAAATATCTAGCCCTTTTTATCTTATAGAATGCTAGGAGACGGTGGCTGAGGGTCACCCACCAGTTTATTAATTACACAAACGATTTGGCATTAAATAACCCACAAGGGTGAGATATGCCATTAAACACCATCCAACCAACAACTTCTCAACTGATCTGCAAGACTAGCTTGCTAACAATAATTGTATTAACAAAAGGATCACGCAAATCATTAAAGCTGAACGTGATACACATTTTATACTCGATAAACATTACTTATTGTTTGAGTTTGCCATGTTCAACCCATTTCTGTTTAGCGATTGACACATCCCACTGTTTAAGATTTGGAGGAATTCAGTGTGCAGAAAAGTACGGGACAAAGACAAAATATTAGGAATCACTGACTGATTCTTATCGGTGGCGTTTACAATACGTTGATTGTCTCCTTTGCAGCGGGTTGAGCATCCTCCCCCACACAAATGAGGATGTTTTGGATATGACAATTAATTGCTACCGGTTACAAGTCTCTAATGCTGGAGATCGGATGAGTATGGAGTGGAGTCAACCATTCGTTGCTATTATTCCCAAGTACACTCAGATTTGGAGTGGTTGTAGGCGTTATGTCTTATCTATAGGTCAAATAGATCAGTTTTGAGTTGATGTTTAAAATTATTTTGAACTACATTTGCTTTGAAACATTAGAACTACAAATGTCCTGGGTATGACCTTAAGCTACATTCGGGGAAAAGTCTATATTTCCGGAGCTCTGGGCAGTGGAGAGTACCCCTTCATTGCCATTATCCCAAGGCCTATTATATTATTAAGATTAGAATGGTATACTTGAAGCCATACAATTGTGTGAACATTATTGATATTAGATAGGAATGATTGAAATCATATAACTGTTAAAATTAGTTGTTGAAGCCATAATTGTTTTAAATGATTATTATCATTAGTTACTTGAAATCATATAATGAAACTTTGCTTGAAAAGAAAAAAAGGACTGACGTCTGCATTACATAACTCTAAGTATGTGTAGAGATTCCAAATTAAAGGGGGGGATCAGGAGAATTCAGGCTCCTTATTAATACAATGTATAAAGGGGCCGGGTTAGCTCAGTCGGTAGAGCGTTCGGCTAGAAACCACAAGGTTCCTAGTTCGATACCGATCCCCGCCAACTCAGCGTATGAGTAGCACAGGGACCTGTGCGGTAAAGTAAGGAGCTGATGGTAGGTGTGGCGCTCCACCTCAGATGCTAAAACAATCTCCTTGGTCTAGCGCTATTGAAAAGGGGATAGACTCCCTCGCTGACTGGCTGATACCGACTTTAGGCCGCCCCGTGGACTTTACTTTACTTTATATCATCCGTGGGCATTATCATAGGTCTTTACGCTCACATGGACACATAGACTATTTGTATGAGTATTACTACGTTACAGATAATAGGATATGACTTGCGAACACGCATATAATATATCCAGGTCAGAATGGTGTTGCAATTTTATTTTTATTTTTTAAAAAATCTAATATGGTAATATTTACTATATAACAGGAAAATTGATATTTATGTACAAAGAAATAAATATTATGAAATAATTAAATTATATTTTCTTTCAGACATTTGTTGCATTATCATTACTTTAAATTGACGTTCCTTGGATGATTTCTTTGGTGGGTTGTATCCCGCCAAACAGTCACGTGCAAGCGAAAACTATCTATTTCAGTTTCTAGCTATTGTTTCGTACTATTTAAAGTTGACTATTCCTTTTAAAACAAATAATCTTCAATAATTGAAAACCTACAGTAAGAAATGTTTATTTGTCCCACTTCTCAGTATCATAAATATTTCATGGATTGGTTTTAAAATATCAACATAATCAAGCAAATTCACAGTTTGAACGATAAAGGGTTAACCGGATGATAAATTGCAAACTTTTACACTGCTCGGTCTTAATCGTATTTACATGCAATTGCATATTGCAACACTCTCTCTCTCCCTATCTCCCCCCTCTCTCTCTCTCCCATGTGTGTGTGTCTCTCTCTCTCTCTCTCTCTCACACACACACACACACACACACACACACACACACACATATATATATATATATTATATATATATATATATAGATAATCCAAAAGTCCAGTGAAGAAATCTTCCTTACGACACAAGAGTTTTATTTAAAAAACCTGTCGCAGTTTGAGAACTCAATGTGTACTCTTAATGTTAGAGTCACAGAGCAAATATATAAGTAAAGAAATAGCAAAAGACTTAGAGATTTAACATTATAGTCTATTTCAGGGAGCTTAGACAAATTGTCTAACTCTCCCGATTCATCAGATGCGAATGATGAATTCTTTATTACTTTAAAGGCATTTGAAAACAGATTTTATTATTATTTTTTTTAAATTTTATATTCCTGTGATATGAATTCCAAATGAAATCCTTGATGTTGAAAAAAAAAAAAAAATTTTGTAGTTTC
>CM042144.1:91212223-91222223 GCA_023376005.1 Doryteuthis pealeii
GTGGTAAAGTGTGTTAATCAAATATTGGATTAAAAAGACACATGAACTTTCATGAAAATGATAGGCTACGTTTATTATATTTACTTATGAGTCTTATGACTCAAAAATTGGGTTTAAGAGGCACTTGAGAACTCATGAACTGGAATTAGTTATTACTTAGTATGGTTGAACTATAATTTTGGTAGTAATTACAGCTAATATCTGTCAGTACGTAGCAGTCATTATATATACTAGCAAATATATGCACCCTCCGGGTGCAAGTATTTCAGTTTTAATGTAATAAAATATTGTATTAAATTAGAAAGGCTAATGAAACTAAATAAGAATACAGATAAAAAGATTTGAAACAGAGGGAGTATAATAAAAGATTTGAAACAGAGGGAGTATAATAAAAATGGAACTACTGAAACTTACTCTTCCATCACTCTCGTCTTTCATTGTTATTTTTTCTAATTTAAGTATTTAGATAAAAGACGAAGTAAAGAATAAAATGACAGTTATTTTTTCTTGTTAATGGATTTCATTTAAGATTCATTGAAGAGATTTTTGCTTACATTCATTAAAATAAAACCAAACAGTTAGAAATCAATAATACTAAGCACATATTTATTAAATTCGATTTTTTAATATCAATATGCAAATTAGCCTTCCCGTTCACACTGTAAACCGCTATTTTGTTATATATATAAATATAATTGCATGTTGTTAGTATGTAGACATAGTTAACAGTATTAATAATGTAAGACAATTTTATTAATAATTGAGGTTTAGATAAAAATAAAATCATGGAGAATGTGAATAACTAAGAGAATTGTGACTTGAGTAGGAATATAGTTTCGGTTACAGACAGAAAAACACACAATCTCCATTATAATAAGATATATATATATATATATATATATATATATATAATCGAAAAGTCCAGAGAGGAAATCTTCCTTACGACACAAGAGTTTTATTTAAACAAAACCAAGTCGCAGTTTGAGAGCTCAATGTGTGCTCTTAATGTTAGAGACACAGAGCAAATATATGAGTAAAGAAATAACAAAAGACTTAGAGATTTAGCCTTATAGTCTATTTCAGACAAATAGTCTAAACCTCCCGACTCAACAGATGCGAATTCGCATCTGATGAGTCGGGAGATTTAGACTATTTGTCTAAGCTCCCTGAAATAGAGTATAATGCTAAATCTCTAAGTCTTTTGTTATTTCTTTACGCACTTATATATATATATATATATATATATATATACGAGTATCGGCTGTAAATTTATATACTGACAAAATTACTCGCTCTGAATGTTACCAAATGAGGTTTAGTTTTTCAACAGTTCCCTATATGGTTCACATTCATCTTCGTAAGGTGTTGCAGTGCTTTGATCCCATTGGTAAAAAAAAATCATCACACCAGATATGCCGGCTTCATATGGACTTTTCAGCCGATGAAGTTTCAGCAAGCGTCGTATATATATATATATATATATATATATATATATATATATATATATATATAGAGAGAGAGAGAGAGAGAGAGAAATTACTTATTGAAATAAAAGGAAAGGTATCGCTTCACTGACTTCTTTAATACATTAAATGCAATACTGAACGATTATTAAGAAAGTTGATCTTAAACATGTGTATGAATACATCAAAATCTAGAACTGACTTTTCATTTCATCGTCTTTCTCAAATGAAGTGTAATTTGATCTTCTAAATATCATATCTGTAAATCACGTGAAACAGTTGTCATTTTTTGTCTGAGTCAGCAAATCTTTAACCATTGTTGTATAGTGGTTGCATTTTTCTCACCGCGAAATAAATGTTGGGTTATATTGTCACTATGGAAAAATAAAAGAAATTAACTAATTTCACAACCCATCTATGGGTTAGATAAAAAAACGTGAGTTTATAAACAAAATTGTATTATGCATTAAGAATGAATTTATTTCACAACTTTGTCGGCATTAAATAACCCACTGAGGTTGATATTCTGTAAAACAAAATAAACCAAACCAAACTAATTTCACAAAGCAATCCAAGATGGCTGACAAGCTCAGATTAGTGTTTTGAATAAATATCTATCCAAATTAAACAGCAAGGGGTGCTCCAAAAGTATGTATTCGATTTTAATCTGCAGAAAATACAACGAATTCAAGGAACGCTGTAAGACAGTTGGATAGAGAAAGTTTTCTGCAATGAAACGGTATTTTCCCACATAGTCAGAACCATTGGCTATGTAATTGTATGATCATGAACAAGCCAATCTGCGAACGGGACTCTTAAGAATCTGCAACAGCAACGATGACGTTGATTTTCAGAAAATGTTTTCAGTTTTCTATCTTTCATCGACCCGATTCCTGGGGATGAATTTGTTGGTTGACAGTTGTGGTGAATAGGCCTATCACTCACGTCGATGTCACAGCTGTTGATACGCATTACCCAGTCCCTGACTCTGCTCGTATCTTTTGTTGGCCTACGTGAACGTTCAGCAAGGGTCGATGAATGTCAGTCGGCACAATCTTCTTTCTGTGTGAGGGACTTCAATAACAGCCCTATACTTTCATATCTGGTGCAATTTTTCAGACTGCTGTTTATCAGTTATTTGGAAAGAAGCCAAATAAATGATGCTTATTGCAGGAAAAATTAAACTCCTACTGCCATGCCACCAATATCCGTCTATGACGTTGTGAAAGAATATGACGCCTAAGATAAATTGATGTATTGTTGAAAACACTGCCCTATCTAACGGTGCTATTTGTTTTCCCTGTACATGTGGTAGTTTCTATGAAAATAAGAGGCGCTGAAAGTACCGCTTTCTGCCAAATTATTGAAATCAAGCAGCAATTATTCTGTTCATTACTAAGATGGGTGACCACTTAAGACCTTTAGAACTGTAAGTCACGTTAAGCAAAATCTAGCAAAGAGGAGGATACAATAACGTTTGGGAGTACTCAGGCTCATGCCTTTTTGACAAAATATGGTATTTAACTTCACAGTATTTAATATAACACGATAGAGTACTTTCATTTCAATACGTTTGCCTTGTAGATAAAACTACAGGATTAATAGTATTCAAATATTGACCAATTTAAAGTTAAGTAATCAAAATTGAATGATACGTAACAGCATAGTAAGTGCAGGTTACGTGGTGATAAAGATGAAACCTTTAATCAAATAACTAAAAAATGCAGCAAACTGGCACAAAAGGAGTGTAAGAGTATGTATAACTGGGGTGGAAATGTCATCCATTTGGGAACAGTGCAAGAGACTAACATTTGACTATGCTGACAAATAGTGTATATACAAACCAGAATGTCTCCTAGAAAATTAGAGGCATAAAATTCTCTGAGACTTTAAGACCAAACGGACCACTCAATCACGGTCAGAAAACCAGACCGAATATTAATTAGCTAGAAGATTTTGCAGTTCGAGCAGACCACAGAATGAAAATAAAAGAAAGCAAAAAAGTTAAACAGTTACTTAGATCTCATCTGAGAGCTGAGAAGGCTGACTGTGAAACCAATAGTTGGACCTCTTAGAACGGTATCAAAGGTCTGTAAAAAGAGAATTTGAATTGGACCTATGAGACCATCTGGATCATAGCTCTTTTAAGTTCATCGACAATACTTAGAATAATCCTGGAGAATGAAGGAGACATGCTATCATTCAAAGTTCCGTGAAAAGCCAACAGTTAAAACTGATGTGGAAAAATAGCAAGAAGTGAAATATAACAATATCAATGACATTATAGATTGATAAAAATAATTGACTATATAATTAGTATTATCTGCGTTATTCAGACTATTGTCCTCATCTTCATTGTTATTTGTACAACGTTTCGGCCGATATGCTCTCCGGCCTTCTTCACGTATTTCTTGTCGGACTCGGGAACCTTCTCGGACTCGGGAACCTTCTTGTAATCGGGAGCCGCCACGGGACTTTGAACCTAACCCTTTATTTAGTCCACGGTGGTATCCTGTTCTCATTCCGCTAACCATAGCTGGGGTAGGAGCTGTGTTAATTATTTTTCTAACTGCCTCTACTCAGGATTGAACTCGTGATCCAGAGATAGCTGTCACTTAGAACTGTCTTAACCTAACTACCTTATCCACTAGGCCATGTGTCAAATTAGACAAACAAATACTAATCTTCAAGCCTCATCTCAGAGAAATAGTAACTACATAATCTTTAGTGGATATATTCAATTGAAATTAAAAAGTGTAATCTAATTTTTACTAGCTGTATAAGTCTCTTTTAAAGAAACTTATTTTTATCTTCCGCCGTAAACTTCTTATGTAATAAAATCTCCACTGAAAGTTGAGAGTTAAAAAACAAAATGAAACTATTATATAAATATCGTTTCAGTTCTGATGGACGTTTTATTATGCGTATCCTCACTGACATATTACGAGCCAGATTCAAAAATTATCCGCACTTTTGTTTTATGGAAGCCGAGCTCATTGTGGATGATTTGATTGACAGAACCATGACTAATATGCAGAGAACAATTTACCTCATCAATGATAACCATCTCTCGAATTTGCTGAATCTTCTCATAAGTGGTGGAGATTGAATCTTTTCGTGCTTCACGCTTATTCGGCCATTTTAAAACTTTTCTATCCACTCATACACACATCTACACGGTAGTGCACAATCTCAGTATTGTGCTAAAAGCATCCGATGACACTCATTCCGACCAGAGAAATTGGATTACTTCCCTACACTCAACAGCAAGGAAAATGGCGCGATCGGGACCGAATTTTGATTACGTGACCATACCAGTGCTAACTATGAGCATGCATGCAGAGAATATAGTGTGACAATTACAAAGAAAGTTAAAGTGAAAGTGTGGATAATTTTTTACTTTCCCTCGTAGATTCTCTAAAATGGGAACCAGGTGAATAATAAAATCTTCAATATTCTGATATACATCGTAGTGAAGAAGTAATATATTCTTTCTTACTGATGGTTTTGTCCTGCCTCTTATATCAGATTCAGCTTAGTCGAGTTCAAGGACACAAGAGTGAAGCACCCAGAAAATAAAAATCACTGCAGTAATTATCACCAGTAAACATGAAAGGTTTTAGGTCTATTTGACCGATTTCTTCAAATTGCGCCCCAATTACATGTGAAAGAAGTTTATCAAAACTACAACTGATTTTACTATAAAAATGCATTGGACAATGATTTTTACCATAAAAATGCATTGGAAATGATTTTTACCATAAAAATGCATTGGCAAATTATTTTTACTATAAAAATGCATTGGAAATGATTTTAACGATAATAATGTAATGGAAATAATTTTTGGTATAAAAATGCATTGTAAATTATTTTGAATATAAGAATGCATTGGAAATAATGTTTACTATAAAATGTATTGGACATGACTTTTACAATAGAAATGAATTGGAAATCATTTAAACTATGAACATATATTGGATAGGATTTTTACTATAAAATGCATTGGAAATGATTTTTACGATAAAAAAGCATTGGAAATAATTTTTCGTATAGAAATGCATTGTAAACGACCAACAATTTCTCAAGAGAAACTAAATGAGTTGGCTATACTTTCTATATAAAATTTCATTACAAAATCCATTGACTTTGAAATTATTTTGTAAGATAGAGGACCCCACTAACAATTTTCTAATTGGGCCCATAACTTCCTAGTGCTGACCCTGTCAGTACAAAAAGCTGATTAACCATTCGTCTAAGACAATGCGTGTGTCTGAAGATAAGTTGCCCACAGAGTTGATTTTGAATTAATTTTGACGAGTCGGTGGTGCTTGAAATGCGCTTGTATTCCCTACAAATGGGTCAGAATTCCCAAAGGAGTGTCCTGGTTTGGTTTGGTTTGGTTTTACGGCCTATCAACCTCAGTGGGTCATTTAATGCCGATAAAGTTTTGAAATAAATCAATTCTTAATGGATAATACAATTTTTTTATAAATACATTTTTCTATTTAACCCATAGATGGGGGCTGTCCTGGGTATAACATTAAACTGCATTTGATGGTGAGGCTCCAGTTCCGGATATCTGGAGAGTGTGGAATACCACTTCATCGCCATTACTCCCAGGTTCCTTCTTACACAGAGTTTGTAGTATCTATTAGGATTTCATTTATTGATCAAATGGATGTGTTGAAAAATTATTCGTATTTAATAGGATCATGTGCAAATAAAAACCTCTTAAGAAACAACTACACAAAAATGTAAATATGAATGCACAATAAACGCGATTCTCTAACCTCGAATCACCATAGCCGGGTTGAAATGTCGTTAAAATCAATCAATGAATCAACCAATTTATATTCATTCACTTAAAGGCCGCCCGTGTATGTCCAATCCCTTTAATAAAAATTATGGATTCATTAAATCCCCATAAATACAAATATAAATAAGGGAAGTTTTGTATGATATACTAGTTATCTTCCATGACAAATTTTAATAATCAGTTGAGCGCAAAAACAGATATTCTATTATTACTACGTAGCAAATTGGATTGAGAATTTACTCATTATCTAATTTAGAGCATCTAAACGCTATTGTGCAAATGAAAATCTCGCTACGATGTGTCGTTTTTGCTGGGAAACGTGTTCAGAAATCTTATAATTATGTTATAGTTAGTCAAACCGGTTTAAAACTACCAAATAGAAATGATTACACTGGAATCAAAAGCCTGTGTCACTGAGTACGGCCAGTGTAAGCTGGATGAAACTATTAAAGATGGTTACATCAGAATTAGTGTCTATAATATTTTTGTGCAGTGTTTCAACTCTACATGTTGTTCTTGCTTCTGCTTGTCTTATTGTTGCTTTTATCGACTTTTTGTATTTTAATTACAATGTTTAGTACTTACTGTCTGTGAAACTAACTCACAATCTTTTTTTTTTTTTAGTCTGAAGTCATAATTAGAGAGAATTTAAAACAAGTAGAAACAAGGCTTCTGCTCAGTTACTAAAAGGTTTTAATTCAATATACGAGTGCAGGTCAAAAAGTAATGCTTGTATCACAATAGAAGCAGGAAAATGATGCAAAAAAAAAGACATGTCTTAGGTTTCCAAACCTTCTCTTGATCATAATCCCTTTCTTTCTCAATAGTGGTATTCCTCCCTTTGAATGACGTCATATTTACCCTTCTCGTAGAAACATCTTGGCTGCTCTCTTAGCCATGTTGAGAGTTGCTGAATCATCATTGGTGAAGTGTTCTACTCTGTGTGCATTCCTTATGAACCCTAACAAGTGAAACATGGCAACGAAAGCTTAAAAAAACGTACACATAATCACAGTTTATACCAATAGCAACCTTGCCTCATCGATCCTACAGTCATCTCATGACACCCTCAGACTTTTATCAACTGAAAGGTTAACTTAATTTATCTACAATTCATCTACTATTATAAAGTAAATTTACCTAACTAGGTGGCGCTCATGTGTAACGGTTATAGTAATAGGACATGGATACGGCAACTCGAGTTCAAATCCTGGACGAGGCTGTTTGCATTTCCCTTGGGAAAGATTGTCTCCAACTGTTCGCTTCCTATCTATAGGCAAATAGAAGGACAGACTGTGTTATTTAACCTTGGTATGGCAGCCGTTATAGAAAAAGGAATACTCTGAATTCAAATCTGTTAAACTCCTCTAAAAATAGACTTTAAGTGTCATCATCTTTGTAGTGGAGGGGGTCGGTAAGTACATACTTAGCTACAAAACTGCACATAATTTTAAAGAATTATTCCATTCATTTTTATCGTAAGGATATGTTTCATTCATTTTTATTAGGTATATGTGTATATCCTTTCACCAAAATTGTAAATAGAAAGTGGAATTGACGAAGAATGATATTTATATTTTAGATTCATGTCATTTTCATACATGTATTCTGTAAAATTTTCATAGGTACAACTGAGGATCTATCTATTATTATACTAAAGCTGAGTTAATTTACTTTTGGCACCTAAAGGCTTTTTTCCTAAATAGTTTAATGACACAAAACACATCCCAGAATATGATTTAATCCTAAATATAATTAAAGTTTGAAAAAAATTCCATTTCATTTGGTTCTAATTAGTCGTAATTTGCAATTAAGTAAAAAGTCCACCATTCTCTCTCTTTATTTCCTGCCTATTTCTTCCCCCGGTATAATACATTTAGAATACCTACTCATTATATGTGTTACTTTCTCAAATTGCTCCAAGTGTGTGTGAGAGAGAAGTTCCCTTTCAAGTAAGACAATGTGAATTGACTGGCTGACTGCTGCTGACTGACCCTCTCTCTCTCCAGTTTTTCTTTTTTTTTTTTTTACAGAGCTCTACTTAAAATTTATCGAAGGAAGCTAAACATAAGTTAATTGTTTGATTTCTAAAAAAAATGTAAATAAGATTCGTACACAATGTGTCTTAAAATTGTTTTCTTGGTTGTAAAAAGGAATAAATAAATAAAATTGATGTCATGTTTTAAAATAGATTTTTTTAAAAATTACTTTAATTATCAAGTTTTTTAAACTTATAGGGTCAATAATTGTGAGTAAAAATTTAGGAAGACAAACCTACTTTTATGCTTATTTTACCTGCCCTGTAAATATTTTTGTTATGAATGCAAGTAATGTTAAAATAACAACACAGATCTAACACAACAGTTTTTTGTATTCATTTATATTTATATTTTGTGAAGGATAAAATACCAAAACTTCTTCTAAATGAAAAATATCAGGCATTGGCAAAGTTGCCTTAAAATCAATATTTTGCAAAATAACCCCCCCCCCCCGATAGAAAAAAACCCACCAAAAATCAGGGAATTATCCGATTTTAATGGAATTTCTGTGTAGATTTATCAATAAATCCATTTTATGATTATGCATTAGTTATTTTATTTCAAAAGTTTCTGATTTTTTTCAGGTTATTTAACTTAGACCCCCCATGTTTTTTGTCGATGGGGGTTATGTAAACTTGAAACTAATTACAGTATAAATAAAAATAAAAAAGACTGAAGGTGTAAATAGAAGGAAAAAAAATAAAAGAGCTATCCTGATAGAAAATAAGTACCAAAAATCGGAAAATGAAATGTAAAATAAAAAGTACAAAAATATTTTTTGTATATCTTTTATTTTACTCTTTTCGATTTAATTGGCTATTATCTTGTTAAAAAATATACATCGATATGTGTTCTGTTTTAAAGGAGGGGGTCTAAATTTTCAATAGAGCGTTTCTACAAAAATTATTAGATAATAATAATTAACCAAAGTTGTTATTATATAGATATTTTTTTTTAGAATCTAAAAATATGAAATTTGAAACTTAAAATTAGGCGTTTCCTATTCTAAATAAATTGTATATATTAATTTACCATCGCAGAAATTCCTAATTAAGTCAGAAAGTTTTGAAATAGAATAACTGATGCATTATAAAATTCATTTATTGATAAATCAACACTGAACATTTCATTAAAATTGGAAAATCTAACCCGAGCTCAATGGGTGACCAAAATAGTCGCGTATTTTCTAGTATATTATGTTCGTATATATATAACCATAAAGCAGCATAAGTTAAATGGTAATTTTATATGGAGTGTATTCACACATGTTTTAATCATCAAATTTTTCGATAAAGCAATGATAATTATAAAATCCTAATCCTAATACCTCACCCTTTATAGATAAAAGCATCAATAACATCATGGATCGCTGTTTACCTTTCTATGATAAAATTGGTAAATAACTTTAAAATGTTTTAATAATCAAATTCTAATCTTAAATTTTAACTTTAGAATGAAGAAAATATCAATGTTTTTCTAAAACCTTTTTATTTCATATTCTATTGTTCTTCTGTGATTTTGACTTTAACCACATTAAACTATATAAATGTTAGTACATCATGGTTGTACGTATCATATTGGAATTACTGTCAGAAACTCTGTTTTGTTAATTTCTCTTCATAAAATTCTGATAAGATTATATAAATTACAAAATATTGCAGGATTTGAAAATGAACATTTTC
>CM042144.1:91229723-91237067 GCA_023376005.1 Doryteuthis pealeii
AGCTATGGGTAAATAGTAGGGCAGACTGGGCTCTTTAGCCTTGGTTAGGCAACCGGTCTATGAGAAGGAAAACTCTGAATTCAAACCTGTTAAACTCCGCTTAAGAAATTGACCTTGTGTCATATCCTGCTCGTGCGTAGGGGTTGGTAAATATACATAGCGCTAATACCCTTGGGAAAGGTATGAATCCATATATTCTCCCTCCAGCTATGGGTTAAATAGTAGAGCAGACTGGGCCCTTCAGCCTTGGGTAGGTAACCAGTCTAGGAGAGGGATAACTCTGAATTCAAAATTCCTGAGGTTGGGTTTGTGGCAACCATTGATGCACCAATTCTTTCCTATCGACTGTGCCAAAAATTGTGGATGGTCCAACACAAGCCTTCACCACTATAAACAAATCACTGTGTGGATGGTCATTCTATGAACACTCATACGTTGAAATCGACGGGAAGATTCATCATGTATATATAAATATATATATATGGAGGGTATATACCGAGGGTCGCGCTTGTCAGGCTCAGCATGAGGAAGCTAACATTTAATTCTATGTATCGAAGCCTCTCAAATCTTTAGTAATTCGTCGTTTTTCTTTTCGATTCATGATTAATTTGGATCAAAAATAATCGTGCCTCAAAATACTGGCCGAAATACAATTTCATTGATATTGTTCATAATAATTACATTAAGAAAGAAAAAAAAAGAAAGAAAGAAGAAATTAAAAAATGAATAAAATAGAATTAGTGTGTCTCTCCGGGTTCGGGAGATCGGAGCCATACCAAGCTGGAAATATACTTGCCCAATAATGAATTTATTACTTTCATTTCATAGATAATGTTTTAAAAATCTCTAATGATTTGTATACACTGTTTGTTGATTTTGTGTGCTTTCAAAAAGATGTCTTTTTTAAAATTTTAAGATACCTTTTAACTACAATATTACTTATCATTCATAACACAATAATAATTTTTGAAATGTCAAAGCTTACCTTGTTTCTCGGGCCTAACCTTGCTGTAACTTCAATCCAAAGTGTCCCCTCATAGCCTATACCTAAACAAAGGCATTTAGTTAAAGTAAGTTTTTACTTAACATTGTTTACTATTTATAATACCTGTAATGACAAACAATAGTACGATAAACTTTGGAACACTTTATTCTAATTAGAATAATTGGTACACTTATTGTGAGTTTATATAGTCTAGTATTTCACTAGAGAGTTCTCTAAAGGGAAGGTAATCATAAAATAGGAGAGGTAACCCTCAATTACTTATATACAATACCTGTCCATATAATTAATAATTATACAATGTTTTTAAAATCTCTATGATTTGGATACCCTGTTTTTCAAGAAACACATTTTTTTCCAATTTATTAATTTTATTCATATCCACGTATTAATTTATTCATGTCTATTCTATATAATTTCTTCCGTACATAATAAGGTTTTATTGTATTGATTAAAACAAAGGCGATCAGATTTCGCTCGACTTCAAACTGCGTTTATGCATTAATTTGACACAAGTTGGCAAAAATCAAAGAAATTAAGGGGCCTTAACTCGTCGTCGACTGGTGTGTTGAGGGGGCGGTGTAGGAAGTGCTAGGGAGTGTTGAAGAAAAATAAACAACAAAAATCAAACTAAACATCACAGACAGAGAGATATACACTAGCGCATAGACATGTATAGAACAAACATTCGTGATAGATATACATTTTTATTTAAAAAAAACATATCAGGATTATTATTACCATCTAAGTTATACCATAATGTAATATTCATTGTAATGAGCCCGACAAACATTTGATGGCCTAAAGTCGCCACTGATATTATATATATAATGGGCCGGTACCTCAGTCGGTAGAGTGTTCGGCTAGAACAACAGAGTTCCTAGTTCGATACCGGCCCTCGCCAACTCAGCGTATGAGTAGCACGGGGATCTGTGCGTAAAGTAAGGAGCTGATGGTAGGTCTGGCGCTCTGCCTCAGATGCTAAAATAATCTCTTGGTCTAGCACTAGTGAAAAGGGGATAGACTCCTCGCTGTCTGGCTGATACCGACATTAGGCCGCCCCGACGACTTAAATTTTACACACACACACACACACACATATATATATATATATATATATATGATATATATATATACTGGGCGACACTTACTCTCTTTCTCTCCGGTCTCTCTGTTTCTCTCCTCTCTCTCCTGTCTCTGTCTCTGTCTCTCTCTCTCTCTCTCTCTCTCTCTCTCTATATATATATATATATATATATAGTATATAGTTTGCTGTTTTCATAAGGTAAATAAATACTGCGACGAACTGTCAGTTACCAAGCATAACCCTATATATAATATATATATATATATATATATATATATATATTATATACGTGTCAAATATTAACTAACCCTGGGATTGAAGTTCGTGAAATTATGAGTCTTATACTGTTTTATATCTTTTGCATCTTTTAACAAAAATCTTTTGCAATTTTTAACAATTGAAATACATATATACATTACTCTGTAAAGATTCTATGGATTAAAAACGCTTTTAGCGTTAAATTTAATCATTATATATATATATATATATATATATATATATAGTAAATATATATATGAGAGAGAGAGAGAGAGATGAGAGAGAGAGAGAGAGAGAGAGAGAGAGGAGAGAGAGTGAGAAAGTGAGGAACAGAGGAGTATACATGAAAGAAAATCCACAATACAGAATTGAGATTTAACAAATCGATCTTTTAAATTTTTATGAAGTTCTTGTGAACATACCTTTTTTCTGTAAAAAAATGATTTTTTATTTAAGAAATTTATAGATTTAAACATTTGTGTTTGTTTTTGTCTCTGTTTTCTAGTTATAACTAAGCAATAATGTCACAATTATTCCGCGTGAAGTAATTCTTATTAAACTACTTAGTAATCTTCATTTGAATTAATCACACGAGATGGATTATTAAGTTTTTCTTTACATGCTGGTAAATTCAAAATCTGTAGGATTGATTATTCTTTGCAGCAATCTGGTTGTCCGCTGATTATTGTTTATTGTAGGATACCCCTTTCGATGAGAGCCCTGTTAATTCTTTAGGGAATACAATTATTATTTTTAATCTATCTTTAGTATTTAGGAAATTTAATAGCTCTACATCAAGCGGTTTGATCAGAATTAACATTTTGTTTTCCATAAACTTATGCAGAACAAAATGTTAATTCCGATAATAATAAAAACGTTATTTCATTTTAGAAATTAAAATGAATTACGAAACCTGGAATAAAAAAAATAGAAGATTTTATTTAAATAATGGAAAAGGAAGAAAGTAAAACAATGCTGTGGAATAAAACACAAAATTGTATTCCAGTTACAATCAAAATTAAAATCCATTATAGAGAAATCTTGCACATTTCTATCGATATCTAAAAGAATGTTTTTTATTACAATAAGAGATCATTCTTGTGTTATATAATAAAAGATTTTGTACTTCTAATATTTTTATTAATTCAAGGAAAATTCAACAGGAAAAATCATATAATTGATGCCCATTTTTGTGACATAAAACGTAATAATATATTATATATATATATTATATATATATATATATATATATAATATATATATATATATATATAATAAATATTAATATAATATTTGAAAAAAGTATATATAGTTTGAAGTTCAGTGTTATACACACACACCACACACACACACACACACACACACACACACACACATCCACACATATATATATTATATATATATATATATATATAATATATATATTTTTATAAAATAATATATATATATATATGCAGTGGTTGGGAAGTATAATAAGACGAATCTCAACTGATAATCGACGACGTTTGTTTAAGTAAAAAATTAGTAAAATAAATGAGCACAGGGAAAAAAAAAAAAAGAAGCTAAATAATATTGCATATTTAATTTATTTTTAATGCATTTTACACAATTATTTACGCTCAATTTCGCTTTTTTATGTCTTTAGGGAGAAAGTAAAACTTTATTTAGGATTTTAATTCTTATAACACTTTCTTCTTGGGATCAATAACAAAAACATAAAATACATTCATTACAGAAGAATAATAACTTAAATGAAATTAAATATCCTTTTATTTTTTGTTTAAACATGCAGAAAAATTTTGTTACAAAAAAAATTTGACCAGAAGAAATGTCACGTGACCTCTCAATATGGAAGGCAATCGTGGATGGAAAACGATTATCAAAAATCAGGAAATTATCTGATTTTAATCAAAATTATCAATCAACGAATTTTTTATTTTTATTTCTTGAATCCTTTTCAAGCAGACTGATTCAATGGAAATAAATCAAACTTCTTTAGAAATAAATATTACTATTAGCAACATTTGTTTTTTAGAGGTCTAAAACAAGAATTTATATACCTTAATTAATAGATAAATTCATTTTAAAATATGAATTGCTTAATGTTACGTTTTAATGTCATATTTTTAGATTCTGAAAACAAATATTATTTTCATAACTACATTACTTTATTCTCGTTATCTAATATTTTGTAAATAAAACTCAATTGAAAAATTTAGCCCCACCCTGTTAAAAAGGACAAATATCGATGTGTATTATTTATTTTATAATATAATTGACAAAGTATCGAAAAGAGTAAAAAAAAAAAATCTCCAAAATTTATTTATTTTTTTATATCTTTCTTTTACATTTCATTTTCAGTATTACTTATTTTCTTACCAGAACCGCTCTCTTAAAAGTTTTTTCCTTCTATTTACAACTTCGGTCTTTGTCCTTTTATTATACTGTAATTAGTTTTTAAAGTATATAACCCCATGGATATTTGCGCCCAAAATATAAGGGATTCAAAGTTAAATGACCTGAAAAAAAAAAAAACCAGAAAGTTTTAAAATGAAATAACTAATGCCTAACTGATTCATTCATTGATAAAATCGACACTGAAAATATCATTAAAATCGGATAATATTCTTGATTTTTGGTAATTTTTTTTCAATCGAGTGGGGGTGTAAATTTATTTTGTAAAATACATTTGTGACGACATGTTTGGCAGTATCTGATAATAAATAGGTGTTACCACATGTATTATGTGTGTATATGTAGATATGTATGTAAGGGTATATAATATATATATATATAATACTAATAATATATATATATATATATATGCGATGAATGGTCAAGCAGGGTGTAATGTGACGGTATATAATAGAAAGATATAGGGTTGTGTAAACATGGGTGTTTCGGCGGATGCAAGTCAAAGTATACGTGCATGCACTTTTACACACAGGGAGATTACGCCTATTGATATGTATTTATAGACCATGGTTATGTTCAAGTATATATATATTATATGAAAGTACGCAAACAGTTTGTTTGATATGGCTATGCGACAGATATATCCGCCTAATTCATTAATTATCAGCTAATTAATGTTTAAAATAGGTATGGACTTCAATTTAAGCACACCACACGCACACACACACACACACACACACACACACCACACAGCACATATATATATATATATATATATATAAAAATAAGTCATCCACAGACTATATAATATATATTATATATATAAATATTATATATTAGATATATTATATTATGAGGTTAGTGAAACAACAAATGGTTTATTTTTATTGCTTTAAACCGACAATTTTTGTGTTAATTGAAAGTCATACCTAATTTTTTGAAAATTAATAGTTAATGATTGAAGAATTTAGGCGGGCATATATGTTCAAAATTGTAAGGCTAAACAAATCGGAAAATGTCAATCCCTGAATATATATATATTATATATATATATATATATTATTCAGGGATTGACATTTTCCCGATTATATATATATATATATATATAAATATATATATATATATAATATAATTAATATTTTATATGGGTGTAATGGATGTGTGGGCGTGGTATTTGAGACATCTGTACACAGATTTTCAAATGAAAATATACGGGCATGGATAAAATAATTAGCGATTAACTACAGGTTAGCCATATTTTTTTAGATTCATGTAGCAGGAAGAAAACAATAAACGTAGTAAAGAAAGAAAAGCATTAAGATGAAACGGAATGTTTTGAAATGTTTATTAAATTGATTATAAATGTAAGTACAATAAAAACAAATATATTTCTTCTGCCAAAGAAGTACGATTCCTGAAATGACTAAAAGAAGGAGACCTACTCTTCTGACAACAAATAAACAACTGTGACATTTATTGTGAATTTGTTTTGCGTTATCTATGTCTTGTTTAGATATTACAGGGTTTTCGGTTATTTTTAATATCCTCTTTTATATACTTATACTGATTTTGTAAGTTTAAAATCAAACAATTAATCACATATTGTAGCTAACATAGCCGTCCTTTCTCAAGCCCCTCACCTCATTCAAATTTCTAACCCCTTTACCCTTCCTAGACTAAAAGACCCCCCCACCCAATTTAAGAAATTTAAACCCACTGTGTCTTGGGAAAATTTTTCAGTAATATCCATGCTTTTGCTGATACCTGAAGATGCCTGCCAGTAATTGCCAGTTGAAGATAAATTATTGCAATGAAGCAATTTTTTCCTTCATTATATATATTATATATATATATATATATATATATATATATATTATTTTTTTATATATATAATGTACCAGACTTGTTGGTAAACCCTTGCGATAAGAAAAAAAGCCGGCAAATAGTTTGATTGTAATAATATACTACCAAGCATCACCTGGAAAAAATGCAAAAAGAAAGACCAAGATAGTCGTACCAACCGAAAATAATCGGTCGATACTATAATACTGGCCAAAAGAAAAAAAACAATGTATATAATATATATAATATATATATATATAATATATATATATATATATATATGAATAAATATATATAAACAGTCAGTATACTCTAAAGCTAAAAATGTAAAGAGTGCCTATACCTAAGTAGACAAAAATAAAGTTAAACCTAATGAGTCAGATATACCTTACTAACACTTTGCTTTGTGCTTCGTTGCCTTGAGAGCACTTTAGTGAATCTGTTAGTAGGTATATCTGACTCATAGGTTTAAATTTATATATATTATATATATATTATATATATATATATAGCTAAACATTATATATGTGTGTGGTATGTGTGGTTGTGTGTATGTGAGTGTGTGTGAGTACGTATATATGTCTGATGCAATAGCAAGAGGCTGATTATTCCAAGTGATAAAAACTAAAATATTTGAATTATGATGCTAAAATTCGTGTTCTTGAATTCCAGCAGAGCCAATGGATTACATGCACACGCGTATATATATAATATATATATATATATAATCTCTCTTCCC
>CM042144.1:91237167-91244667 GCA_023376005.1 Doryteuthis pealeii
GAGATATAATAATAATATTTGGAAAAGAATCTGAAGTAATTGGAAATCCCGAGAAAGTCGAGACATCCAACAATAGCATTGTTAAGATCAGCTAAGAATACCCATAAGAGGTCAGTCCTGGAGACTGAGAGACTTGCTGTCCTCAGCCTCCAGTGAACACCATGTAGGCGGTGTGAAAAACTCCATGAGATAATATACTGAATACAAAGTCTATAAATATTGACTGCAGATTTAACTGGTTTTGTATTTGTTAAGTTAATATTAATCTTTGGTTCACATTTATCAGTTTTGAAGTTAAAAACGAAGCATTTTAAAATTAATAAGCAAGTTTTGTATCACTATTTAAGAATGAGAAAATAATAATATGTTATCATAAAACATAATATTACATTACTGTGACCAGACACCCACCATACATACACACGACACACATATATATATAAGTATGTTGTGTGTGTTTGTGTTTATGTTTATTGCTTTTGTGTGTGTGTGTGTGTGTGTGTGTGTGATGGATTTTAAACCGTATGTAAACTCGTCTGAGATTGTTTAGCGAAGAGATCAAGGAATTATTGTAAGTTTTTATAGTGATATTTTTTGTGAGGCTCCTTAAGCATTTTTTAATTTATTTTTTGCACAGTTTTTATGATATCACGTATTCATATCTAATACAATGAATTTTAAACAAAATTTTTTTTTGATCCATACATGGGAGCCAAACAGGTTCTATAACTCTGGGCCAAAGTGAGCCTGGAAGTAATGTCAATGAAGGGGTACTCCACACTCCCTAGATTTCTAGAACCCAAGATTCACCAGTTCAGTTTAGTGTCATACCCAGGACACCTTTTTTTTGGGGGGGGCGGCCTCCTTTGGCAGTATATAATATATAATATAATATATAATATTATATATATATATATATATATATATTTGACAGCAAGTAATACCCATGTGTTTATTTGATATGCTTTTAGCCGACAATTTAGCTGTCAACTTGGCAGTCGAGGATTTCGAGTCACACCATGGAGCAGTCTCCCTGTCTCTAACCTTGCTGATGAGACATAATAGGTCGAAATGTACATTCAGGGACTGACATTTTCCTCGATTTGTTTTATCCATAATTTGAAACATATATGCGCCGCTAAATTCATTAATTATTAACTAATTAATTTTCAAAATTAGGTAGGCCTTCAATTAAGCACATAATCTCCATATATATATAATATATATTCTATATATATGTGTGTGTGTGTGTTGTGTGTGTGTGAGAATAATGTGCTTAATTAAAGTGATACTAATTTTGTTTAATTAATTATAACTAAGGGAATTAGGCGTCAAGTCGGTTTAAATTGTAAAGCGTAAACAAATCGAGAAAAAGTCATCTCTGATGCCCATTAGGTCTCATCAGCAGAGCTATAAGACAGGGCAGTGCTTTGTGCGTGATTTCGAACCCTACTTGTCAGGCTGACAGCGGCATTCTAAACACTATACTGCTGCGCATCACCCAGAAATTCTCGTTCATTTTAAAACTGGTATGTATATCGCACAAAATTAGGTATGACTTTAATTAAGCACATATTCTCCCACAAAAATTGTGCGGCCTTCGCCATTTTCAACACACTGTTTTGACCTACTTTAATATATATAATATATATATATATATATATATATATATATATAATATATCTGCCCGTATTAATGCATAATAATTTGCATTTTCATGGTATATATATAATGTATAATATATAATTTGCACGAATTTATAAACTATGAATATCATTTTGAGGTGAATCGTATTTCGATTATACTATATTGTGACTTATAAAACTAAATTACATGAGATATATTATTACAAAGAACACACGTATTGACACAGATAAATAACATACTGACACACAGACACACACACACACGACAAATAAAAGACAAACACCAAACAAATAAAACAGATGATAATAATGTTTAAAAATCAATAAAATCGCTTATCAACAGCAAAGAAACACCTTATGAAAAGTAGGCTAAAATGAATAATAAGATATAGTTATTCATTTTAAATTTTACTTTTATGATAACCTATTTTTCCATTAAAAATTTATTTTTTAAATATAAAAATTAACTATTTTGATAAAAATTATCTTTCTAAGGTATATATGCAGTCTAATCAGAACTTGTCTGGCGTGGGAAGAACTGATTGTTTTGGTGAACACAATTTTATATAGAATTGCACCGGGCCAACAAACAGACAAAGAGTATATATATATATATATATATATATATATATATATATATATATAATATATATATATATATTTGAGGATATGTGCTTAATTGAAGTCATACCTAATTTGAAAAATTAATTAGTTAATAATTTATGAATTTAGGCGGGCATATATGTTCAAATGTAAGGCTAAACAAGTCAAGGAAAATTTTCAATCCTGAATGTACATTCGACCTATTATGTCTCATCAGCAAGGTTATAGACATGGGAGACCGCAAAAAATTGTTGGCTAAAGCGATATAAAAATAAACACATTTGTTTGTTTACTTAACCTATATATATATATATATATATATATATATATATATTATATAATCATATATATATATTATATACTCTTTTGTCTGTTTATTTGTCCCGGTGCAGATTCTATATAAAATTGTGGGTGAAGGTATGAATCCATATATTCTCCCTCCAGCTATTGGTTTAAATAGTAGGGCAGACTGGGGGGCCTTCAGCCTTGGGTAGGTAACCATCTAGGAGAGGATAACTTTGAATTCAAAATTCCTGAGGTCGGTCATTGATTGGTTTGTGGCAACCCTTAATGCACCAATTCTTTCCTATCTACTGTGCCAAAAAGTGTGAATGGTCCCAGCACAAGCCTTCCCACTATAAACAAATCACTGTTTGGGTGTTCATTGTGTGTGTGAACCCTCATGCGTCGAAAATCGACGAGAGAGTCATAATATATATATATATATATATATATATATATTATATATTATATATATTATATATCAGACGGTAGATAATCCACTTAGGAACCATAAGGTTCCGTCTGGGCTTGATTCCCGTCTTTGCCAACTCAGCGCATGAATAGTACAGCTTGGATAATCTTTGTGTAGTAAAGAATTGGGGAGCTGACGGTAGGTGTGGCGCTTCACCTCACTACACACAATCTTTCTCGTCCGAATGCGAGCAGAAATGGGATAGACCCCCTCACTGTTCTGCTGATATACCGATGTCATAGTCTTTGAAAAGCAAAATTTTATTTTTAAATCATAGTTAAACGTGAAACGTGAAACGTCTCTATCTGTTTCGATTTGTTACTATTTTATGGCAGCTGTTACTCTCACCTGGTCTACTGAGCTAAACCTATTAATTGTCTATAAGTAATGAGTTAAATATTAGTAATTTAAAGTTAAAACAACAAACAACTTTTTCTCTAAAATTAATTTCAACGTATGCTTTTTCACGCAGAAATTGTAAATGTTTTTTATAAAAACAGCTTAATTCTAAGCACAAGCCTGTAAGTAATTGGGACACCTAGTGAGGATCGAACTTACTCTCCAATGCCGCTCTGGTGGCTTAATTGTAGAATACGCTGACCGAACCTCTGCAGATGAGTACAATCCTTCAGTGGGGCTATCTGTTGGCCGTTGGGTGGAGACCCGTGATGCTTGACAGGATCATGGTGGCTGAGTAGTCACGTGACATGCGAACACTCACTTTCCAACCCTACCTAGTCGAGTGGTAGAAGAGGCCTGAATCCAATCAATCGCTGAATATGATTGCCCCGATCGTACTATTTAAATATTCTTATGGTAAATATTCTAGCCTTTTTATCTTATAAGAATGCTAGAGAACGGTGGCTGAGTGTCACCCACCAGTTTATTAATTACACAAACGATTTGGCATTAAATAACCCCACAAAGGGGGAGATATGCCATTAAACACCATCCAGCCAACAACTTCTCAACTGATCTGCAAGACTAGCTTGCTAACAATAATTGTATTAACAAAGGATCACGCAGATCATTAAAGCTGAACGTGGATACACATTTTATACTCGATAAACATTACTTATTGTTTGAGTTTGCCATGTTTCAACCCTTTCTGTTTAGCGATTGACACATCCCACTGTTTTAAGATTTGGAGGAATTCAGTGTGCAGAAAAGTTCAGGAAAAGACAAAATATTAGGATCACTGACTGATTCTTATCGGTGGCGTTTACAATACGTTGATTGTCTCCTTTGCAGCGGGTTGAGCATCCTCCCCACACAAATGAGGATGTTTTGGATATGACAATTAATTGCTACCGGTTTACAAAGTCTCTAATGCTGGAGATCGGCTGAGTTGGAGTGGAGTCACCATTCGTTGCTATTATCCCAAGTACACTCAGATTTGGAGTAGTTGTAGGTCGTTTATGTCTTATCTATAGGTCAAATAGATCAGTTTTGAGATGATGTTTTTAAAATTAATTTTGAACTACATTTGCTTTGAAACATTTAGTACTACAAATGTCCTGGGTATGACTTAAGCTACATTCGGGGAAAAAGCTATATTTCCCGGAGCTCTGGGCAGTGGAGAGTACCCCTTTCATTGCCATTAATCCAAAGAACCTATTTATTATTAGTAAGATTAAGAATGGAATACTTGAAGCCATACATTGTGTGAACATTATTGTTATTAGATAGGAATGATTGAAATCATATAACTGTGAAAATTAATTGTTGAAGCCATAATTGGTTTTTAAATGATTATTATCATTAGTTACTTGAAATCATATAATGAAACTTTGCTTGAAAAGAAAAAAAGGACTGACGTCTGCATTACATAACTCTAAGTATGTGTAGAGATTCCAAATTAAAGGGGGGGATCAGGAGAATTCAGACTCCTTATTAATACAATGTATATCATCCTTGGGCATTATCATAGGTCTTTACGCTCACATGGACACATAGACTATCTGTATGAATGTTACTACGTTACAGGTAACAGGATATCTATGACTTGCGAACACGCATATAATATATCCAGGTCAGAATGGTGTTGCAATTTTATTTTTATTTTTAAAAAAATCTAATATGGTAATATTTCCTATATAATAGGAAAATTGATATTTATGTACAAAGAAATAAATATTATGAAATAATTAAATTATATTTTCTTTCAGACATTTGTTGCATTATCATTACTTTAAATTGACGTTCCTTGGATGATTTCTTTGGTGGGTTGTATCCCGCCAACAGTCACGTGCAAGCGAAAACTATCTATTTCGTTTCTAGCTATTGTTTTTCGTACTATTTAAAGTTGACTATTCTTTAAAACAAATAATCTTCAATAATTGAAAACCTACAGTAAGAAATGTTTATTTGTCCCACTTCTCAGTATCATAAATATTTCATGGATTGGGTTTTAAAATATCAACCTAATCAAGCAAATTCACAGTTTGAAACGATAAAGGGTTAACCGGATGATAAATTGCAAACTTTTACACTGGTTGGTCTTAAACCGTATTTACATGCAACTGCATATTGCAACACTCTCTCTCCCTATCTCCCCCCTCTCTCTCTCTCTCCGTGTATGTCTCTCTCTCTCTCTCTCTCTCTCTCTCTCTCTCTCACACACACACACACACACACACACAAACACACACCATATATATATATAATATATATATATATATATATATTATAATTCAAAAGTCCAGAGAAGAAATCTTCCTTACGACACAAGAGTTTTATTTAAAAACCTGTCGCAGTTTGAGAACTCAATGTGTACTCTTAATGTTAGAGTCACAGAGCAAATATATAAGTAAAGAAATAGCAAAAGACTTAGAGATTTAACATTATAGTCAATTTCAGGGAGCTTAGACAAATTGTCTAACTCTCCCGATTCATCAGATGCGAATGATGAATTCTTTATTACTTTAAAGGCATTTGAAACAGATTATTATTATTATTTTTTTTTAATTTTATATTCCTGTGATATGAATTCCAAATGAAATCCTTGAATGTTGAAAAAAAAAAAAATGTTGTAGTTTCACTTCCGCCACAAAAAAAAAATCGGTCAGCAAAAACAATGAATCTCTTAAATCTCTCTCTCTCTCTCTCTCTCTCTCTCTCTCTATATATATATATATATATATATATATATATATATATATATATATATATATATATATATGCAAAGGCATATAAAAAAACACAAATCTACAATTCCTCCTAATCTATTTCAATAACTGGGAAGTGTTTGTCTATTTTCCATAGACGACCGAACGGTTTAATATAGAGATACCATGTATACATACTTACTGGACCAAGGCAAATATCAAACAAATATTCTAAAAAGACTTATGGGACATAATACTTAATAATCAGCGGGAAGACATTTTGATGGAAGACGCAAATGTTCATTCGCATAGAATTTAAATTTCTCAACTTACCACAATATTAAAGAATTATTTGTTTTACTGAAATGATTATCAACCTTTAAATAAACTTTACTAATTTTATGGTTTATAGATTTTCACACAGTTATAATGATATCAAATATTCATATCTAATACAAATAATGTGCACACAATTATACGGTTTCTAGTATTTTTATCTAATGCTAATAATTTATACACAATTATATGGCTTAAAGTAACCTTTCTAATTTAGTAATCACTTATGTGTACACTGTTATATGGTTTCAAGTGTTTCTATCAAACACCACTAATTTGCAAGCATGGTTTCATATCCATTTAAATCATAAATCGTAATATAACGAGTACTACCACTCCGGATCCGAGTGGAACTGGGGGTACTTTAGGTGAAACCTAAGTAGATAGTTACTGACCCTTTTTAGGTTATATATATATATATATAATATATATATATATATATATATAATATATATATGGGCAGCATTCTTTCATTTATACATGTAGAATTAAAACAAAAGACACATCTCCTGTTTAACAATTTTATTTTTGATCTTTTTCGAGTTTTTAACGTTTGGGTGGAATTCGTGGATAAGTCCACCAAAGTTAAAATGCCTATAACACCTTTCTCATCAATTCTTCTCCTTCCAGCCTCCACATTAATTTAATTTTTTAAAAACTGGAACACATCACCCTGATGATGGCACATCGAAGTGCCGAAAATACTCGGTACCTGAACTTTGGTGGACTTATCCACGAATTCCACCCAAACATTAAAAAGTTGGCCAGAAAACTCGAAAGGATCAAAAATAAAATTGTTAAACAGGAGATGTGTCTTTTGTTTAATTCTACACACACACACACACAAACACACACACACACACATACATATATATATATATATATATATATATATATATATATATATATATATATATATAGAGAGAGAGAGAGAGAGAGAGATAGATAGATAGATAGATCATGGGTGTCTGTTGGGAACCGGGAAAAACAGTGTTTTGTGCATCTGCTATCAGTATAAATGATGCATAACAAAATATGTGCATCAAAGTACTGA
>CM042144.1:91249667-91257167 GCA_023376005.1 Doryteuthis pealeii
AAAAAATAAACTCCTACTGCTACTGCCATGCCACCAATATCCGTCTATGAAGTTGTGAAAGAATATAACGCATAAGATAAATTGATGTATTGTTGAAAACACTGCCCTATCTAACGGTGCTATTTGTTTTCCCTGTACATGTGGTAGTTTCTATGAAAATAAGAGGCGCTGAAAGTACCGTTTTCTGCCAAATTATTGAAATCAAGCAGCAATTATTCTGTTCATTACTAAGATGGGTGACCACTTCAGACCTTTAGACCTGTAAGTCACTTTAAGTAAAATCTAGCAAACAGGAGGATACAATAACGTTTAGGAGTAGTCAGGTTCATGCCTTTTTGATCAAATATGGTATTTAACTTCACAGTATTTAATATAACATGATAGAGTACTTTCATTTCAATACGTTTACCTTGTAGATAAAACTACATGATTAATAGTATTCAAATATTGACCAATTTAAAGTTAAGTAATCAAAATTGAATGATACGCAACAGCATAGTAAGTGCAGATTACGTGGTGATAAAGATGAAACATTTAATCAAATAATTAGCGAATGCAGCAAACTGGCCCAAAAGGAGTGTAAGAATATGTATAACTGGGTTGGAACGGTCATCCATTGGGAACAGTGCAAGATACTAACATTTGACTATGCTTACAAATTGTGTATATACGAACCAGAATTTCTCCTAGAAAATTAGATGCATAAAATTCTCTGAGACTTTAAGACTAAACGGACCACTCAATCCCGGTCAGAAAACCAGACCTAATATTAATTAGCTAGAAGATTTTGCAGTTCGAGCGGACCACAGAATGAAAATAAAAGAAAGCAAAAAGATAAACAGTTACTTAGATCTTATCTGAGAGCTGAGAAGGCTTACTGGGAAACCAATAGTAGTTGGACCTCCTAGAACGGTATTAAAGTTCTGTAAAAAGAAAATTTGAATTGGACCTATGAGACAATCTGGATCATAGCTCTTTTAAGTTCATCGACAATACTTAGAATAATCCTGGAGAATGAAGGAGACATGCTATCATTCAGAGTTCCGTGAAAAGTCAACAGTTAAAACTGATGTGGAAAAATAGCAAGAAGTGAAATATAACAATATCAATGACATTATAGATTGATAAAAATAATTGACTATATAATTAGTATTATCTGCGTTATTCGGACTATTGTCCTCATCTTCATTGTTATTTGTACAACGTTTCGGCCGATATGCCCTCCGGCCTTCTTCACGTATTTCTTGTCGGACTCGGGAACCTTCTCGGACTCGGGAACCTTCTTGTCGTAATCGGGAGCCGTCACGGGACTTTGAACCTAACCCTTTATTTAGTCCACGGTGGTATCCTGTTCTCATTCCGCTAACCATAGCTGGGGTAGGAGCTGTGTTAATTATTTTTCTAACTGCCTCTACTCAGGATTGAACTCGTGATCCAGAGATAGCTGTCACTTAGAACTGTCTTAACCTAACTACCTTATCCACTAGGCCATGTGTCAAATTAGACAAACTAATACTAATCTTCAAGCCTCATCTCAGACATTCAGAGAAATAGTAACTACATAATCTTTAGTGGATATATTCAATTGAAATTAAAAAGTGTAATCTAATTTTTACTAGCTGTATAAGTCTCTTTTAAAGAAACTTATTTTTATCTTCTGCCGTAAACTCCTTATGTAATAAAATCTCCACTGAAAGTTGAGAGTTAAAAAAAAAAAATGAAACTATTATATAAATATCGTTTCAGTTCTGATGGACGTTTTATTATGCGTATCCTCACTGACATATTACGAGCCAGATTCAAAAATTATCCGCACTTTTGTTTTATGGAAGCCGAGCTCATTGTGGATGATTTGGTAGACAGAACCATGACTAATATGCAGAGAACAATTTACCTCATCGATGATAACCATCTCTCGAATTTGCTGAATCTTCTCATAAGTGGTGGAGATTGAATCTTTTCGTGCTTCACACTTATTCGGCCATTTTAAAACTTCTCTATCCACTCATCCACACTTCTACACGGTAGTGCACTATCTCAGTATTGTGCTAAAAGCATCCGATGACACTCATTCCGACCAGAGAAATTGGATCACTTCCCTACACTCAACAGCAAGGAAAATGGCGCGATCGGGACCGAATTTTGATTACGTGACCATACCAGTGCTAACTATGAGCATGCATGCAGAGAATGTAGTGTGACAATTACAAAGAAAGTTAAAGTGAAAGTGTGGATAATTTTTGACTTTCCCTCGTAGATTCTCTAAAATGGGAACCAGGTGAATAATAAAATCTTCAATATTCTGATATACATCGTAGTGAAGAAGTAATATATTCTTTCTTACTGATGGTTTTGTCCTGCCTCTTATATCAGATTCAGCTTAGTCGAGTTCAAGGACACAAGAGTGAAGCACCCAGAAAATAAAAATCACTGCAGTAATTATCACCAGTAAACATGAAAGGTTTTTGGTCTATTTGACCGATTTCTTCAAATTGCGCCCCAATTTCATGTGAAAGAAGTTTATCAAAACTACAACTGATTTTACTATAAAAATGCATTGGACAATGATTTTTACCATAAAAATGCATTGGAAATGATTTTTACCATAAAAATGCATTGGCAAATTATTTTTACAATAAAAATGCATTGGAAATGATTTTAACGATAATAATGTAATGGACATAATTTTTGGTATAAAAATGCATTGTAAATTATTTTGAATATAAGAATGCATTGGAAATAATGTTTACTATAAAATGTATTGGACATGACTTTTACAATAGAAATGAATTGGAAATCATTTAAACTATGAACATATATTGGATAGGATTTTTACTATAAAATGCATTGGAAATGATTTTTCGTATAGAAATGCATTGTAAACGGCTAACAACTTCTCAAGAGAGACTAAATGAGTTGGCTATACTTTCTATATAAAATTTCATTACAAAATCCATTGACTTTGAAATTATTTTGTAAGATAGAGGACCCCACTAACAATTTTCTAATTGGGCCCATAACTTCCTAGTGCTGACCCTGTCAGTACAAAAAGCTGATTAACCATGCCCTTAAGACAATGCGTGTGTCTGAAGATAAGTTGCCCACAGAGTTGATTTTGAATTAATTTTGACGAGTCGGTGGTGCTTGAAATGCGCTTGTATTCCCTACAAATGGGTCAGAATTCCCAAAGGAGTGTCCTGGTTTGGTTTAGTTTGGTTTTACGGCCTATCAACCTCAGTGGGTCATTTAATGCCGATAAAGTTTTGAAATAAATCAATTCTTAATGGATAATACAATTTTTTTAATAAATACATTTTTCTATTTAACCCATAGATGGGGGGTGTTCTGGGTATAACATTAAACTGCATTTGATGGTGAGGCTCCAGTTCCGGATATCTGGAGAGTGTGGAATACCACTTCATCGCCATTACTCCCAGGTTCCTTCTTACACAGAGTTTGTAGTATCTATTAGGATTTCATTTATTGATCAAATGGATGTGTTGAAAAATTATTCGTATTTAATAGGATCATGTGCAAATAAAAACCTCTTAAGAAACAACTACACAAAAATGTAAATATGAATGCACAATAAACGCGATTCCCTAACCTCAAATCACCATAGCCGGGTTGAAATGTCGTTAAAATCAATCAATGAATCAACCAATCTATATTCATTCACTTAAAGGCCGCCCGTTATGTCCAATCCCTTTTAATAAAAATTATGGAAACATTAACTCCCCACAAATACAAATATAAATAAGGGAAGTTTTGTATGATATACTAGTTATCTTCCATGACAAATTTTAATAATCAGTTGAGCGCAAAAACAGATATTCTATTATTACTACGTAGCAAATTGGATTGAAAATTTATTCATTATCTAATTTAGAGCATCTAAACTCTATTGTGCAAATGAGAATCTCGCTACGATGTGTCGTTTTTGCTGGGAAACGTGTTCAGAAATCTTATAATTATGTTATAGTTAGTCAAACCGGTTTAAAACTACCAAATAGAAATGATTACACTGGAATCAAAAGCCTGTGTCACTGAGTACGGCCAGTGTAAGCTGGATGAAACTATTAAAGATGGTTACATCAGAATTAGTGTCTCTAATATTTTTGTGCAGTGTTTCAACTCTACATGTTGTTCTTGCTTCTGCTTGTCTTATTGTTGCTTTTATCGACTTTTTGTATTCTAATTACAATGTTTAGTACTTACTGTCTGTGAAACTAACTCACAATCATTTTTTTTTTTTAGTCTGAAGTCATAATTAGAGAGAATTTAAGACAAGTAGAAACAAGGCTTCTGCTCAGTTACTAAAAGGTTTTAATTCAATATACGAGTGCAGGTCAAAAAGTAATGCTTGTATCACAATAGAAACAGGAAAATGATGCAAAAAAAAAAAAAAAAAAGACATGTCTTAGGTTTCCAAACCTTCTCTTGATCATAATCCCTTTCTTTCTCAATAGTGGTATTCCTCCCTTTGAATGACGTCATATTGACCCTTCTCGTAGAAACATCTTGGCTGCTCTCTTAGCCATCTTGAGAGTTGCTGAATCATCATTGGTGAAGTGTTCTACTCTGTGTGCATTCCTTATGAACCCTAACAAGTGAAACATGGCAACGAAAGCTTAAAAAAACGTACACATAATCACAGTTTATACCAATAGCAACCTTGCCTCATCGATCCTACAGTCATCTCATGACACCCTCAGACTTTTATCAACTGAAAGGTTAACTTAATTTATCTACAATTCATCTACTATTATAAAGTAAATTTACCTAACTAGGTGGCGCTCATGTGTAACGGTTATAGTAATAGGACATGGATACGGCAACTCGAGTTCAAATCCTGGACGAGGCTGTTTGCATTTCCCTTGGGAAAGATTGTCTCCAACTGTTCGCTTCCTATCTATAGGCAAATAGAAGGACAGACTGTGTTATTTAACCTTGGTATGGCAGCCGTTATAGAAAAAGGAATACTCTGAATTCAAATCTGTTAAACTCCACTAAAAAATAGACTTTAAGTGTCATCATCTTTGTAGTGGAGGGGGTCGGTAAGTACATACTTAGCTACAAAACTGCACATAATTTTAAAGAATTATTCCATTCATTTTTTATCGTAAGGATATGTTTCATTCATTTTTATTAGGTATATGTGTATATCCTTTCACCAAAATTGTAAATAGAAAGTGGAATTGACGAAGAATGATATTTATATTTTAGATTCATGTCATTTTCATACATGTATTCTGTAAAATTTTCATAGGTACAACTGAGGATCTATCTAGTATTATACTAAAGCTGAGTTAATTTACTTTTGGCACCTAAAGGCTTTTTTCCTAAATAGTTTAATGACACAAAACACATCCCAGAATATGATTTAATCCTAAATATAATTAATGTTTGAAAAAAATTCCATTTCATTTGGTTCTAATTAGTCGTAATTTGCAATTAAGTAAAAAGTCCACCATTCTCTCTCTTTATTTCCTGCCTATTTCTTCCCCCGGTATAATACATTTAGAATACCTACTCATTATATGTGTTACTTTCTCAAATTGCCCCAAGTGTGTGTGAGAGAGAAGTTCCCTTTCAAGTAAGACAATGTGAATTGACTGGCTGACTGCTGCTGACTGACCCTCTCTCTCTCCAGTTTTTCTTATTTTTTTTTTTTACAGAGCTCTACTTAAAATTTATCGAAGGAAGCTAAACATAAGTTAATTGTTTGATTTCTAAAAAAAATGTAAATAAGATTCGTACACAATGTGACTTAAAATTGTTTTCTTGGTTGTAAAAAGGAATAAATAAATAAAATTGATGTCATGTTTTAAAATAGATTTTTTAAAAAATTACTTTAATTATCAAGTTTTTTTAAACTTATAGGGTCAATAATTGTGAGTAAAAATTTAGGAAGGGGCTATTGTTAAGACAAACCTACTTTTATGCTTATTTTACCTGCCCTGTAAATATTTTTGTTATGAATGCAAGTAATGTTAAAATAACAACACAGATCTAACACAACAGTTTTTTGTATTCATTTATATTTATATTTTGTGAAGGATAAAATACCAAAACTTCTTCTAAATGAAAAATATCAGACACTGGCAAAGTTGCCTTAAAATCAATATTTTTGCAAAATAACCCCCCCCCCGATAGAAAAAAAACCCACCAAAAATCAGGGAATTATCCGATTTTAATGGAATTTTTGTGTAGATTTATCAATAAATCCATTTTATGATTATGCATTAGTTATTTTATTTCAAAAGTTTCTGATTTTTTTCAGGTTATTTAACTTAGACCCCCCATGTTTTTTGTCGATGGGTTTATGTAAACTTGAAACTAATTACAGTATAAATAAAAATAAAAAAGACTGAAGGTGTAAATAGAAGGAAAAAAAATTAAAAGAGCTATCCTGATAGAAAATAAGTACCAAAATCGGAAAATGAAATGTAAAATAAAAAGTACAAAATATTTTTTGTATATCTTTTATTTTACTCTTTTCGATTTAATTGGCTATTATCTTGTTAAAAAATATACATCGATATGTGTTCTGTTTTAAAGGAGGGGGTCTAAATTTTCAATAGAGCGTTTCTACAAAAATTATTAGATAATAATAATTAACCAAAGTTGTTATTATATAGATATTTTTTTTTAGAATCTAAAAATATGAAATTTGAAACTTAAAATTAGGCGTTTCCTATTCTAAATAAATTGTATATATTAATTTACCATCGCAGAAATTCCTAATTAAGTCAGAAAGTTTTGAAATAGAATAACTGATGCATTATAAAATTCATTTATTGATAAATCAACACTGAAAATTTCATTAAAATTGGAAAATCTAACCCGAGCTCAATGGGTGACCAAAATAGTCGCGTATTTTCTAGTATATTATGTTCGTATATATATCTTATTATAATGGAGATTGAGTGTTTTTTCGTCTGTAACCGAAACTATATCACTACTCAAGTCACAATTCCCTTAGTTATTTACGTCACATTCACCGTGATTTTATTTTTATCTAAACCCCAATTATCAATAAAAATTGTTTTGCATTATTATTACTGTTGGTCGTATCTACATATGAATAACATGCAATTGTATTTATATATACAACAAAATAGCGGTTTGCAGTTTGAACGAGAAGGCTAATTTGCATATTGATATTAAAAATTTGATTTTAATAAATATGTGTTTAGTATTATTGATTTCTGATTATTTGGTTTTAACTTAATGAATATGAGCAAAAGTCTTGTGGATAAATCTTAAAAGAAATTAATTGACAAGACATAATTGTAATTTTATTCTATTTTGACTTTAACCACATTAAACTATATAAATGTTAGTACATCATGGTTGTACGTATCATATTGGAATTACTGTCAGAAACTATGTTTTGTTAATTTCTCTTCATAAAATTCTGATAAGATTATATAAATTACAAAATATTGCAGGATTTGAAAATAAACATTTTCTTTTAAACATTTATCAAATCGTTCA
>CM042144.1:91262167-91269667 GCA_023376005.1 Doryteuthis pealeii
CATATGATGCTTAGAAACCGACGCTAATAATCTGCCAGTAATGTATAGAAAAATATAATATAATATAATATAATATAATATAATATATAATATATATATATATATATATATATATATATATATATATATAATATATGAGGCTCGAAAGAAAAATATTTTTTCTAAATTACGAAAAATTCAAATAAATCTGACATCTCAATATATATATATATATATATATATATATATATATATATATATATATATATATTGAAGATGTCAGATTTATTTCAATTTTTGCGCAATGTATATATATATATTATATAATATATATATATATATATATTATTATTGAATGTCAGATTTATTTCAATTTTTGCGTAATTAGAAAACAATTTTCCTACCGAACCTCATATATATATATATATATATATAATATATATTATATATATATATATATATATTTTTTTTAAGGATATGTGCTTTAATTAAAGTCATATATGCCCGCCTAAATTCATTAATTATTAACTAATTAATTTTCAAAAATAGGTGTGACTTCAATTAAGCACATATCCTCCAAAAATTGTTGGCTAAAAGCCATATCAAATAAACACAATGTTTATTTACGTACTTTCATATATATATATATATATATATATATATATATATATTATATATACCAAAATTACAAGAAAATATATTGAATACTGTACATTAAAAGTATTTAAAGAAATTGTTTTTGACTTCAACGACTTCGGAATCGTCTGTAAGCTTTCAGCTCATCCTTTGGTGTTGCTCAGAGTTTTGCTGGTCTCTCGCTCAACTGCACCCACACATAATAACCAAGTGAATTGCAATCTGGGTTTACGCGACCCAGATATTAGGGATGATGTTGTTGCAGAAATCTTATGACAACCAACACTAAGGTTCTCCTGCTGGTGGGGCATGGCGCCCTATGGAGAAAATGAATGGAGGCATAACGTCACCATCGCTTTGTGACAACCCCAAAACACCATGATGTAGACTTGATATTTGATTTTCATCACTATTGATACATCAGAGTCAGCGAACTGTTGTTCTGTTAGTTCCCATCAAATCCTGGTAGAAATCTTTCTCATCTGAGAAAAATCAAACCATATTGTGTTGGAGGGGATGATTGTGTTTGTTCCTAGTCTTTCCCACTGTTCTTAATGGCATGTGATAAAAAATGGTCCTTTTTCAACCTCTATGAAATATAGTGAATGTTCTCATACACAACCTGCCTGATGAGAAAATTAGACACTTTCATGCCCCTGGCCATAGAGCTATTTGACTTGCTGTGATCTTCGTCAATCAAGGCCTGGATCTCAACAAGTTTGAGGGTTCTTTCATTATCAGAACGATCAGAATGAGCATCCGAACTACAGCACCTTCGTAATCACTAATTGACTCATTCAACTCTTTTTGAATCCTCTAAATGGTCCTCAGATTGACAGCCAAGCACTGAAATCTTCGTATTGGAGCTTCCGGCATGGATACCATGCAATACGGAATGCCTTTCAAATTTCTGGTGGAGTGAATTGCGTCATGGCGCTGCTTTCCTTACAGACAGTGACAAACTGACACTAGTCTGCTGCATAGTAGGCAAACCTTGAAACGAATAAAGTATTTGAGCGAAATTAGTAATTTAAAGTGGTGACAATTTGTCAATCCCAGTACACACACACACACACACACACACACACACACAACACATATATATATATATATATAAATATATATATATATATATATATAACATCACTCAATAAGTCCCAGGCCTGATACATAGATGTTGCACTAATAACAAATCTATATGATTTTTATAAATTATTAACGTTCAAATGGCACGTGTCAAACTTTGATCCCAATCGGATTATTAGTTTACAAATTACAGTTATCTAAATGAAGCTACTGTAGCAAATTTTCAAAACAATAGAAAAATCTCAATTTTGTTTGTTGATAAAGCATTGCTTTCTTTTGGAAAAAATACTGTTCAAGCAATGAAATGGCTTGATAAGTCTTATTCGGACTCTGCTCCGTCGGGAATAACGGTTAAAAAGTATTATGCTGACTTTAAACGCGTTAGTACAGACACAAATGATGCTGAACGCCCAGGTCGCTCAAATTCAGCAGTTGTCCAGGAAAACACCAAAAAACTCCAAAAGCTCCTTTTGGACGATCGTAAATTGAAATTGCCTGAGGATTTGAAGATATCAGAAGGCAGTGGATTCACCATTTTGCATGAATATTTGCCAATGAGAAAGCTGTGTTTAAAATGGGTGCTGCGTTTGCTCGCAGTCGATCAAAAACAACAATACGTCGACAATTCAGAGCGTTGTTTGCAACTGTTTCAACTCAACAAAAAGGATTTTTTGCGTAAATATGTAATAATGGATGAAACATGGATTCACCACTTCACTCCGGAGTCAAATCGGCTGTCAGCTGAGTGTACAGCAACCGTCCAAAGAGACCTTAGATGCAAACATCAGCAGGCAATGTTTTGGTCTCCGTATTTTGGGATGCGCTAGGTATTTTGTTATCGATTACCTTGAAAAAGGAATATATATATATATATAAATATATATATATATTATATATATATATATAATTATATAATCCAAAAGTCCAGAGAAGAAATCTTCCTACGATATAGGTTTTTTTTTTAAAAACACTTGTCGCAGTTTGAGAGCTCAATGTGTGCTCTAATGTTAGAGTCACAGAGCAAATTTATATTTTAAATAAATAACAAAAGACTTAGAGATCTTGCATTAGATCCCTAAGTCTTTTGTTATTTATATATATATATATATATATATATATATATATATATATATATATATATATATACATTGCCCACCCCAGTATATATATATATATATATATATATATATATATATATATATATAATATATATAGTGGTTAGAGTCGTGCAAAATGGACTCGTCGAGTTGACTGCAATTCCTAGACGAAGCTGTTGGCATTTCACATAGAGCTAATACCCTTGGGAAAGGTATGAATCCATATATTCCCCCTCCAGCTATGGGTTAAATAGTAGAGCAGACTGGGCCCTTCAGCCTTGGGTAGGTAACCAGTCTAGGAGAGGGATAACTCTGAATTCAAAATTCCTGAGGTTGGTCGTTGATTGGGTTTGTGGCAACCATTGATGCACCAATTCTTTCCTATCGACTGTGCCAAAAAGTGTGGATGGTCCAACACAAGCCTTCACCACTATAAACAAATCACTGTGTGGATGGTCATTCTATGAACACTCATACGTTGAAATCGACGGGAGATTCATCATGTATATATAAATATATATATATGGAGGGTATATGCCGAGGGTCGCGCTTGTCAGGCTCAGCATGAGGAAGCTAACATTTAATTCTATGTATCGAAGCCTCTCAAATCTTTAGTAATTCGTCGTTTTTCTTTTCGATTCATGATTAATTTTGGATTCAAAAATAATCGTGCCTCAAAATACTGGCCGAAATACATTTCATTGATATTGTTCATAATAATTACATTAAGAAAGAAAAAAAAAGAAAGAAAGAAAGAAATTAAAAAATGAATAAAATAGAATTAGTGTGTCTCTCCGGGTTCGGGAGATCGGAGCCATACCAAGCTGGAAATATACTTGCCCAATAATGAATTTATTACTTTCATTTCATAGATAATGTTTTAAAAATCTCTAATGATTTGTATACCCTGTTTGTTGATTTTGTGTTGCTTTCAAAAAAGATGTCTTTTTTAAAATTTTAAGATACCTTTTAACTACAATACACTTATCATTCATAACACAATATATAATTTTGAAATGTCAAAGCTTACCTTGTTTCTCGGCCTAACCTTGCTGTAACTTCAATCCAAAGTGTCCCCTCATAGCCTATACCTAAACAAAGGCTATTAGTTAAGATGATAAAGTTTTTACTTAACATTGTTTACTATTTATAATACCTGTAATGACAAACAATAGCACCGATAAACTTTGGAACACTTTATTCTAATTAGAATAATTGGTACACTTATTGTGAGTTTATATAGTCTAGTATTCACTAGAGAGTTCTCTAAAGGGAAGGTAATCATAAAATAGGAGAGGTAACCCTCAATTACTTATTACAATACCTGTCCATATAATTAATAATTATACAATGTTTTTAAAATCTCTAATGATTTGTATACCCTGTTTTTCAAGAAACACATTTTTTTCAATTTATTAATTTTATTCATATCCACGTATTAATTTATTCATGTCTATTCTATATAATTTCTTCCGTACATAATAAGGTTTTATTGTATTGATTAAAACAAGGCGATCAGATTTCGCTCGACTTCAACTGCGTTTATGCATTAATTTGACACAAGTTGGCAAAAATCAAAGAAATTAAGGGGCCTTAACTCGTCGTCGACTGGTGTGTTGAGGGGGGCGGTGTAGGAAGTGCTAGGGAGTGTTGAGAAAAATAAACATACAATAAATCAAACTAAACATTAACAGACAGAGAGATATACACTAGCGCATAGACATGTATAGAAACAAACATTCGTGATAGATATACATTTTATTTAAAAAAGACATATCAGGATTATTATTTACCATCTAAGTTATACCAATAATGTAATATCATTGTAATGAGCCCGACAAACATTGATGGCCTAAAGTTGCCACTGATATGTATATATATAATGGGCCGGGTTAGCTCAGTCGGTAGAGTGTTCGGCTAGAAACAACAAGGTTCCTAGTTCGATACCGGCCCTCACCAACTGTATGAGTAGCACGGGGATCTGTGCGGTAAAGTAAGGAGCTGATGGTAGGTCTGGCGCTCTGCCTCAGATGCTAAAATAATCTCCTTGGTCTAGCATTAGTGAAAAGGGGATAGACTCCCTCGCTGTCTGGCTGATACCGACATTAGGCCGCCCCGACGACTTCACTTTTACACACACACACACACACACACACACACATATATATATATATATATATATATATATATATATATATATATATACTGGCGACACTTACTCACTCTCTTTCTCTCTCGGTCTCTCTGTTTCTCTCTCTCTCTCTCTGTCTGTCTGTCTGTCTGTCTCTCTCTCTCTCTCTCTCTCTCTCTCTATATATATATATATATATATATATATATAGTTTGCTGTTTTCATAAGTAAATAAATACTGCGACGAACTGTCAGTTACCAAGCATCGTTGACTTCATTAATCACTAACCTATATATATATATATATATATATATATATATATATATATATATATATATATATATACATGTAAAATTAACTAACCCTGGGATTGAAGTTCGTGAAATTATGAGTCTTACACTGTTTTATATCTTTTGCATCTTTTTAACAAAAATCTTTGCAATTTTTAACAATTGAAATACATCATTATACATTACTCTGTAAAGATTCTATGGATTAAAAACGCTTTTAGCGTTAAATTTTAATCATTATATATATATATATATATATATATATATATATATGAGAGAGAGAGAGAGAGAGAGAGAGAGAGAGAGAGAGAGAGAGAGAGAGAGAGAGAGAGAGAGGGAGTATACATGAAAGAAAATCCACAATACAGAATAGAGATTTAACAAATCGATCTTTTAAATTTTTTATGAAGTTCTTGTGAACATACCTTTTTTCTGTAAAAAAATGATTTTTTATTTAAGAAATTTATAGATTTAAACATTTGTGTTTGTTTTTGTCTCTGTTTTCTAGTTATAACTAAGCAATAATGTCACAATTATTCCGCGTGAAGTAATTCTTATTAAACTACTTAGTAATCTTCATTTGAATTAATCACACGAGATGGATTATTAAGTTTTTCTTTACATGCTGGTAAATTCAAAATCTGTAGGATTGATTATGCCTTGCAGCAATCTGGTTTCCCGCTGATTATTGTTTATTGTAGGATACCCCTTTCGATGAGAGCCCTGTTAATTCTTTAGGGAATACAATTATTATTTTTAATCTATCTTTAGTATTTAGGAAATTTCATAGCTCTACATCAAGCGGTTTGATCAGAATTAACATTTTGTTTTCCATAAACTTATGCAGAACAAAATGTTAATTCCGATAATAAATAAAAACGTTATTTCATTTTAGAAATTAAAATGAAATTACGAAACCTGGAATAAAAAAAATAGAAGCATTTTATTTATAATAATGGAAAAGGAAGAAAGTAAAACAATGCTGTGGAATAAAACACAAAATTGTATTTCCAGTTGCAATCAAAAATTAAAATCCATTATAGAGAAATCTTGCACATTTCTATCGATATCTAAAAGAATGTTTTTTTATTACAATAAGTAAGATCATCTTGTGTTTATATAATAAAATTATTTTGTACTTCTAATATTTTTATTAATTCAAGGAAAATTCAACAGGAAAAAATCATATAATTGATGCCCATTTTTGTGACATATATGTATGCATATATTATATATATATATATATATATATTATATATATATATATATATATAATATAATATAATATAATATAATATTTGAAAAAAGTATATGTAGTTTGAAGTTCAGTGTTATATACACACACACACACACACACACACACCACACACACACAACAACATATATATATATATATATATATATATATATGCAGTGGTTGGGAAGTATAATAAGACGAATCTCAACTGATAATCGACGACGTTTGTTTAAGTAAAAAAATTAGTAAAATAATGAGCATCAGTAAAAAAAAAAAAAAGAAGCTAAATAATATTGCATATTTAATTTATTTTTAATGCATTTTACACAATTATTTACGCTCAATTTCGCTTTTTTATGTCTTTAGGGAGTAAAAACATTATTTAGGATTTTAATTCTTATAACACTTTCTTCTTGGGAATCAATAACAAAAAACATAAAATACATTCATTACAGAAGAATTAATAACTTAAATGAAATTAAATATCCTTTTATTTTTTGTTTAAACATGCAGAAAAATTTTGTTTACAAAAAAATTTGACCAGAAGAAAATGTCACGTGACCTCTCAATATGGAAGGCAATCGTGGATGGAAAACGATTATCAAAAATCAGGAAATTATCTGATTTTAATAAAATTATCAATCAACGAATTTTTTATTTTTATTTCTTGAATCCTTTCAAGCAGACTGATTCAATGGAAATAAATTAAACTTCTTTAAAAATAAATATTACTATTAGCAACATTTGTTTTAGAGTCTAAAACAAGAATTTATATACCTAATTAATAGATAAATTCATTTAAAATATGAATTGCTTAATGTTACTTTTTAATGTCATATTTTTAGATTCTGAAAACAAATATTATTTCATAACTACATTACTTTATTCTCATTATCTAATATTTTTGTAAGAAAACTCAATTGAAAATTTAGGCCCCCACCCTGTTAAAAAGGACAAATATCGATGTGTATTATTTATTTTATAATATAATTGACAATTAAATAAGTATCGAAAAGAGTAAAAAAAAAAAAATCTCCAAAATT
>CM042144.1:91274667-91319667 GCA_023376005.1 Doryteuthis pealeii
TCAATACACGAATATGAAAGGCATGGTTGGCGACAAACAAATTATCAGTCATATGGAAATCCGATCTCGCTGACAAGCTAAAGCGACAATTCTTCCAGACTGTGGTTATATCATTATTGCTGTATGGATACACCTGGACCCTAACGAAGCCCCTTGAAAATAAGCTAGATGGGACCTGCACAAGAATGCTGCGTGGAGTCTTAAACAAATCGTGGAAGCAGACCCCCACAAGGAGGCAGCTGTATGGCCACTTGCCCCCCATCTCCCAAACCATACCAGTAAGGTGGACTAGGCATGCGGGACACTGCTCGAGAAGCAAGGACGAGCTCATAAGCGACACACTCCCGTGGAAGCCAACACATGGCAGTGCTAGTGTGGGCCACCCAGCCAGGACCTATATTGACCAACTATGTGAGGATGCTGGATGCTGCGCAGAGGAGCTCCCAGAGGCAATGAATGATAGGGAGGGTTGGCGTGAGATTGTCATGGATATCCGTGCTACGTGTGCAACATGATGATGATGACATTTATAGTAAGGACACATTTTTACGAGCACTAAATTTATTTAAGAGATAATGTGATATGATATTAAAAGTTGAATGAAAATTAACAAGATGTTCCATGTTCCCCACATGCAATAACACCACGCTGCATTTGATTTTTCAAGGAAGGGTTTCATTTTACCATTATACAAAAATAACTTCTAAGAATAAAAAAAACACCCTGATTGATTTCATTTTCAAACTTTCGTATATAAATAACCGCCTTAAAAGAACTTGATATTATATGAACATGAAGACCATTACCCTGTATTTATGTGTGTATGTATGGGTTTTTACGTTATTGTTTTCATTATAGCCGTCACAAATAATTTTTTTCTTAATTTATCATTTTAGAGTATTATGTAATTTTCAAAAATGAAGTTATGCTCGAATTTATTATATATATATATATATATATATATATATATATATATATATATATATATTAGCTTTAGAAAGCTATCATATATATATATATATATATATATATATATATATATATATATATATATATATATTAGCTTTAGAGGTAACCCAATTGAAAAAAAAAACCAACGAGTCACAATTTTGACTGCTGGAAAAAGAAAAAAATGGGTAGAGATAATAAATAATGGAAAGTACTCAATACGTATATATATATATATTATATATATATATATATTATATATATATATATATATATATATATGAGGTTAAGTAAACAAACAAATGTGTTTATTTTTATATGGCTTTAAGCCGACAATTTATGGAGGATATGTGCTTAATTGAAGTCATACCTAATTTTGAAAATTAATTAGTTAATAATTAATGAATTTAGGCGGGCATATATGTTCAAATGTAAAGCTAAACAAATCGGGAAAATGTCAATCCCTGAATGTACATTTCGACCTATTAGGTATCATCCGCAAGGTTATAGACATGGAAGACTGCTCCGTGTGTGACTCGAAACCTCGACAATCAAGCTGACAGGCCAAATCTCTAACTTTTCAAAATTAGGTATAACTTCAATTAAGCACATATCCTCCATATATATATACATATATATATATATATATATATATATATATATATATATATATATATATATATATATATATTACTGTTTTATTCATATATATATATATATATATATATATATATATATATATATATATATATGAAAATAAAACAGTGAAATTGCAAATAGATAACAAAGGACTGTTGTTTATTAAGACTTGCTTTATTTTAATCATTATGCAAATTATATCTGTGATAAATACCATTTGTTAGTACATATAATACTCAAGCCGCATTGTTCATTAGTATTAACGTTTTAACATAAGTTCGGCCGTGTTAATGTTAGCGGGATTGTGTAAACACGCATAAATTCAAATTTATTTATATAGATAACCTTCTATAGAGATAATATGCTTTGCCTCGTATAAACGTAACACAAACATACATATTACATTGATAGACATGTAAATACTCAAGATAATGCATAATTTATTTATTCAAATAAAGATATAGCTTAAGACTTCTCTATACATAAATCTCATTTAAGATGGCAATTTGTCAGGTATTAAATGAGGACAGGGTATAATTAATTAAATTAGTTGTGATCAAAATCTCTGTAGTAAGTTTCTTTTGTTTTAACTTTAAAATCATGCTTTTATGGATGACAGTATAGCTATGACAATCAGTGTTCAAATGGCAGCATGTTGTATGTTAATACAACAGAAGGGAAGAGTCAAGTTGATTCAAATAGAAACTAACTAATTATTTATAGTAAAAACAGCCTAAATTTTCACTAGAGCTAAATTCATTTCTGGGATGATTAAAAATATTATGACAGGATATAATCTAATTTCATGCGCATATTGCAAATAACTTAAAACATTATCATTGGAATTATATTATTCATAACTTGTCATTCAGCTTACGAATGATAATTAGGGTTTTATTAGGGTAGGATAAGTTGAAAATATTTTTTCCCATCTATGGGTTAAATAGAAAAACATGAGTTGATTAACAAAATTGTATTATCCATTAAGAATAGATTTATTTCAAAACTTTATCGGCATTGAATGACCCACCGAGGTTGATATGCCGTAAAAAAAAAAACCCAAACCAAACAAAACATTTTTTCCAAGTCAACAAATATAGAAATAGTCAAACTTAGATTCACCATCGAGCTCAATGATACTTTAAATATTCAGTCAATGAATGTTTTTCAGCAAAATCTTAATACTCTGTGTATTTTAGTTTAGAATGGTTTGTTTTTAAAAACCTATATTCTTTTTTTTTTTTAAATTGAGACTGAATCTGTATTTACCAAAACAGAAACAGTAAATAAGACGTTAATCTTATTCAACATATACTTTTAGCATTCCATACACTTATTCGAACAAGTTTTTAATTGCTCAAAGCGCCTAAAAAAACCTTTTTGTAAAATGTAAAACTGTGTCTCATTATATTGATCTCTCAGCATTGTACATGTCTTCATTCAAATCTAAAATTTAAAATCTGAAAATTGGAATAAAAAATTCAGTCTCGATGCTTTTTGAAAATCTTGTTTATAATTTCTTACACTTGATTATATATCTTTATTGAAATTATTTGTTTAGAATATAGATTCTTTATGATATACAAACAATTAAGTGAACAATGTCCTTTCTTTTTAATGCGATAATTTATTTCTTGACTTTTCTCAAGTTATACATGTATGATGTCAAAAATTTATACTTTCACTCGCATACACATAGCTACATATTAATCACATGAAACATATAAACATCAATGGCAGAAACATCAGGAAGTCACAGCACACACACACACACACACACACACATAAACATACTCACACGCACACATAAGTATGCTGATCTATGTGTGTAAGGGTTACCGAGTATACACTGTTTATAGATTATGAAAATTAGCAGTATTTAGCCATATGGCAGACGGCTTGTAAGATGGTTCTTATTAAAAATAAAGGACGTAAAGTTTATTTTATTCTCGGGGGTGGGGGGCGGCCTAATGTCGGTATCAGCCAGTCAGTGAGGTAGTCTATCCCCTTTTCAATAGCGCTAGATTGTTTTGGCGTCTGCGGTGGAGCGCCACACTTACCATCAGCTCCTTACTTTACCGCACAGATCTTTGTGATACTCATACGCTGAGTTGGCGAGGACCGGTATCGAACTATGAACCTTGTGGTTTCTAGCCGAACGCTCTACCGACTGAGCTAACCCGGCCCGGATAATTATTCGTATTTAAAGAATGATTAATTTGTTTGTATTGTTTATTTACTTTCTTGTTTACGCCGACCTTAGCGTACGGAATACGACTTCTGATTCATTCTGATATCTCAGAGACCCACAAAATTAAGAAATATTTTGAAAAAAATATTTATGCCTCTTATTTTCCAGACATCAATTGGCAGTAATAACATAAATATAAAAAAAAAAAAAAAAAAAAAAAAACAAGAACAAAGGTTTCTTTGTCTTAAAAAAATTAAATGAATTCACTCAACGATTTGAGAAGTGACTGAAACAGAGTTTGTCTAATTGTATTGGGAGGGAGAGAGCTATATGTTTCTCGTAATGATTACCAAGGGAGTGGGTAAACTCTGTGAGACAGTGATCCTTTTACAGCAAGAGGGTAGTGACACACAAAGAGTGCGATATAGATCCTACCTAAAGATACAACTATTACCATTATAAATCAGTTGCATAGGTAGGTCAGCGATACTCATCTTTAACTTTTGGATAATCACACGTCAAGCTTGACGGAGGTGTCTATCCATTAAATACCAGCGTGTGTATGCGTGAGAGTATGCTTACGTGCATGTATGCGTGTGTATACCTTTGTATATGCGTGCGATTAAGGTTTATGAAGTTATGCTAGCAGACGATTACTATTGAGTTCTATGAACACCGGATGCCCCATAATTCTGTCCTTGTGCCAAGCTTATTATTAGATAAACCAAATGGATTGATCTGCATCTGTAAGTTTTATGTATATACAGATGGATATAAAAGAGAGAATTAGTTTAGGTATATATATATGTTTTACACACACACACACACACACACACATACACACACACTTACTCAAACACACACACATACACATACATATGTATATAAGTAAAGTCGTCGGGGCGGCCTAATATCGATATCAGCCAAACAGCGAAGGAGTCTATCCCCTTTTCACTAGCGCTAGACCAAGGAGATTGTTTTTGCGTCTGAGGTTGAGCGCCACAATTACCATCAGTTCCTTACTTTACCGCACAGATCCCTGTGCTACTCATACGCTGAGTTGGCGAGGGCCGGCATCGAACTAGGAACCTTGTGGTTTCTAACCGAACGCTCTTCCGAGCTAATCCGCCCTTATGTATATGCATTTATGTCCACTATATATATATATATATATATATATATATATATATATATATATGAGTTGAAATGATTTCGTCCGTATTTATTATCTACCTCATATTGTCGGATTCTAAGCGCATCCATCCTATCTATCTATCTATCTATATCTATATATATATATATATATATATATATATATATATATATATATGTGTGTGTGTGTGTGTGTGTGTGAAATAAAATTGGAACTTAATCCGACAGTGTAAATATGATATATTGAAAAAACAAAGGATGTTTACAAATGCATGGGTTCATCAGGAGAGAATGTGCATTATATATATATATATATATGTGCATATATATATATATATATATATATATATATATATATATATATATATATATATCGAAAAGGGGTTCTGTCTCATACGCGGATTGATATATTTTATGCATTTCAATAAATATGCAAATTGACAAAAACGTTTCTGGATAGGGAAGAAAGGAGAAAAATGTGTGGATCATATAGATTTTTATTGCAGATATTTTCGCACCGCATAAATTATTTCCATTTTTTATTTTATTTTACCCAACAACAGTCTCTTCCTCTGTTTGAGTTTTGGTGGATGTTCAAACCTTCTTGCTTTTAATTCCTTCTCTCGGGTTTCTGGTTTTCTCAAGGTTTGTAAAACTAGTTGCAGAAAGGTTAGGCGTCAGATTGGACGTTGCGAATGTAGATTTGAATAAAGGTGCGAACAGAAAGAAAGGGAGCTGTTAAAATCACGTGAAAAAAAAAATCACCCCCCCTCACAGACACAGAGTCACCCATCCGCTTTCGTACACATATCCATACACTTGCGACACCCATGCGACCGCGCACACACATACACACGCACGTGGGAAGAGATAGCAGTGTAAATAAATGCATCGTCTGTAGGTAAGAGAATATATGTGCGAGTATATATCAGGATGGATCATTAAAAATCGTAGTCAATACGCAGCCGAATTTTGATCTTATATTTTTACTCTAAATTAAATATATAGAGAAAAATTTCTATTGAAGGAGGACATTATGCTGAAAAAGAAACATATGGTAAAATAAATGTTCTTTGTTCATTAACCTATAGACTTATTCATGTACCCACGCGGATAAAAACTGATACAGGTATCAACATAAAATAGGTATGCTCAATTTCTCGCGGATTTTACCAAGGGAGTATCACGGGAAATTCTTCTAAAAATCATATAAAATAAACTAACTATCCGATTTTAATAAAACTTTCGGTATATGAAGTAACAAAAGACGAACTTTTATTATAAATAAATGTTTACTGAATTGAAAAGGTTAATAATTATTTTCGTTAGTTTTTGTTTTGCGCATTGATCCCCCGTACAAATATCTTGGTATTTTTTGTCTGTATGAAAATAAATTTTACATTTTTGGAAACATAATTCAATGACGGAACATATGTAAAAATAAATAAATCGATACCAGATCAACTTTGGTAATAGGGCGTCTTAAACTTGAAACTTAAATAAGAAAAAAATATGTATCCTTTTTTTTCTAAATTGTTAGATTATTTTCTAAGGAATTTTATATTAAAAGTTCCGTTGTCTACTCTTTTTCAAGGGATTTTTTTAAATTTATAAAATCTAAAATAAATACTTTTGTTTAGTGTATAGCAAAATCGTATTTATTTAATTAAAGAAAATATTGTATAAAAAAATATTTAGCTAAAAATAATGACATAATATACTAGTCTTTATGAAAATTTTTTTTGAATATAATGTTTGAATTAAAAATTGTCGTCGTTATTATTAATGGAGGTATGTAGGGGACATAATATTCTATACCCTTTTTTTGGAGGGGGGGAGAAACTGTTGTTGCTGCTGCTGCTACTGCTGTGAATAATTTCAAATAAGTTCAAATCCGTGACACCTGTAGAGCTCAAACAGTGTTTGTTTGAAGAAATTAATTATTTTTGAAATCAACAATAAAAGGAATTTAAAAAAATTATAACGTGTATAATCATCCATAGAAAACTAGCCGGGTCTAATTGTTTGCATCAAGATGTGATAACTATGTCAACTAAGATTAAGATTTTACGGCGATTTAATTTAAAATGCAAACTTTAGTTTATATGTAACAGAATTTTTTTTTTATCACATAAACTTGGAATTGTTCTGTATATTAAATGTAAAAGAAAACATTATAAAGTTAACTTTCCATTTTCTATTGACATCTTAAAATGTTTTTTAACAAAAATCTAGGAGAAGGAAAGTTCTAAATTCAAACCAGCAGTACTTCGTTGAAAAATGGCCTTCTATCGTATATTATTAGTGACGGATCAGTTGAGTAAGGACACACACACACACACACACACACACACACATCCATATATATATATATATATATTATATATATATACACGAATTTAATATATATACGTGTGTGTGTGTGTATGTGTGTGCATGTGCGTGTGTGTGTGTATGTGCGCGTGCATGTGTGTGTATTAAACATTAGGGAAACTGACTGCAAAATTCATATAATTTTAACTGATTGACATGTTCCTGCATAACATATCAATTAATTGTTATTGTTATGTTTTGCTTGATATTTCAATATATCTCGGATTTGGAAAAGTTTTAAAACTACTTACTTTTTTTTTTGATAATATCATTCATATACTATATTTTTGTACTGAGCACTCTCTTATGCGTAAGTACTGGTATGTTCGTTTTAGTTTTTAAATGAATGATATATATATATATATACATATGTATATATATATATATATATATATATATATATATATATATATATATATATTAAAATTGTATGGGTTTCACGTACGCTTCGCGTATTTACTAACATATATATATATATATATATATATATATATATATATATATATATATATATATATATATATTATATATATATATATATATATATATATATATATATATATATATATATATATAGCTCGTTGGCTAATGCACAATCTGAATTTTTTCTGCAAATTCTTATGCATAATGTTCGATATATGGGGATTATTGACTAGATGTTTGTTCATTGATAAGAAACGAGATTATATTGAAATATAAATGTTACTCCATAGAATATACTACGTTTTACCTAATTTGACGGTGCATATAGATATATCATTCCTTTTATGTGTTCATACATACATAAATCCATCCATAATTCGTTGCCCCATAATGAAAAATTATTTTTACACAATATATTTTAGTTTTCAGTATCATCTTACACTAGTATTACCTGTCGATATTTCACTCTTTTTTAGTTTACTTTTTCTTATTCTGATGTACAAATTCATAGTCCTTCATCACATAGTTACTATAGGTAAAACATTTTTTATGAAAATAAAACCACAAAAAGGATTTAGATAACTTATATTGTTTATAAAGATACAACATATATCAATTAACTTTAAACATAACCAAAAATGTTAATAACGATATAACCAATGAATACAAATGACCTGTCAATTTTCCCAAAATAATGTATAATCCTTTAATAAGAATAAAATCAGAATATTATCTATTTGTTTTGCTGGCGTGAGCTTTTTAAACAATATGTGAACACGAAAAAAAAATTAACAAACGAAAAAATACTAAACGCAAAAAAACAAAACAAATAGTAAAAAAAAAAAATACAAAAATAAACAACAAACAAACTAGTCAACAAAAAATAAAATAAAACGGCTTTCAAAATATTTTACAACCAATATATTTTTCTATGCTAGAACATGTTTTTCTAAAGAATCTTATTAAAGGAGGATAAGTACGTAAAAACAAGACGAAAAACTTTACATTAGAGACGCATGCACACATACCCTCAAACATACACTCCCCATATATATATATATATATATATATATATATATATATGTGTGTGTGTGTGTGTGTGTGTGTGTGTGTGTGAAGAAAGGAAGTGAATCCAACAGTATGTAGTATATTAAGAAAAATGAAAAACAGAGGTTTAAATGGGTTAAGTGGTGAGTTTATTGGCCGACGCTGCAGCGTTTCGATACACACACCTACACTATCCCATACTCACGCCATAAAATAGAATATTTGACGTCATATTTCAAACCGTCTCCCTTTTTTCAAACCTCAATTTTTTTTAAAACAGATGAATAACAAGGACTACCAGTCGCTTTTCTCGTTATTCTGTGATAAAAAAATCTTATCACCTTCCATATACCAACAAATTCCCTGAAGATGATCTAATTAATAGATCGAAACACTGCAGTGTCGGCCAATAAACTCACCACTTAACCCATTTAAACCTGTGTTTTTTCAATTATATAGCAGACGAAGGAAATAAAACACCGCCAACCAAAGGAAAAAAAAAAAAAAATTTCCACCAATAAAAAAGACACTTGAAAAGAAAGAATGCAATATGACCACCCCTAAATGAGGGAGGTGAAATGTATGAATATAAAATGAGTTTGGCCATGTGCCTGTCTAAATAAAATATATCAGTGGTCTGAAGAAGCTCGTGAGCATACTCGCGAGTGGAAATGGTCCATAACCACGATACCCATGGTATTTAAGGCCTTTTTATTCCCAAATATATATATATATATATATTATATATATATATATATATTGTGAAGGACAGAAAATAAGAGACTTATCAAATAAAAATAGTGGTCAATGGTATAATAGACTACCAGATTTACAACCTACAATATAAAATTATTGGACTACAGTACTGTATATATGTGGGAAACTGAAGAAATTTACCATCACACCTTCAAGCGTTGATGAGCTGGCCTCCAGCAGACAGGGTTGGTGAGACGCCTGCCACACAGGAGCTAAGCAGCTCAATATCTAGATTAACAGGACTGCAGAGCAGTGACGTCTTTGGCGTCATAAACAACCAAATGTAGATGGGAATTCCCCTGCAATGTGTGTGACCGCATCTGAAAGTCCAGAATTGGACTAACGAGCCACCAGAGGGTCCATAACCTTTGAAGATATGAAGTGACCTCGTCGTCTGCGACGAACTTCCAAAGGAAAAGAAGAAATATATATATATATATATATATATATATATATATATATATATATATATATATATTATTATTATTATTATTATTATACTAAAGCTGAGATTTTCGCCTTTTAATGTCTAAAAGCTTATTCCTGGTTAGTTTAATGACACGAAAGTTATACTAAATTATTCCTTAGTTTTAGGATTACGTAATGTTTGAAAAATATTCCATTTTAATTGGTTCTAATTAGTCGTAATTTGCAATTAACTCAAAACTATCCCATCCCTGTCTTTACATTCTGCATAATTTTCTTTTCCTCTCTATATGCTAGTGAAGGGGAGATGGGAGAGTGATTAACAGAGACACTTTTAACAACTCACCAGCACGTAATAGAATTTCATGATCAATTTCAATTCAAATTAGGTCAAACTAGATATACCCAATTCGTTGAAAATTCCATGTTTTTAATACAATTCTGACCCCTACGTTTGAAAAAAAATTACCAAAAATCAGGGAATTATACGATTTTAATGAAATTTTCAGTGTTGATTTAGCAATGAATGAATTTTATAATTCATTAGTTATTTTATTTCAAAACTTTCTGATTTTTTTTCAGATCACTTAAATTTAACCCCCAATTTTTGGGGTGCAAAATATTGGTGTGGTATATATGTGATTGATACTATTTTCTGAATAAATAAAAAGACAAAAGACCATAGCTGGGGTCCAGGTGTTAAGCTGTGTAATCGGTTTAATAAATTTTGATTCGTTTTTAAAATGAAAAGCAGACGATATTTTGGCAGCCCCTACGCTTTTCCCTAATCCCAATCATCTAGCGAGAGCTTAATGGGTGACCCGAAGGGTCACGTTTTGTCTAGTATATATATATATATATATATATATATATATATATATATATATATATATATGTGTGTGTGTGTGTGTGTGTATGCTTGTGTGTAGATATATATATATATATATATATATATATATATATATATATGTACAGATACCTGTGGGTAGAAATAAATCTATAACGATGATTTTTCAGCCCTTTTCTTTACCAATTATATTGCTCTGTTCAATAATATTGAACATTGAGCTCTCAACCTGCACCTGAACAACTCTAATATTCCACATTTGGAAGAAAGGTCCAACTTAGAATCATCCTAATACCTATATATCAGATTTGCATATCTAATTCTCACCAGGACAAAACAAATAATCGACTGTTGATAATAGTTTTATTTAACTATTAATATATTATAATAGATCTATCTCGAAAAACAACTACCAAAACAAAAATAATACATTAACATTTATTTATTAAGACATTCGATTCTTTGAAAACATATTAAACTGCTTTCAATCTCTATCTCTTCGAGTTTAAATCTGAAAACCTATGAAATAGCTGAGGTGGTTACTATAAGAATATGCTCAGTCCTAATTAGTGATCATCCTCCATACATTAATACATTAACTGATTATTTGTTGTGTTTTTTGTAAAAAAAATGTAATGTGTGAAAATAAACAATGTTGATTTGGTTTGATTTGATTTGATTTAACAAATGATACAAAAAGAAATATTCATACGTAAGAAATTACGTCAAAAGAATATTTTGTCAAGCTATTAGGAAAGAAGTGAGTGTAACTGAATTGGTGTAATAAATTTAAATGTGTTTAATAAATTTGAATACGTCTAACAAATTTTACGTGATAAATTTATTTAAAATTGCGAATGAAAATGTGGAAAACTGAGACATTTATGTCGAGTGATTAGGTTGTCACTATACACGAGATATTTACTATAAACAATTTTTGAAATATTATTAATTTCCATTAATCACACGAAACTCTTCAAAATGTATTATTAAAATACTTAATTATATCAGTGTACAAAGAGCTAATACCCTTAGGAAAGATATGCACCCAACTACTCTCCCTCCAACTATGGATAAATAGTAGGGCAGACTGGACTATTTAACCAGTTACCGGTCTCGGAGAAGGAACTCTGAATTTAAAGCTGTTAAACTTCGCTTAAAAATCGACCTTGTGTCACATCCTGCTTGTGCGGAGGGGTTGGGGAATAATTACAGATATATACATATATATATATATATATATATATATGTGTGTGTGTGTGTGTGTGTGTGTAAAAATATATACTCAAACACGAAAGGTTTTAACGGATTAGTATTTCTTCTTGATGGTAATGTCGACACTATAACGTTTTGGTTTAGGCAACCTTCTTCAGGACAGTGGTGAGATCATATGAGGGAGACATTAAACACCTGTTTGGGGGATTTGTCTATAAATTTTTCAACATTTCGTGTTTGTCTATATATATTTCCACATACTGTTGAGTTATTTCCCCATTTTACTCCATATATATATATATATATATATATATATATATAATATATTATATTGAGAGAGAGAGAGAGAGAGAGAGAGAGTCATCCACATACACGTTTTTCGACTTATCAAGTCTCTTCGGTATGGCTAGACATTTGTAAGCTACCTACAGCCGGAATTGAAATCCGATCAGTTGAGTGTCAGTCCGACACCTTAACCATTAGGCTGTCATCACATACAGAATGCGAAAAGGGATTTTAATTGTTTTAATACATACATCGCTTTGTATGTAAAGGCCGTCACAGAGTGCTCCATCCCTATATATATATATATATATATATATATATATATATATATATATATATATATATATATATATATATATATATATATATATATGAGATAAGTGATTAAAAAATAACCGACATTGAATATGTTTATACTTGCTTTTTTCTCCCATTATATCATGTTTTAAACAGAAGTCTACAATATATTTAGCGGGAAGCCAGACCCATATTAAAGCATTTCCCTCAGAAAAAAAGTATCAGGCCGCATTTGCAAAATTCTGTTTGTTCAATTTGCTAGAAAAAAAAAATCAACCACAGGCATTCATTCTTCTTTTTATTTAGTTTTGTTGTCTTAAAAATATTTTCAAATACAATTGAATTTTAAAGGAAAAAAAAACGAAGTTTTTCAACCTTTTCAATTTTTCAGGATTGATCGAAGTGAACTCACATTCCTATTTAGGAGATGGAGGAGGAGGAAGTGGAAGAGGAAGAGGAGGAGGGTGAGAGGGAGAGGAGGGGGGAGAAGAGGAGAGTTGTCACTTAACGAATTCATTTGAATTTCTTATTGACCTTTTTTTTTTAATCTTGGGAAATAAAAATGAAAAAAATCTGCTTTTTCGAAAATAGTATTACCTTGTATATATTACCCTAGTCCTATGGGATACCTTCTGTCTTAAGTCTAGAGAAGTTTTAATATCTTTTTCCATAATGTTTTGTGAGGTTAGAGGCTATTAATTTAATAGCATATTGAAACTCTTATGGGCTGTTTCACGCCAACATTTTATTAATTTGTAAATGTTTGATTATAAACATAACTTTATATTTTCAACTTCCATTGCAATCATTTTTTAATCACACTTCCTTTTAATAAGAATCATTCGTTTGCACATGGTATCAAGTATTCTAATGCTAATAATTTACACGCTATTACATGTCATAACAAAATAACTGTACTAACAGTTTATACACAGTTTTATGGTTTCGCTACCAATTTCGATTTAATAATAATAATAATAATAATAATAATAATAATAATAATAATATAATAATTGATATATGTTTATAATCAAAAATTTACAAATTAAAATAATGCCATAGGGACAAACTACATCAAAGCGAAAATTGATAGGACCCAACAAAATAGTAAATGTAGACTTTGCGGGAATAGAGATGAGACTGTAAACCATATACTCTGCGAATGTAGCAAACTAGCACAACGAGAATACAAAACTAGACACGACTGGGTTGGGAAGGTGATCCACTGGGAATTATGCAAAAAATTAAATTTTGACCACACACCAAAATGGTATATGCATAAACCAGAATCTGTTCTTGAGAACGAAACGCATAAAATTCTCTGGGACTTTGAAATAAAAACGGATCACCTTATCCCAGCAAGAAGGCCAGACCTAGTGTTGATAAACAAAAAAGAAAGAACTTTTCAACTGGTGGATTTTGCAGTGCCAGCAGATCACAGGGTGAAGCTAAAAGAAAATGAAAAAAAATGACAAATATCTGGATCTTGCCAGAGAACTGAAAAAGTTATGGAACATGAAAGTGAAAGTTATACCAATTGTAGTTGGTGCACTTGGAACAGTCCCAAAAGGATTAGAAAAGGGTTGGAAAGTTTGGAAATAAGAGGAAGGATTGAAACCATTCAGAACACTGCACTGCTACAATCTGCCAGAATACTCAGAAGAGTCCTGGAGACCTGAGGAGACTTGCTGTCACTCAGACTCCAGTGAAAGACTATCAGCTAATGCTGATGTGAAAACCCAAAAGGAGTAAAATAATAGAAGAGATATCACATCAGAAGAAAGAGACATAGCTAAAAAGAGGGAACCTCAAAAGAGAAACTGAATCTTTTATAATCACAGCACAAGAAAATGCCATAAGAAACTATATAATGGCAAAAATAGATAAGACGCAGCGGAATAGCAAGTGTAGAATGTGTGGAGACAGAGACGAAACTATTAACCATATAATAAGCGAATGCAGCAAACTAGCACAAAGAGAGTACAAGACTAGGCACGATTCAGTGGGAAAGGTAATCCACTGGAATTGTACAAGTAATTCTATGTTCATCATATAAATAAATGGTTTATACACAAACCAGTATATGTTCTGGAAAATGAGATGCATAAAATTCTCCGTGACTTCGACATACAGACGGATCACCTAATCCCAGCCAGGAGACTAGACCTAGTTGTGATTAACAAGGAGAACATAACCTGTCATCTCGTGAATTTTGCCGACCCAACCGACCACCAAGTGAAAGTGAAAGAAAGCGAAAAGATAGACAAATAGTTGGACCTTGTCTGAGAACTAAGAAAACTATGGTACAATATTGTGCCAATTGTAATTGGTGCACTTGGAACGGTCCCCACATCTTTGGAAAAGAATATGGATGAATTGGATATCAGAGGAAGAATCGAACGCATCCAAACTACAGTATTGTTAAGATCGGCTACAATACTCAGAAGGGTCTTGGAGACCTGAGGAGATTTGCTGTCACTCAGCTTCCGGAAAACCACCTGCTACGGCAGGTGTAAAAAACACGATAATAATAATAATAATAATAATAATAATAATAATAATAATAATAATCGGAGAGGTTGCGCACGAAAAGACCTGGACATGGTTAAGAAGAAGAAACCTCAAAAGAGGAACTGAATCACTAATAATTGCTTCACAAAATAATGCTATAAGAACAAATTATATCAAAGCAAAAATTGATAAGACCCAACAAAACAGTAAATGTTGACTACGTGGTGACAGAGATGAGACGTAAACCATGTACTAAACGAATGTAGAAAATTACCACACCTGGAATACAAAACTAGGCACGACTGGGTTGGGAAGGTGATCCACTGGAAATTATGCAAAAATATAAATTTGACCATACAACAAAATGGTATATGCATAAACCAGAATCTGTTCTTGAGAATGAAATCCATAAAATTCTCTTGGATTTCGAAATAAAGACGAATCACCTTATCCTAACCAGGAGACCAGACCTAGTGTTGATAAACAAAAAAGAAAGAACTTGTCAACTGGTGGATTTTGCGGTTCCAGCAAACCAAAAGGTTAAGGTGAGGGAAAACGAAAGATGGACAAATACTTGGACCTTGCCAGAGAACTGAAAAAGCTATGGAATATGAAGGTGAAAGTGATACCAATTGTAGTTGGTGCACTTGGAACAGTCCCAAAAAGCTCGGAAAAAACTTGAGGAACTGGAAATCAGAGTATTAAAACCATCCAGAAATCTCCATTGCTGCAATCGGCTAGAATACTCAGAAGAGTCCTGGAGACTTGAGTAGACTTGTTGTGACTCAGACTCCTATGAAAGACCATCAGCTAACACTGGTGTGAAAAATCTACAAGGAGTAAAATAATAATAATAATAATAATAATAATAATAATAATAATAATAAGAAGAAGAAGAAGAAGAAGAAGAAGAAGAAGAAGAAGAAAAATTAGAAAACCGAAACGGGGAAAAACAATTCTATGGATACTACAACCAAGCAACTCTAGAGATTGGACATGAGAACACCTGGACATGGCTATGAAAGTAAAACCCAAGAAGGAAACTGAATCTCTGATAATAGTAGCACAAACGAGTGCCATATGTACCAGTTAAACCGAAAATAGATAATACTAAACAGAATTGCATATTTATGATGTATGGAGGCAGAAACGACACGGTCAATCACATGATAAACGAAGGCAGCAAACTGGCACAAAGGGACACAAGACTACGCACAACTGTGTGGAAACGGTTGGAATTGTGCAAGAATTCAATTTTGATCATACTCCCAAATGGTATATATACAAACTAGAATCCTTTCTAGACAATGAGACCCATAAAATTCTCTGGATTTTTCAGATTCAAACGGATCCCCTAATCCCGACCAGAAGACTAGACCTAGTATTAACACAAAAAAGTACTTGTCATCAAGTGGATTTTGCTGAACCGGTGGATTACTGAGTTATAATCAATGAAAACGAAAAGATAACCAAATACTTGGACGTTAACAGAGAAACTGAAAAAACTGTGGACAATGAGGGCGACGTTGATATCAATTTTATTGGGTGCACTTGGAACAGTCTCCAAAGATTTGGAAAAAAGACTGGAGAAAGTGGAAATCGGGGGAAGGATTGATATTATTCATTGTTAAGATCAGCTACAATACTCAAACCTTAGTAAACTTAATGTTACTCAGATTCCAGTGAATAACCAACAACTAACACCGGTGTGAAAAACTCGCAAGGAGTGAAATAATAATCATAATAATTAATTTTCCCAGAGTTATAAGGTTTTAAACATTCATATCTAATACTAATAATTTTCAAACAGATGTATTTAGCTCGGAGATAGAACCCTAACAGGTACTACCACTCCGGAACAGATTCGATCTAGGAGTAATAAGAACGAAAGTGTACTTCATATTTCCCAGAGCTACAGAACTGGAACACCTACCACAGGATGCAAATTACTATCAAGCGGAAACCTGTCTGTACTGATGTAGTGTAGAGCGAATCCACTGTATATTGCTAATAGCAGAATGACGATTTTAACTCATTAGATACATTTAGTAAACAAGTTTCCAGTCTACATTATATTTTATTTATTGTGGATTCTTTTAATTAATAGGTTTTTGTTATATAGTGTTTGTGTTATCGACTTGTATTTTTCTCGTGTTGTTTAAAACTAAGACATTTTCACATAGATTCATTCGCGATCTCTCCGACATCCTTTGGTCAAAATCTCTAACCATAAAATGCAAGGCAATCCGATTCCAAATAACATTAGAAAAATATTTGCCAATAACGCAATCATACTATATAACAATAACACCAAAAACAATTACAAATTATAGAAATCAAAATTATCTTTAAAAAATCTGCAATAAATAAAATAGGATCAAATCTAGGAACTTGATGAATTTGATAACATAACGTTATTCTACTGTTAAAACACAACATCCGTCTTAAGCCACATGAGTATACGTCACCAATGATTGTAACATCATAGCAACATAGCGATCTAAATAGGAAACATACATAACGAAATAGTATAGAAAAGGGAATATTCAATAACTCTTTTTCTAAAAAAAAAAAAAAAGAAAACAATAAAAATCTTTTGAAGACCTTGTCTGTTTTTTTACGAAATTTGCTCTAAACAATGACTGCTGACGTGAGCGAGCGTGTGTCTGTGTGTGTGTGTGTGTGTGTGTGTGTGTGTGTTTGTGTGTGTGTGTGCGCGCGCGCCTGTGCGATTATGAATCTAGGGCTAACTGGGCTCTCTAGACATTGTATAGCAACCAGTTTTGGAGTAGGAAAAACTCTGAAATCAAAAGCCTGAGGAACTGTAAACTGTTTATAAAGCCTACCGATCTCAGCTCATATGAGCTTTACACAAGTCTTCACTAAGGTAAAAAAATAAATAAAAATAAAATAAAATAAATAAAATAAAATCACTGGTTTAAATATTCCAGCGGTTCCCATCGGTAATAAAAATAATACTAAATGAATTATATCTGAAGTAATAAAAGAAAATAAAGTTCAGTACAAGCTACCCTAAATTTAAGATGTAAATTCTATTAAACCGCTGTAGGACTTGGCTGATTTCCACTTACAGAAAAACAAAATTACATAAACATTACCGGAACAAATCAAAACTTTGGCACAATACTGATAAAGAGGTATTGCATAAATACATTCGAATTCTCAGAGTTTTCAAAAGGCAAAGTAAAGGCTGCAGTGGATATTATATTATTCCATTATTTCTTGATTTTTTCAAACTTCTAAGACCAAAACATATAGGGAAAAAATGACAATTGTTCAAATACTTAAGAGCAATAATATTCATGTACCATAATTTTAATCGTGGTAGATTTATCTGTCATTTGCAGACATATCTTTTATGGTAGCGTGTCAATAAAAAAATATTTAGACTTTAAATTTAACAATCAATTGTATAAATAAATAAATACGTCAAGCTGTCAAATTTAATTTGAAATTTTATTTTTCATTTTATTTTGGGATGGAGACTTGCTATTTGCGTGTCAGTCATTGACGCTTTATCAGTCGATAGAGCATGCGCATCTGGTATCGTAGATCTTCTTGATAAAGCATTTGATTCGGGACAAACTTGAAATTGACAGATATCATAACTGGATTGTCACAAAGTGGAAATATTGTATCATCTAAATAGCACAGCTATCTCTCTCTCTCTCTCTCTCTCTCTCTCTCTCTCTTATATATATATATATATATATATATATATATATATATATATATACACAAATATTAATATATAAAAAAAATTTGGAAAAACAATCCATGGTAGTCATCTGTCAAAATCAAAGGAATGATAATTTTGTAATTTTTTAATGTGTGAGTAATCTTGAACGGTGTTTGTAAGGGATAGGGTTGACAAAACATAGTTTGTTCTGTTTTTTCTCTGTTAGATAGCATTAGTAGTGTTTTGTTTTAACTATATATATATATATATATATATATATATATATATATATGGTGTTCAGGATAAATTTGACATATCTATATTTGGTTATTTTTCTACGTAAGTTGCACACTATGCATCATTTAAAAGCTTGGACCCTTCTTCATTCTTATACGTGATGACAGATAGAATGGATGACTGTAACACACCTGAGTCATGGAAGAGAATAATTTGTATCATGATCTGCGCCGGCCATCAAAATAAGAAGAATATGGTTGCTGCCCAATGCTCCCTGAATACTGTAAAAGCAATCAGGAATGAACTGGAGAATTGCAATGGTAATTACGAGGCTGTGGCTAGAAGAAAGCAACATAACAGACGTTCTGATTGCCTTCGTCCAACAGAATTCCTCAAAAATCTGTAGAAAATGTGTTGTAGGATCTTGGCATTGGAATTCAGGCTTTGTCGCGTGAATTGAATGTTTCAGCCTCTACCATGACGCTTCCACTCAATTAAGACCTTTGCTACTACTCATACAAGCGTCGGAGAGTTCAACCGCTCAGAGAAAAGTCCCGTGAAAATCGTCTGACAAAAGCGAATAAACTTTTGAACCACAAACAATCTGGTTCTTTTCCGATGAAAAATTTTTTTGCCAAGATCAAAAGCACAACACGCAGAATAACAGATGGCTTATATACAATCCAAGGAACACTCCTCGTGTCATGCAGGCTAAATTTCCCCAGACTGTGATGGTTTTCGGATGTATGTCCTCTGAGGGTGATGTGATGCCTCCGCATTTTTTTCAGAGAGGCTATCAGGTTGAATTCAGATGCCTACGTGGGGTTGCTAAACACTGTAATCAAGCTCTGGATAACAAGGGTCATCGGCGAATTTTTACGACTACACCAGTCCGAATGTTTGGACTCCGATCTGCCCAGATCTTAACCTCATGGATTATTATGTATGGGGCACTGATGAGAAAGACATGCCAGTACTACAAAAGCCCAATTAATTGAGAGAATTAAGGTAGTTTTTGAAACCCTTCCCAGGGAAACTGTAACATCAGCTTGCTCCAAGTTCCGGAGCAGGTTTGAGGCTGTGATCGACGCTAATTGCGGTTATTTTGAGTGAAACGTGTTGACGGTAGTGTAATTTCGGTGCCTGTTGAATTTCGTTACAATCCATTAAATTTTGTAGTTACCAAGCACTTTTTATTTTTCCTTTTAAAACTCTCAAATTTATCTCGAACAGCCTGTATATATGTATATACGATAGCCTATCGAAACTACTGCTCATAAGTATTTGGACAAGCATAAAATTAGTTTTTATTGAAGTTTAATTGCAAGTGACATTAAGGACATTGAGCAAAGGGGATCTAAATTGACTTTCTAAATGAGACTATTTTCCAAATACGCCTTTATAATCTACTAGATCGATTATTGGAAAGATTTTTAGTGCGATTAAAAAAGAAAAACAAGAAAGAAGAACAACAACACCTTAACATTTTCATTTAACGATTTTATTCTATTCAAAAGCAAAAAAAAAAAAATTTCTTTATAAATTTTGAATCCAATCATGTCTGAATGTCTTTTTAAATTAATTGAAACTAAAGTTGATTAATTTATAATGTTCCTTTTTAATTTGTCAAACAAAGCAATATATATATATATATATATATATATATATATATATATATATATATATATATATATATATAGTCCAAAAGTCCAGAGAAGAAATCTTCCTTACGACACGAGAGTTTTATTTAAAAAACCTGTCGCAGTTTGAGAGCTCAATGTGTGCTCTTAATGTTAGAGTCACAGATAAAATATATAAGTAAAGAAATAACAAAAGACTTAGAGATTTAGCATTATAGTCTATTTCAGGGTGCTTAGACAAATTGTCTAACTCTTCCGACTCATCAGCTGCAAATGATGAATTCTTTATTACTTTAAAGGCATTTGAAAACAGATTTTTATTTTTTATTATTTTATTTTTAAAATTTTATAGTTCTGAAATAGAATATAAAGCTAAATCTCTAAGTCTTTTGTTATTTCTTTACTATATATATATATATATATATATATATATATATATATATATATATTATTTATTTATATATATGTGTGCGTGTGTGTGTATGTGTGTGAGTGTGTGTGTGTATGTGTGTGCATGTGTGTGTGGGGTGTATAAAGGGATAAATGTATGCATCGATATTTCAACATTAGAAATCGAATATGCATGGATTTAAGTGATATAAAATCACCATACGACTAATCAAAATATCTAGAAAGTTGTATCTGTGATATTGTCATTTTGTTTACTAAGACGATCATACTACATATTTTCTCCCCTAACAAAGTTCTCCCGCCATTCACGTACAGTCAATCACGCACACACGTACGTTCAAATAGAGAGAGGTGTGTGTGTGTGTGTGTGTGTGTGTGTGTGTGTGAGAGAGAGAGAGAGAGAGAGAGAGAGAGAGAGAGAGAGAGAGAGGGGAGAGAGAGAGAGAGAGAGAGAGAGAGAGAGAGAGGGAGGGTAAGAAATAGAGAAAGATTGAAAGAGAAAAAGATTTGTTTCATCTAGATTTCTCTGTCCTAACGACAGTCATTAACTACTGTCTACACCAAGTCCAGAAATGATAAAACACGAACTTTAAAGAAAATTGTATTTGAATTTATTTAAAACTGAGACCAAGCTATTTTATAAGTTCTCGTTTTATATGTTAGCATAAAAATTATTTCCTGTCTCACTCTGTCGGTGAAGTTAAAAACTGTGTCCATTGCAACAGGATAAGACCCACCAGTCTGATGCTGAGGCTTCATTTCTAGAGTAAACCTACATTGCTATTACTTATAGGTCTACTCTGTCCTAGATTGGTAGTACCTGTTAAAGTCTCATCTATCAGTTAAGTAGTTCTGTATTATTTGTATTCGATAAGAACGTGATCAAAAACAAAAATACTTGTAAATAAATAACTACACAAAATGTAAATATTAACGCAATTCCCTGTCTGCCGTTTAAATCAATAAATCATAATCTTCTTGTAGTTAAAAAAAAGACAAGAGTTTTTTTTTAACAAAACATTGTTTAACAAAAAGTCAATAATTTATGAAGGTGATAGACCGATATCTTCTGACACATTGGCGAAGAATGTATCTTGGAGTACCAGCAACGCACAGTTATGTTCCAATAATGTGTTCTTTTTTTTCTTAGGTAAGTAATAGATCTTCGGAATTTTCAAATAAACTTTTATAGCGCTATTCAGCGTTAGAATTACAACAAAGGATAACATTTTACAGTCTTTACAGTTACCATGCAATAAACTTTGATTACAAAATTAAAATCATTCAAGAATTAATCATGGAATTAAATATTAAAAGTACATCTGCTGTTCACTCTCATGTATCTGATAATCTTGACACTAAAGACCCAATTCACAAGAAATAAGTTATTGCCACAGTGTTTCTTATAGTTTTAAGACAGAGCATATGCAAGGTCTTAAATTTAATGAGTGTGGTTCTCAAATCTTTGTTGGGGTTCACAAAGTTCAGATTATCTACTCTACCTGCTATTTTAAGTTGTCACACATTTAACTACTAAGTAGGTCCATCGCTGCTTACGCCCAACACTCAGATATCCTAGAATTCACTAAGCTTTGGTACACTTGCCTAAGATTACTTACGGTAGTTGATGTCCCTGAGTCGTCACACATCTATGTACTGACCAGGCTCATTCCTGCTTAACTTTAATGATATAGTTTTAAGCGTGATGTTGCTCAAAGTTCTGACTATAAATACTCTCCTCAATTCTGATAGCATGACCATGGCTTCAAACTGAAATCACCATATGACTACGTAATGACTACCTAAAATATCATTTTCATTAAAATCATATATCACATTTGGAAGTCACAAATTCCAAGATTAAAATTACAAGTCTATCAAGTATGTTAACCTATTGGGTCATTTTATGCCAAAGATGTGTTTGTTTTAATCATTCTTGATGGGTTGGCTGGCTGGTTGGATTTTACAGCATGTCAACCCATTGGGTTATTTTATGCCGAAGACGTTTTTGTTTTATTCATTCTTGATTGTTACTCAATTTTTTTAAACTCAACTTTTTAAACACATTTTTAACTAATGTTGTTTTACTATTCAATCGATAGGACCCTAACAGGTACTACCACTCGGTTTCAGTTTTGAATCAGAATACTTCTTTGAACTATTCGTACCTGGCTATCTTCAACAAGGGGGCTGCACTGAAATGTTATCGGCCCAACCAAGAAGGGGGTGACCTTCAGCGATGATATTCCACATATCTAAACCGTGATTAAATCTATTTAGCACATTGATCCACAAATCCCTGTAACTTTTCTTTTACTCATGTCTCTTATTTTAAAAGCAAAAATAAAAGCACTTAAAACATAGAACGTGGTAATGAGTTGCTGAAATCCACAATCATGCCACCTAATATTTATGATCTTCTGAATGCCCATCAAACCAATCTTTCTCATAAAAAATGAATTCAAGAATTAAAAGTGCATTTTCATTTATAATATACTGGTTTCTTTTTCAGGTAAATATATTATACCCTTATAGATATGTTTTGTAATTTAATATTTAATTGATTTATATGGTGGTCTTGATTTGGTTTCAACCTCAGTGGGTCATTTAATGCCGATAAAGTTTTGAAATAAATCAATTCTTAATGGATAATACAATTTTTTTATAAATACATTTTTCTATTTAAACCATAGATGGGACCCTAACAGGTACTACCACTCCGGGTCAGAGTGGACCAGGGAGCAATGGTGATGAAGGGGTGCTCCACATTCCCCAAACCTCCAAAACTGGAACCTCACAATCAGATAGAGTTTAACGTCATTCCCAGGACATGTAGACCCGCAGCCACCGCCTTCTAGCACCCATATGATAAAAAGGGGTTGTGGCTTGCTATAAGGGCAATAGGTTTGGGAAAATCATATAGGTGCTAGGGCTTGATGTGACCAGTCGGTTGATCGGAGGGGGCCTCTCCCACCGCCCGTCTAGCCCAAGATAGGGGCAAAGTGGAGTATTGCATGTCATGAACTGCTCATCCACCTGGGCTCCATCCTTAAGCATCACGGGTCACCACCCACAGCCAACAGGTGGCCCCATCGGGGGAGTCTTACCCCCCTGCAGAGGTGCAGTCGGTGCATTCTAATGCCCCAGCCGACAGGGCGGATTTGGCGGTCAATGTAACTTTTTGTTTAAAGGGTGTATTAAGTAAAGAGTTTGGGAAACCATGTGCTAGACATTATTTAAGAAAGTGTGCATTCTGTGAAGTCACTGGGACTTTCAATATGGCCGTGTTATACGGAGGGATACACACACAAATGCATACATTTGTCCATCGTAGTTCGGATTATAAGTAGCGGTCACTGATAAATATCAACAGAAATAAACGGCTAAGAAATATAAAACCGGACATTTCAGTATTTGGTAGGTTGTATGATTTACTTCATACACTACACAGCTTACAAAGAATTATTTTTAATTTTTGACGGAGAAGTTGTTCCTATTGAATGGTCCCCCAGCAGAAGCTATAAAACAGATAAGCATGGGTCTTTGAAAAGAAAAAGTTTTATTTATATATTTATAGTTTAAGACCGGCGATGGGTGCTGTATTGGTCAAAATACAGAAAGAAAGAAACGTAGCTGAATAGAAAGGCAATCATCCATACCTATATACAAAAATACAGAAAGAAAGAAACGTAGCCGAATAGAAACGCAATCAACCATATGAAATACTGCTCGGTTGACTTAAGGAATTTTCATTTTCCAGGCAGTTTTAAATAGAATTACGACCCCAACGACGCTAGAAAGCTAAGGCGAGTCCAACTCTTTAAGATTAGCCTTTTATGACGAGGTGAACTAAAACAGAGAGAGATGTATATGTTCTATATATACGAGGTCGATCAAGGAAGTAATGAGACTGATATTTCAAAGAAAGAAAAACATCTAACAAAATGTCATCCCATTATATTTTTATTCCGACCAGAGACTCAAAAATTTAATTTATTGATTATTATACATTGAGCATTTTTTTTGTTAGGGATTTATCAAAATCCTTGTATGAATATTTATGTTTACACCTACACGAGCAAACAGTATGGTTGTACAGTGAGATCTGATGATCCCAAATAGAATCATCCCTTACTTACCAGTCATTTCGATTACTTTACACACACACACACACACACACACACACACACACATATATATATATATATATATATATATATGAGAATCAGCTGAAAAGTTCATAGGCTGACCAAGATACTCTCATGGAATATGATCAAATGAGTAATATTTTGAAAAATTACGGTCAACACACTATCATTTATTATATTATATACAATATATATATATATATATATATATATATATATATATATATATATATATATGAAGGTGTTTCAAAAAAGTATTCTGTTAAAATTCCATTCGTTGTTCATTTCTATCTTGGTAAATACAGCTTCAACATCGGCTCTTTTATGACACACTTTGTATTCCGAAAAGAAATAACGTTCCATTGATTGTTCATTTCTTTCCTAGGAAATACAGCTTCAAACTTGGTACTTTTATGCCACACCTTGTATATATACAAGTTGTACAGTATATATATATATATATATATATATATATATATATATATATATATATATATATATATATATGTGTGTGTGTGTGTGTGTGTGTGTGTGTGTGTGTGTTTACGCAGCATCTTTTCTTGTAGGCATATATTGTTAAATGAAAATGGAAAAGAAAGAAGGACGGAAAAAGAAGGAAAGCTTGTAAAAAGAAATAATGTACATTTAAAAGAAAGAGTGAATGAAAGAAATAGATTTAACAAAAGAAATAACCAAAAGAAATATATAAAAACGGAAATGAAAAATAAGTGAAAAAGAAATAATTGATGTAAAAAGAACGAATGAAAATTAAGAATGACCGAAAAAAGACATGACAAAGAGAGATGAGTTAAAAAATGAATTAAAAATAAAGAATATGTGAAAAAGAAAGAGGAGAAAAAAAAGAATGTCTGAAAAAGCAACAAAAATATATTGAATAAAAGTGAAAACAAAACAAAAAATATAATAATAATAAATGACCCAACGGACAGAATGAGCGGAAAAACATGAAGAATGAATGAAAAAAAAGACGTAAAAAAATGAAGGAATGAAAAAAAAAAAAAAGAAAAAAAAAAAGAAGAATACATAAAAAAAGATAATGATAGAAAAAGCATGAACCTAAAAAGCATGAACGAAGAAAATAGAATGAAACGAAAATGAAAGAATGAAGGAAAAAGAAAGAGAGAAAGAAAAATCAATAAATAATGAAAGCAAGGAAAAATCGCACTTAGAAAAATGAAAAAAAAAGAAAAGAAAAACAATAGCAAATGGTGCCCATGGGATCGATCTATTGGATAATGTAGATCGAAGTTTGCAAAGATGGACTGCCTAACACATGGCTCTTTCCATCTAGCAATGTGAAAACATATGCTTTTAAAGTAGTGAATCTTGTCAGGGGTAATTTTAGAAGGATTTCGTACGCCTAAATCACGCTAAAAGTTTGTAAAACTTTGGACTGCTGATGGCCATCAACGTGCAGAGATCGTTTCAGAGATTGATAGACTGTCGGACTGATTGTCGGTTATGAGTGCTTTCGACTTCTAATTCAATATTAATTCTATCCATCATATTTTATTGTGATCTATCTATCTATCTGTCTATCTATCTATCTATCGCATCTTTGTTCATACCGATCTATTGTAGGAATACACCGCAACTTTAATAAGTGTATCGACCTGCTTGTCAATATCAGGCTATTTACGTTCGCTTCTTGTCATTCTCACTAATTCCTTGTAACAGTTCCATGGTAGCGAGTTTGATTCAAGTAACGTTTCGGATGCAAATTATCAAGGCAGAAATGCCAAACACTTGATAGGTGACACTACGGGAGCTTTCTGAACACTATGTATGTATGTATCTATCTATGTATGTGTGTCGGTAGTAAGTTAGTTAGTTAGATAGGTAGGTAGATAAGTAGTTATTTACCCAACTCGTTCACCACGGGTAGGATGTGACACAAGGTAGAAAGTATAGGGAATCCAGCGAAGATCAGTAGTAATGTGTCTGCGACATTACGATGGGACGCCTCTGTACGTATGTATGTAACTAGCTACCCATGTATATTCACTATCTCTCTCACTCTCACTCTCTCTCTCTCTCAATCTCTCTCTCTCTCCCTCTCTCTTCTCTCTCTCTCTCTCTCTCTCTCTCTCTCTCTTCCTGATGGACCCAGAGATCTTGTCAGATCATCCATCTAGGAGAAGAAAACTCAGAGGTAATAACCTCCATCCCAAAAGCTGATAGAATTCTGCTTCTTGGCGAAAACATAATTTCTTAAACTATATATGTATATACGAGGGGCAACTGATACGTTAGTGTCCCGAATTACAAAGGCTTATTTTCTGTAAAAGTTACATATTTATTTCGCTTCATGTCCCCCTTCAAGTTCTCAACTATCGTTGAAATTCTGGATTTCTGCTCTGGTCCTCTTATTTGATGTTCACAGTATCAATGACGTCAGTGGAAAAAGGGCAACCGATGGGCTACTTTTTTCTATTGAGGAAACACACAATTTGGATAGGGTTAAATCAAGTAAATTGATTTTCAGCAAGTTTGAAATCACACTCTTGAATTGCAGTAAACACCACAGCTGATTTGTAAACCAGCACCTTTTTTTCTGGAAAATCACCCCTTAGATCAAGCTTTCCACACCAAATTTTCTTAATTTTCCCTCGCAGCTGCCTCAAAAGATGAGACATTGGGGTCCATTTGAACATTTGCTGAGTAATTCATGAAAATAAAACAAAGGCTGTCAACGTCACTGATTTGATCTTCTTGGAAGCTGGAAATTATGCATACTTCTCTTACTGCTGTTTTGTATCTGGCTGGAAGTGGTGGTCTTTCACTGTAAAAAAAATGGCTGTAGAAATCTATCTGCATCAGCGTTAAAAATCGTGAGATTCTCCCTTGTAATATAGTGACTGCGTCGCTTCTGCTTAAACTAAATAAGTTTTAGAACCAAATGATCTGAAACCCAACGAGCTGAACTGTTTGTCATTTCGAGATTATTATTCATAATAGTCCCAAAACATTTCTTACAACAACTCTGTGTTGTATACCCTTTCTTTACTTCTATTATTGTTCTGCTCATCTTTGGTATCTTACGTTCTTCTAACTTCTAACATCTCTTCTAACGTCTCTTCTAACGTCTCTGTTCTTGCTGGTTGGTCGTCCTTGATTCATTTCTTCTTCTAGGTCAGTCTTGTTGCCAAGACATTCATCAACCACAAAACCATATTATTTATTCAAACCTTTATTTACTTAACTAAACATATTTCTCTAACTAGCACAACGCGCGTGTGCAAGTGGGCTTCAGCTAAAGCAGATACATCTCATCTGCCTGACGTCCAAGCTGAAACTGAAGACCCAACTAGGTCCCACGTGACTTCAAGTATTTCGCGGGCTTTCTCTAATATTCCATGGAAAGTCCCGCCCGTGATATGAAAAGGGGCCATCCCTTCAGAAATACAGGGGGTTGACAATAATCTATGCATAGATTATGTAATATCTGTGGCAACGTATTAATTAGATTTTTGTTGGTCTAGCATTATAATGTCATGAATTTTGTCAATTTTATTCCTACGTGATGGTTGGGTCAGGGTCTTATTTTCACAGGAATCATTTTCAAAACTTTCTCTACCCCGGCTAAATTCAGCAGCTTATTTCTCAATCTTGTTGTTGGAAGTAATTTAGCCACTATGTGACTAGTGGAAAATTTGCACAATTAGTGATTTTGTCTATTTTTAAAACACTGCAGGCTTTTTGAGATTCAGTTATCAATAAATGAAAAGCAAATAAAATTAGGGAATTCATTCAATACATACAAGCTTTGAAAATGTCAAATATAAGAGAATAGAACTGGAATTTTGTAGTAGCTCAGTCATAATTATTGATGTCATTATCTGTGATTTGTTGTCAGACTGTGAGTGTGGAGGTGTGTTATGTATATACCTCGTATGCATGTGTGTGTACCACCGTGCATGTGTGTATGGGTGTGGACGTGTGCTAGTTGGAACGTGGCTCGTTGTGGTTTATCGTAATATGAATTCTGCATTGAGCTCAGTTCTGATCGGGGATTCAAAATGACCTCTTAGATTCTTAGGTTTCCCATATTTTGGTCTCTGACTTCGATTATAACTTTTATGTTTTTTTCATATTTTTTTGCATTTAACTAGGTGTTTTTGGAAGGAAGATTACTGTGTATCTAAGTGTTCTTTGATCCTAAAATATAACGGTTTAGTGGTGCTACCTATATAGAATTGGTTGCATTTGTTGCATTTTATACCACGTACACTTCATTGCATACACCTGTATCATGGTTTGTGCAGTTCGACAACAACAAACCACAGATAATGACAGCAATAATTATGAATGAGCTACTTCAACTGGGAATCCAATTAGAGCAGAGGTTTCCAAAACCAAGGGACTCACATACACAGATAAATAAATAAAATAAACCGGCAGCTTAAGATACATGACACCATAAACTAAATAAGTAATTAATAATAAGTAATTAAACAAACGGACAGAACCTACCCCACCCCAAATTATGGATCTTGGCGGTGGTCCGACTATTAGAAAGAGGTGACTTAAAACACACAAGCACACACGGAAAGACCAGCACATACGCACACACAAGAAAAAACAACTAGTTTAGAATATTTAAAAATTGGCCTTGTGCCACATCCTGCCTGTGGTATAAGCTGTGGATAGAAACATAATTGATGCTGACCTAGGGCGTCATTCAAGGTTATCAGTTGTGAAAACATTTTTTTAAAGTTTGCTTTTTATAAATATCGAGACGAAAAAGGTTTGAACAATGTTTTACACATGACCAGCTATATATGGGATGTTCAAGAGTAAGATATGAAAAATCACTCGACATATTTTCAAAAAATGGAACAATAAGAACAATTGTGAACAAAGAGACTTTGAACTTTAAAATTTGTCTCTCTGGAAGACGAGATAAATATAGATTTCCTTTGTAATTCTTGTTTAAACAGTTTTAATCCTGGAAAGATTCATTTTCATGGACTGGATATCGAAGATAATAAATATTCATTTCTATCAACATTATAAAGCTTTTAACTAATCCTTCACTCTATCCCTCTTACACTCCCCCCATAATATATATATATATATATATAGTGGATCAATGATTTTGCAGGCATAGTTATTACCTGAAGGTTATTAGGTGAAATGTTTTCCAACTTAATAATCACCACTAAATAAAGTACATTGACAAGAAAGAAGATTATGCTGAAAAATAAATATTTGTTGTGAAAAATAACTAAAGGGGATTTATGTTACCCAACAAATATTAAAGTATGTCCGTTATATATATATATATATATATATATATATATATATATATATATAATATATATATATATATTCAATTTAACTAATACAAATAAAAAGTCTGTCTAACCATTAGTTTCTGATTATCACTTTTTCGGTGTTATTCGTCGTCAGAGACGTTGACTTTTGAAAAAATGGACAGTTTTTAAACTTTTTGCCCGTGTTTACGTGATCCGTTATTCGTTCTTGCATTTTGCTTTCGTCATTCACCGGCATCACTATTTGTCGTCATTGGGTCTCGGGTTTTTATGAGGATTTTACATTTTTCCGTTTTTATTTCTTAATTTTTATTTTTTATTTTTTATTTTTTTTATTTTAGAGTTGTGTGTGTTTATCTATATGTGAATTCTTAATTATGGCGGTCTGAGGTTTTGGTTAGTCCAATTCCATATTAAAAATTTTTTTCCGTGTAGGCATGCCCTAAAAATTTCTGTTTTGTTATTTAGGAAATAAATACAGCTCTTACAGAAGTAATTGAGCCCTCTATAATCTTTTCTCCAATAATAATAAAAATTTAACTATATATATATATATATATATATATATATATATATATATATATATTGATGAATATCTTTTCCAATTCTATAAAACAGGCTAATATACACTAGATAGAATCATGAATTTATTTAATGTATTCCTACTCCAATTCATTTTTAAACGTACTCACCAATCAATGCTCCATATTTTCCCACACATTTTGTTCGTGAAGAACGTATCTGATTTAGTTTTCATTTGTGCATACCGATTTCAAGTTCTACTTCAGATTTAAAAAAAGATATTGACCTTTCAACATCTTTTTCAACAACCAGAAGTTCAATTGTACCAAACCAAATCAGAACTTCGTGGGGAGTATGCAACAAATCTCATTTTAAAACTTTTCACTGTCTGCATATATTATTAACAGCCTTTTGGCCGTTGATTTTATTCTACCGATCTTTTGTTTGAGTTCTTGCAATGTTCCTCAATACGATGCCATTCTTACATCTAATCATTTTTTAAAAAAAATACTTAACACGAGCTTAGTACCCATGATCAATAAACGCTATTACTCAATATGTTGCTTCCCAACCCTATTGCCCTTATGGCAAGCCCCAAACCCCTTTTTATCATATGGGTGCTAGAAGGCAGTGGTTTGCTGGTCTACAAGTCCTGGGAATGACGTTAAACTCTATCTGATGGTGAGGTTCCAATTCTGGAGGTTTGGGGAATGTGGAGCACCCCTTCATCACCATTGCTCCCTGGGCCACTCTGACCCGGAGTGGTAGTACCTGTTAGGGTCCCATCTATGGGTTAAATAGAAAAACGAGTTGATAAACAAAATTGTATTATCCAGTAAGAATTGATTTATTTCAAAAACTTTATCGGCATTAAATGACCCACTGAGGTTGATATGCCGTAAAACAAAACAAACCAAATCAATATGTTGCAAACTGATGATTAGTAAATTTGATATATTGCATATTGAATATTGAGTTTAAACATAGTTCTATCTCTAAGTTCTACGTCTTGTTGTGGGCTATGAATACTGACTGTATCCCCTGCAGAGGGTAAGACAATCCCACACAAAAAGGTATTCTAGGTATGACAGTAAATTGCATCAGAATATAGGGTTCTAGTTTTGCGGATATAGAAAGTGTGGAATACCTCTTCATTGACATTATTTCCAGTTCTACTCTGACTCGGAGTAGTAATACCTGTTATGATCCCGACAAATAGATCTATTTAAAAAGTATTCTTATTCGATGGGAACGTGTGCAAAAAACAACTACACAAAAATGTAAATATAGGCGTACAATGAACGTGATTCCCTAACGTTTAGGCATAAAATAACTTTACACAGTTTGACATGCCGTTAAAATTAGTCAATAAATCCGCCATCTGTCACCAGTTGACTAAATCTAACACCATCAGATGAAGGTCGGAAAGTACACGGCCGAAACGACATAAATGAAAAGAAAAGAATTAAGGAAATAGTTCAAATACAAGAAAAAATATACAAAATTTTATCCTGAATATTTACAAATTTACAACCATCTTCAACATAAATGAAAAAAGGGACAGTGAATTCTCCCAACCGGTCCATTACGAATAATGTTGACTACGTTTCAAGATTAGAAGATGTGGTATTGAGATTTCTATTCTGTTACTTTACTTCAACCATTAGTCACGCGGAAAGCACCAGTTTCCTCTAGATCACTGAAGTTAGGCAGCGTTGAGTTGGCTCAATATTTAATAGCGTAACTACTTAAGCAACAGCAGTACTATAAACAACTTGAGTTCTTTGTTTATCAAAAATGACTTGATTGTGCATAAACTGATCCAAAAAGGGTTGATATGCCGTAAAACAAAAATAAACCATCAAACCAAATTATTTCTACTCCACGTGGTAATATTCTAAATCTTTCCAGACGGTTTGCAGTGCCGTTAAAAGAAGTCAATCAATCATAGCTCAATTTTCAGCAATATCTACTGAGAAGAGTTTTTATTTTTCAACCAGCCCCCGTGTTTTTTTTTCAATCTATATTTGTTTAAATGTGAATTCCGCACTGTCGGCTGGGGCGTTAGAATGCACCGACTGCACCTCTGCAGAGGGGTAAGACTCCCCCAATGGGGCCACCTGTTGGCCATGGGTGGCGTCCCGTGATGCTTAAGGATAGAGCCCAGGTGGATGAGCAGTTCATGACATGCAATACTCCACTTTGGCCCTATCTTGGGCTATACGGGCGGTCGGAGAGGCCTCCTCCGATCAATCGGCTGGTCACGTCAAGCCCTAGCACCTATATGATTTTCCTAACCCTATTGCCCTTATGGCAAGCCCCAACCCCTTTTTATCATATGGGTGCTAGAAGGCGGTGGCTGCGGGTCGACATGTCCTGGGAATGACGTTAAACTCTATCTGATGGTGAGGTTCCAGTTTTGGAGGTTTGGGGAATGTGGAGCACCCCTTCATCACCATTGCTCCCTGGTCCACTCTGACCCGGAGTGGTAGTACCTGTTAGGGTCCCATCTATGGGTTAAATAGAAAAATGTATTCATAATAAGATTGTATTATCCATTAAGAATTGATTTATTTCAAAACTTTATCGGCATTAAATGACCCACTGAGGTTGATATGCCGTAAAACAAAACAAACCAAATCATGACCGCCAAATAGATTAATTAAATCTTAAATTACAAAGCATATTTATAAGGGTATAATTTATTTACCTGAAAAAGAAACCAGTATATTATAAATAAATAGGACTTTTAATTCTTGAATTCATTTTTTATGAGAAAGATTGGTTTGATGGGCATTGAGAAGATTATAAATATTAGGTGGCATGGTTGTGGATTTCAGCAACACATTACCACGTTCTATGTTTAAAGTGCTTTTATTTTTGCTGTTAAAATAAGAGACATGAGTAAAAGAAAAGTTACAGGAATTTGTGGATCAATGTACTAAATAGATTTAATCACGGTTTAGATATGTGGAATATCATCGCTAAAGGTCATCCTCTTCTTGGTAGGGCCGATAACATTTCAGTGCAGCCCTCTTGTTGAAGATAGCCAGGTACGAATAGTTCAAAGAAATATTCTGATTCAAAACTGAAACCGAGTGATAGTACCTGTTAGGGTCCTATCGATTGAATAGTAAAACAACATTAGTTAATGTTACATAATTTAGGTCGCCGCTCTGTGCCGGTCTCCCTGCGGCGGAATCGTGGGCTGGGTTTGGAAATAAAGCTTTATTAAGAAAACAACCGAATCTTGTTTGTTAATAGGGATTTTAATGGGTATCCTGCGATGATCCAACTCTGGATTCAACAATAATGGATCTGCGAGACTAAATGTTTGCCCCCTCTTCCCAGGCTATGCCGCGTAGCCGCTTCTAGTTGTAAATAAAACGAAGTATAGTCGTGCATTTTTACTATATAGGATAACCATATGCCTGTTCAATTTCAATTTGGATACAATCGAATTGGAATTACCAAATTTAATTTGGAATTAAGCAATTGAATATCTATTAATAATGGAGATTCGCTTCCGGTTTTTGTTTGTAACAAAAATTACGTCACTGCTTACGTCACATTACCCAAAATCGTCATAACATAGAATAAATACACTCAAAATTTGAACATGCAACATTCGACAGTCCTCATTGTATTTTAAAACAAGTTTTAATAAATACATGACTGGTATTATATATCTATATATTGTTTTTATTTTAATACATATTTAAAGTTTACATTTCAAATTATGTTATTTTTTTAAATCCTTTAATGAATGACCCACTGAGGTTGATATGCCGTAAAACAAAACAAAACCAAACCAAACTTACATATGAATTGCCAAAAGGAACGTTGCCTCCTTTCTCTTTTAAAACATCCTGTAGAATCCAATTTAAAATCCTTCTAGTCGTTGACTAGACTGGCCAAAGCAACCTGTTTGTGTTCCATTCTTCTTTCCTTCCTTGACCAGTTAAAAAGGAATTACTCGGTCGGTGACGCAAATTAACGCGTGCTCATTTAGCTTGGATCGGGGCACTGGAGCTCTAACTCAAGAAGACCTTACTAATGAGATAAGGCGCGCCGATCACTTGGAAATAATTAGCGTTGATTATCCGTTGCAGTTTAATCCTTCAGCAGAAGCAGTTTATTACGTCGGTTCGCTTGCAAAGTAAATTTACTGCTGATGGGCTGAGAAAAGCGTGTTGCAGCATTCGTTGTAAAGGCTCTCGCGACCTAAGTGTGGGTCCTGTGATTAAATAACCCAGCTAGTCAGGAGTAAACCTAATCAATATGTTGCAGCTATTTAATTATATGAAGATTAGGCTATTACCTTTCACAAACCCTCCATCAACTAAATGTGTCGTCAGTTTATTTATTCATATTTATCTATCTATCTGCTAGTCTATTCCTATCTATCTATTTAGTTATTTATATCTCTTTTTTATATATCTATCATGCTGTATTTATATCTATCTAGATATCTATCTGTCTAGATATGAAGTAGTCAAACAATGTGTTTGAAATGGCGAATACCGACAATTTATGGGAGATAATATGCTTAATTAAAGTCATACCAAATTTTGTTAATTAATTAATTATAACTAAATGAATTAGGCGTGCATATCGGTTTAAATGTAAAGCGTAAACAAATCGAAAAAAGTCATCTCTGTATGTACATTTCAGCCCATTAGGCCTCATCAGTAGAGCTATAGACAGGGCAGTGCTTTGTGCGTGATTCGAACCCTACCTGTCAGGCTAACAGGCGGACATTCTAACCACTACACTAGCTATCTAACAGCCGGTTCATTTCTATCTATCTATCTATCTATCTATCTATCTATCTGCCTTGATTTCCTTATATCTATTTCGGTTTCTTTATCTTTATCTATCTATATTGATTCCCAAATATTTGCGAATCCGATCCATTTATTCTTGTCATCGTAATGTAAGTTCCACACAAGCATCTTCTGCTGCAGATCAGCTGAGATGGGAAACAAACTTCCCATGAATGGTTAGTTTTCAACAGCTTATGCTCTTAAGTAAAATGTCAATGTTTTTTATTGGTCCTTAGTCGCTTTTATAAGCTCCCTATCTATCCATGCATTCATATACCCTAGAATCTACAATCATCCTTTTTATTCACTTCCCACATCTCATCGCTATATCATCTATAATGAGTAGTGGTCAGTTTGAACTTTCTTTGGGGAGAGTCCTCGTAAAGAAAAATAAACTGATTCTATTTTTATTTCTATCTATCAATCTTATATTGTTACTTTGGATATACCCCCCTCTCTCTCTCTCTCTCTCTCTCTCTCTAACTCTTTCTCAATATATTTATCTACCAATGTATTTATATCTGCCTCTAACTCTCTCTAGTAGTGCACTGGCAGTCAGCAGATCATCTAAGAAAACGCATTTCTAACTGTCTGCGGTACTACGAATTGTGTACATTGTGTCATCCAAGTATATTTATTCCGTCAATGTTCTTTATCTATCCAGTTTTATTTGTAATAAGCTGCTGCAACTGTTGAAATAAGCACGTATATACTATGTATATACTAAAATGAGACTATTTAAAAGACAGAAAACTAGAGGTGATAGAGCAAAACTGTTTACAAATTTGAATTCAGCACACCCAAATTAGTAAAAAACATCTATTCACATTCTTGCCTCAGACAAACAATATTTTTTTTGTAAAGCAGTGTAATCAAAGCTAATCGCAAAAGATTTACTCGTTTTTGATGAGGTATTATATATTCTTATTGTTACGGCAGTTAGTACATTCATAAATACCAAAACTTTGTCATGATTCGACGTCCAGATTTATATCTCTTGAATACTCTTACCAACCAATGGTCTCGTATTTTCAGGTGGAACATCTGTGGCAAAGTGATCTACCGCATACTTCTTCAATGAAACTATCATTGTATTATTCATAATTAGAAGTTCCATGTTGTTTCTAATATTCTAATGCAAAGATGCAAATTAAGCTTTCTCAGTTCGCACCACTTGTGCATAAGCAGTAGAGGTTTATCTCTACTGCCTATGTTCATTTGAACTTCTACCAATTCCTACTACCTCCACTACCTTTTACTACCTCCCACTACCGATTACTACACTACTGGTCGTTTTAAAAACGAGACACTGTAACATTCTATCAGTTTCACACCTGAAGATGGCAGATAGACATACCAAAAGCGCTCGTGAAGAAACCTTAGGTGGATTGCTACACCAGTTCCACCCTGACATTAAAAAGATGGCCAGACAGTTAGAAAGGATCGAACAAAAACTCGTCTGACAAGAATCGTCAGAACAGAGTTTAACACAACATGTTTAAAAGAAAAAAATGCTACCTAAATACACTTATATATATATATATATATATATATATATATATGTGTGTGTGTGTGTGTGTGTGTGTGTGTGTGTGTGTGCATGTCTATCTTTAGGATTACGTATATATACACACACATATATGTATACATATATATGTGTGTTTATGTGTGTATATGTGTGCATGTTGTGTGTTAATGAGTGTGTGTCTGTATGTGAATATTCGTACATATGGTTATACATGGTAGAATTTTATCAGAAAATGTTTAATGTATTCAATCATGCATTTCTTCTTCTTCTTCTTCTTCTTCTTCTTCTTCTTCTTCTTCTTCTTCTTCTTCTTCTTCTTCTTCTTCTTCTTCTTCTTCTTCAAATAGTTAGAGACACACACATGGAGTATTTATCTATTTATTTAAATCGTTTTGCTCATATCTAACGAAATATTTTTCCATATGTAGTTATATTTATATAGATATGAAAGATCTATGTTATTTTCATACTTGCACATGAATACACAAAGACACAGACACACAGACCTACACAGACCTACACAGACACCCACATATTATACATTTTCATAATTTATATGATTTTTTTATCCATATATGTATGTTTATATATACACATATTTATATATATATATATGGATAAGAAATTGTATATATTATATTCATATATAAGAAATTGTATATATTATATTCATATATAGAGAAAGCTATTCAATTACAAATATGAAATTTTATGCGTGTAGAACAGTTGCCGAAAATTCAGCAGATTAATCCAGGTTTCGCTTTTCACTTTGTCCAAATCTTTCCTTCGAAAGTAAAAAAAATAAAATAAAATAAAAAATAACAGGCGAAAAAGTAAAGAAATAAACAAAATACGAAACTACATAAAACACCCAAAAAATTAAAAAAAAAAACAAAAAACAGCATGACCCGCCCATAAAAAAAAAACATGTTTCTGTCATTGGATGATATGTCAATGGTTCTCCAGCGTAAGACTCGTTTTCTCTAGAGTCCGGATTTGAAGATGACTGCATGTGTTTGGGATTAACTATAGATAAGCGAATCTTCAAAGTAAATATGTAAAGAAAGCTGCCCTAAAGAAATAGACAGAGAGAGAAAAACAATATTGCCATCTTTATATTATATTCCTAAGTTCAACTTGCAGGTTAAAAAGCCAGAAAATTTATTTGCAGCACACACACACACACACACACACACACACACACACACATATATATATATATATATAAAACAAAGAATATCCACCTTAACCCATCATGAAAACTTGTATTCTGAAAAGCAAAATGTACACCCTTGGGAGAAGGCATGAAATGCTGTGATGGAATAATTTGAAAAACACACACACACACACACACACACACACACACACACACATATATATATATATATATATATATATATATATATATATATATATATATATATATAGGAGGGAGTTTCGTCTATGCAGATATGCATTGCTGTCTTTAATAACATTAACTTAAAATAATAGAAAATATAAAAAGAATATGAAAGCAAAATATATGTTGTTCAAATCTATACAAAAACACTGTATTAACACAAAGTTTTTGAGAAATATTGATTCTAAAGTTTACTCTCGTAAATCCTCTCCATGGCTTCTCTCAGAGGGTACAAATAACGAGTTAATATATATATATATATATATATATATATATATATATATATATATATATATATATATATATATATCATTGTGAATATGAGCATATAATTCTTAAAAGGTTTTCTAGTTTTATGATTTTTAAATATAAGTATCGTTAAAAATGAGCCATTTTGGAGTTCTGAGAATATGAAAGATTTACAAATAAGATAATCATTTTTTTCATCTGCATTCTTTAAAATGATTAAATCTTGTGTAACTATTATTACAATGACATGTATCGATGTGACAATATTTTTATTAAAAATATTAACTTAATGTTATTGAATAAAATATGCTGAAATATCTTGAAAACATTTTGCACTAAAACGCGCTAAAAATAACATTTATATGCAAGCATTTATTTACATATATGGAAAATGTGAAATGCGAAGAATCAGAGGACTTTATCAAGAAATAGAGTTTAATGAGAATCATCTATATCGATCGTCGATCGTATTCAGATGACAGTAGCATTGTGTCTATCCGTATTAATTATTTTGAAATATTCAGAAATAAATGATCCTCATTATCAGTGATAGAAATATATATCTAAGTTTGGATAGCGTAGACATAGAGTTCGATGATGGTATTGGTTCTATGTCTATACTATCCTAACACACACACAATCACAAACACAAACGCACAACACACACACACACACACACACACACACACATATATATATATATATATATATATATATATATATATATATTATTATGGACTCTCTCGTCGATTTTCGACGCATGAGGGTTCACGCACACAATGAACACCTACACAGTGATTTGTTTATAGTGGTGAAGGCTTGTGTTGGACCATTCACACTTTTTGGCACAGTCGATAGGAAAGAATTGGTGCATCAAGGGTTGCCACAGACCCAATCAACGACCGACTTCAAGAATTTTGAATTCAGAGTTATCCCTCTCCTAGACTGGTTACCTACCCAAGGCTGAAGGGCCCAGTCTGCCCTACTATTTAACCCATAGCTGGAGGGAGAATATATGGATTCATACCTTTCCCAAGGGTATATATATATATATATATATATATATATATATATATATATATATATATATAGATAGATAGATAGATATAGATGTCTAAGTCAATAGCAATATTAAGTATATTTTATAGCTTAAAACTCGTACCCGGTCACGGTTAATGGAATAACTTCATTTTTGTATTGTAATCCTTTCATAATTCTCAACTATGTACCGAACATTAGTACACATTTTTCCGTATATATTTTATTCATAGGATATATTCTACTTTAGATGCTTATGATTCATTGGTAACTGAAATGTACATACGCACGCACACAACTATGTTGATAATTGTACGTAATAGACGCAGACTAGGTGAAAACCTTAAAAATGATAGTTTATTTATTTTTATAAATGTATTTTTCATCACATTTCAAACTAGATGTTATGTTGGGTATTGTGAAAATTAATATATATTCCGTACTCATCAGGAATCTCATTTATTCAATCGAGTCCATTAAAATACAGATCAGATATCCCGTTTCAACTTGTATATATGATCAACTTTTGAGGACATACATTCATTGGAAACAAAGAAAAATAAAGCAAGGAACTACTGTCGACTTATTCACGAGTAAATACTTGTTGTTCCAAACAACACACAACAGCTGTGTATATATCCCATTTAGATTTTTCTCTAAGTATTTTGTTAGAGTTCAAGTGCCGCAGCTATACAGTAGTACTGACGCGGACACAGCTTGGAAAAAAATCCCGTTATACTCATCATCATCATCATCATCTGGTCACGCTAACAGCGTGGATTATAGGGATGGGGACCCACTCACCATCCCTATCTGTCATAGCCCTTGTCAGATCTTTAGCACGCCATCTAGAGTCTATACAGAACTGATTAATGTAGATTTTTGCTGGTCGGCCTAAACTGGTGTCAAGGTGTAGTTATCCACATGAGAACGTCACTTTTGTGTTCGTCTTGCTTCTCTACTAGTGTCTAGCATGTCTTGCTCGTGTTACCCGGATGGTTTGTGTAATAGGAGGTAAGTGCTTTTTTTAGATTGCTGCTTCCAAGGATTGTTCAAAACAGCACGCAGCATACTTTTAATTTTTGTCTAACTTCTAAAGAATTTTGTTTAAAAACATAAGAACTGTTATAAAAACTTAAATTTTGAATCTTTATTTTTTATATTTATATTTTAAACTTTACTATTTAAATGAAGATATGTGCACAGCTGAGCAACTAAATGTATTATATCTGAACGTTAGTCGAGTCATTTTCAAATCCCCCCCCCCAAAAAAAAAACGAAACTTTTGATGTTTTTTGAAAAGCTGTTTTTGGTGAAGCAAAGAATTATGCTTATATATCTCTGTCGATAATCAGAACTCTGCTTTTTCGGCTTTCTTTCTTAAACGTGTTTCTGTTTTGGAGTGAGGACACATCACTAAGTTCATGACTTCAAGCAGGATATAGAAAAATACAAGACAAGGGTGGCTCAATGCATTCTGATCCCAGTGAAGCACTCCACCCTTATACTGAAAGTCGGAATGGTCTGCTGTTCTCATGACACTGAACATGGGAATTGAACTTTTGTCTTTGCTCAAGCCTTCATGTTACAATATTTATCATATTCTAGCCACCTAAGGAAGTATCAAATTAAAGTGCATCATTTCTACCCGTATAAATCTAATTGAATATATATATATATATATATATATATATATATATATATATATATATATATATATATAAGACAATGTACTACACTATAACCTTAGTATAAAAATTACATAGATTATCTTCTCTTTTTTTCCAGAACTATGTCAGTAATGTATAATAACAGTCAGTGTATCCTAAGTTAATAACATATCTTGTCCGTTCCATACAATTTCATATAACTCGGAGAATGAATACTATCTAAATATATTGCTAAAATACGCGCTCTCTGGGCTCAAGTATTTAAATTTTGATGTAATAAAATATCATATTAATTAATTTTTTAAAAATTGATTTCTATGTAAAATTATACAAAGGATTGCCTTATGCGTGTTTAAATATATTAAACAATATCAATACTGAGCAAAAAACAAACAAAGAACAAAACAAAAAACAAACAAAAAACAAGATACAAACAACATTTGAAACAGAGATGATATAATCGAAGACTGGAACAGTTTGACTGCTAACCTATCTCATCATTCCCAGGTTAAATTCTGCTAATTCAACTATTTAACTAAATGGAATAACATTACAGTTATTTCGTTTTTAATCAATTCATTTGTTTTAAAATTTGTTGACGTTTTTTGTTCATATTTATCAAAATAAAACCAAATAATTTTCAATCAATAGTACTAAGCAAATATTTATGAAAGTCAATTTTTTAAGATCAATAAGCAAATTAACTTTCCCGTTTACACTGTAAACCGCTATTTGGTTGTATATATATTTGGTTGTATATATATACATTTGGTTGTATATATAAACACAGTTGCATGTTTATAAGGCCAACAGTATTAAAAATATATATCAATTTTCTTAATAAGTGAAAATTAAATAAAATTAAAGTATGGTGTATGTGTCGTAAATAACAAAGGTGAAGTAGTTTCGGTGTCAGATAGACACATACCCTCCATTGTAGTACGAGATATACACATGCCACACGCAAAAGAAATAAACCATTTAGAAACCGGTTGGTATTGCCGGGTTGACACCTCTGCCACAAGCCGAATTTGAAACAAGTTCATTTTTTAAAATTCAATTTTCATTCTCCTAGATCTGTTGCTACACCAAAGTTAAAGAGCCCAGTCTGCCCTATTATTTATGCATAGGGGGAATAGTTGGATACATATCTTTCCCAAGCTTAGTAGTGCTATGAAAAATACAAGCAGCCTTGTGCAGAATTTGGTGTCTATTTCTAACGACAATAACCGGTATACTAAGAGAGCCTCCAATAATAACAATATATCCTAATTTAATAACATCTTTCACCGGTTCCAAGTACTTTCATATTAATCGAAAAATGCATACTATATAAGTATATATGTGTAGACGCATTTGCTATATCAAAACCATGTACGCATGTCACACACAAATTAAATAAACCATTTTAAAATGGGGTTGGTGTAGCCTGCTCAGCGTTCACTTCCAAACCGGCCACACATCTGAAGTATGCACGAATAGATAACCTGCCCGTCAAGGAATCTTGGAACCAGGGAGTATTTCGCCTTAGCACTCCCACTTACTTCTTCCCTTGATTGCCAATCCCGACCCCCGCCCTGCTTTCCCGCCCGGCAAAAATGTCTTCTTCTATTTATTTGTTAGACTCGAATCTGTTATGCATTAAGTGTGTTTCTTTGTCGGCGTCAAATGTCTGATGCCAGTCCGTTCTTTTTCTATCAACTGACACCCATTTCTGAAATATAGATGGGACTCGAAATTATTATCATTTCATTTTTTTTCTTTTTAGACTTGGATAGGTCTTCCTTATTATTCATATTTTTCTTGTTTATTCTTCTTTAATTTTCTAAAAGGAAACATTTTCTCCTTATATTGGTGTCTTCTCCACTTCAAGTTATTTCCCCAACACCCATTGTCAGTCTCACATATTTAGCCATATTCACTTCACCCCACCCCACCCCACCCACGATAGACAACTTCGATTTAGAAAGGCTTTTCCAAATTGGTTTATTTCCTATTGGAAAGTTGTTTTTTTTATTCTTGTAATTATCGTAATTGTTTTTGTTTTTTTTGTCTTTTTCGCATTTTTATCGAAACGTAACCAAATAATTATTATTCGGTCTCTTTCACCTGAAATTCGATACAGTTAAGCACCAATGGTTCTTTTCTGTTTGTAGTTATGATTAGCTCTCTCTCTCTCTCTCTCTCTCTCTCTCTTTCTCTCTCTCTCTCTCCTCCCCCCATTATATTGTCTTCTATTTTATAATATTCTATTTTGGTTCCATACAAATGTCATTTTAAAGGTTTGAAGACCGAACTAAAACTGAATTTGGGGGTGATTTTAACGTTTAGTCTATAAACAGAGATACGACAAAATGGATAACGATGGAAATAGAAACATAACTTTTTCTTGTTGACCCATTTACAGAACAAATGTGTCTCTAGCCTCCCCGCTCCACCTCAAATAGGGAGATTATCACACACACACACACACACACACACACACACACACACACACATATATATATATATATGTATATATATATATATTATATATATATATATATATATATATATATTCAATAACGAATTTATTCCTGCATCTATCAATATCGAATATTTTGACCCATTTCTCAGATTTTAATACCCGTATGATGCCAGAATATCTATATGTTATTAAGTGCAAAAAGTAATATAAAACTCAATTTTGAGAAGAGTATGTTAAATTTACTAAAATATAAGAAGAAAAATAAACAAAAGAGAAAAAGACGAAATTATTATTACAGTATAAAAATGGAAAGAATTAAAAAATTTTCACTATATTGTTAGTAAATAGCATGACCACTCATGCTTATAATTTGCTGCAATCGTTTTTTTTTTTAAGTTTTGATGAGAATCTAGCAAGGATTTTCTAGGACTCTCTTCGATTATTTAATAGTTACACGTTCTAATTTCTGAATTTTTCTTTGCTGACCGACAATTTATTTGAACTTACAATTCTTGCCATATATTTTCAATCCTTCGTGTCAGGGCTCATCGAAGGACTTGACAGAACTGTAATTTTCTTTTCTCTGAAGCCACACAGTCATAGATTTAGACATATATTTGGGACTCATTATCTTGCTGGAAAATAAATCGCCGACCTAGATCAAAATTCTCCGCTGATTGTTGTAGATGTTCATCCAGAATTTCGATATAGTTTTCAAACATCATTATTCCTCTTATTGCAATTAATTTTCCTGTACC
>CM042144.1:91332167-91354667 GCA_023376005.1 Doryteuthis pealeii
TGCAACGAATACAGTCAGCGTATTCGTAAAACCCCAGCAACAGGGCGTATAACACACTTGAATCTACAAAGTGCAATATCACAATATTTGATCATTAGCCAAAAATAAAAATGAGCAATTTCGTCCAGGACAATTTAAAATTTACAAATTATAATACTTTTAGCCAATCCTGAGACAGAAATATAGGGGTAGAGTTTTAAAAACTTAAAATCAAAATCAATCCAAGCGGTACAAAATATTTTGGATGTGGCAAATCAAACAGTAAAACCAAATAAATAATCTCAAACCTATATTATATGTCACTTGTCTGTAAGAAGGTCATTCACTGTCTCCCCACTTTCTGTTGAAGTGATTCGTTCATAATCAGATTGATCGGAATATTTGTAGAATTTTATCTGATAGATTTCAAGGTTGCGAGGAAAGAAAAGAAAAATATATAGAAAAATATTTTCTTCACAGGATCTAACAATTTTTATAGTTTAGGTTAATATTTCTATGTATTCACATCATCATTTTAATCATTACCAAATTTTCACACCAGTTTTAATTGGTGTTTTCTTACGGAAGTCTGAGCGACAGCAAGTCTCTTCGGTTATCCAGAATTCTTGTAGATATTCTAGCTGATTTTAACAATGCTATAATCTGGATGGTCTTAATTCCTCCTCTGATTTCCAGTTTCCCCAATCTTTTTCCCATGCTTTTATATAGCGAGAAGACCCATTAAACACAAAAAGAAGAAGAAAAAATTTAAAGGGAAAAATGAAATCAAATAAACAAATTTTGAAATTGGAATAAATAAATAAAAGACAAAAAAGGAATTTTATTATAGAACATATCAAATGGCCATATAAAATAGATAAATAAACAAATAAATAACATGAACAAGGAGATTGAAAAATACCGAAGTGAATTTGATTAAAAAATTAATGAGTTGAGACAGAAATAATAAATAATTGGCAGATAGACAAATTCCAACTGAACAAAAAGCCGTCAATCATAACGATGAATAAATACTATGGCATTGCGAAAATGTGAGAAAGATTCAGACACGCGTATTTAATTTGAATGATTATAATTAAAAAATAGTTGTTCTACTTTTTGTTTTCATTCTATCCAAGTGACTTCAATGTCATTTCAGATTTTATTTGTTTGTTTGCCCATACGCTAGGCGTTTTAGAAATAGAAGAGCGGGCCTCTTAAAAAAGGTTTAATTCAACCAGTTGGTCAGTCTTGCGTGTCCCCTAGTAAATAATCCATTAACATTTAATATTGCAGTACAAGCATGATGCCCGTTAACATGACAGAATTATTCATGATGCTATGTCTGCGCTCTCCTAAGAGTTAGCATTCTTGCCAAGGATCAGAGTCTGCTGTCATTTCCCTTTCTATATATATATATATATATATATATATATATATAATATGAATATATAGTTATATATATATTATTATAAATAATATATATATATATATATATATATATATATATATATAATGTACAATATTAACTTTCTGATTTGCAAAATTTTAACTGATGTTGTAGCTTCGTTTCTTTTTGGTACAAACAATGTTCAGTATATATCTTAAATAATAGAAAACTTTGGTTCATAGATGCAGTGCCACATCGGGATATTTATCCCGCTAGGAAAAAATCAGAAATCATCAATAACGTAAAATTGGTTGACGTTAATTTTACAGAAAAAAAAATTACAAAAATTCGCCATTTTTCGCTAACCCCCCCCCCCAAGTCTCTGTGAAAGACTTGATGGAGGGGTTGGGTAAATACAAAGATAATCCAGAAATATAAAGAAACACAATAGAATTTATGAAATAAAAAATATTTTTGTATTTCATCAAAGTTTCTTTTTCCTTCTGTTTAGACAGAAATTATTTCTTAAATCAACGTCACGTGGTCTATGTTAAACTCAAGATCAAGGCAATATTTTTAGAATCCTCTTCCTAGGACTTTCCTTTTGTACATGATGCTGACAATTTCAACACACACACACACACACACACACACACACACACACATATATATATATATATATATATATATATATATATATATATGATAAAATGAAAAACTTCAGTGTCACAGAATAGATAAAAAAACACTCATATAAATAAACAAACTGATGTCTATATTTCGATATGTCTAAAATATTATATATATATATATATATAATATATATATATATATATAGAGAGAGAGAGAGAGGGGGGGGAGAGAGGGGGAGAGAGCGAGAGGGAAGAGAAAGAGAGAGAGAGAAGTAGTGTGAGAGAGGGGGATTAAACATGTACGTGTTTGTATACGCGAGATTGGAGGGTGCATATGGGAGAATACTGGCTTTGTATCAGCTGTCAGCGAATAAAACTACAGCCCACCCAAAAAGCCGTGTTTATTTTGTGACATTACGGATGTAGGGTCACTTCACTGTGACCCTTATGTTTCCGATGTGTTTGGTGTGACATTTCTAGCGCACGTGTCAAACTCTATAATTTTACTTACGTTATTTTCCTTTTTCTTCTCCTCGGGATTCTTCGTTTCTTTTTTCTCCCCTCCCTGTGAACGTGCCTCTCTGTTTGCTAATGGACTTTTTCCCTCTCTTACATTTCTTTGCCCACTGTTCACTGCAGGTGTTTCTATGTAACTTTAATTTCAATTTATTTCAAGATCACATCTTAGCTCTACATTACAAATAGAAATAGAATGTGAGATTCTCCAGACAACTTCATTCCAAGAAAGAGAAGTAATAAAATGCTTCTCTAGTCCCAGTATAGCCTTTTAGTTCAATGGGGAGGTGCTGTGAGTTATGATATCCAGGTGAGGCATATCTGTCTCAATTTTGTGTCATATCTTATAATAATAATAATAATAATATCTTTTCAGCTAGTATATTAGGTCTGAGACCTGTCAGCTGTTCCTTATAGATATTCATTTTAAATCCACAGAATATTTATAATCCTTCCACAGATTATCAAAATTTGCCTTGAAGGAGTTTAGAGATGGGGCATTCACTACTGATGAAGGTAGTTTTTTATTCCATGTAGCTAAAATAATTTTGTCTTGCGTTTGCTTTACAAGATTTTTAAGGAGTTTTAATTTATGTGCCCTTGTATAGGTATTTTGAGTAATGTTTAGTAGGTCAGAGTTCATTGAATAAAAACCATGCGTGTATTTGTAGGCTTCAGTCATATCTTGTAAGAAAACAATATTGATCTAAGTTTCAAAAAGTCTGGGTTCGTAGTTGTTGCTTTCTAAATATTATAAATGATCAGACGAACTGTTAAAATCTTGTTGAAAAAGTGGTCCATGATTATACTGATTCTTCAATATAGAAAGGAGTGAATGATTCTAATTAACATTTTATATATATATATATATATATATATATATATATATATATATATATATATATATATATATATATATATAATCCAAAAGTCCAGAGAAGAAATCTTCCTTACGACACAAGAGTTTTATTTAAACAAACCCAAGTCGCAGTTTGAGAGCTCAATGTGTGCTCTTAGTGTTAGAGTCACAGAGCAAATATATGGGTAAAGAAATAACAAAAGACTTATAAATTTAGCTTTATAGTCTATTTCAGGGAGCTTAGACAAATAGTCTAAATCTCCCGACTCATCAGATGCGAATGATGAATTTTTTTATTACTTTAAAGGCATTTGAAAACAGATTTTTATTTATATATTTTTTTAAATTCTAAAAAATTAAAAAAATATATAAATAAAAATCTGTTTTCAAATGCCTTTAAAGTAATAAAAAATTTCATCATTAGCATCTGATGAGTCGGGAGATTTAGACTATTTGTCTAAGCTCCCTGAAATAGACTATAATGCTAAATCTATAAGTCTTTTCTTATTTCTTTACTCATATATATATATATATATATATATATATATATATATATATATATATATATATATATATATATATATCACTGTTATATGAAGAATATGGTTGATTAAGAATGACGTTCATCACGAGCAATGACTCTACAAAATTGCCATTCAGTTTCAAATTCATAAATTATATATAAAGCGATACGCTTTATTCTCTAACATCATTCTAAGTGTATTGTTTTAATAGAATTTAAGCTAGCATATGCGATTTTGGCTGACTAATGGTTCCATTCAGATATGAAAACATAATACAAATCTTAGTAATCAATAGATAGATATGAACAAACTGTGATAGGTAGAGAAATAACTATATAGATAGACAGACAGGTAGATAGATAAATACATAGCTATGAACAGACTGTATATATATATATATATATATATATATATATATATATATATATATATATATATATATATATAGAGAGAGAGAGAGATAGATAGATAGATAGATAGATAGATAGATAGATAGATGCTAAACAAAGAATTCGATAACTAGGGAAGCCTTAGGCAGTATATTTAAACGGCAATCATTTATTCATTTAAACACAATGTCTTATTTTCATCCGTTAATTACAAACTCGTGAATGTAAACAAATTGTTCCGAGAAAAATACTTACTTGTTCGAATCAATTGTTTGCCTCTCCCTTGAATAAAAGTTCTTTTTAGTTTCACCACTTACATGACATCACTATATATTATATATATATATATATATATATATATATATATATATATAATAGTGTACAATCTATATATATTGTTTGAGACTCCTCTGTGTGTGTGTGTGTGTGTGTGTTTAAAAAAGCATGTAAAATAATTATAGTACTGTTTTATTTGTTCTCTTTCTTACTCGAAATCGATGCCGGATTTCGGAAATGACCCCCATGCATACACTTTGGGAGGGGGTATTACTTCACTTACCCCACGACCACTTGCTTCCCCGGTTCTTTTAAATTATCTAGTTCTCATCGTCCAGCAAAATTTTATTCAAAACCGGAGAGATTTTCACAACATTTAAGTCGTAATCCTTTACTTGATTTTAATTAGGCACAGTTCCAGAGGTATGCGAGTGTCAGTGATAATAACATTTTGGACGTTTTCGCTGGAGCGAATATTAGCACCATTTTTATTTATGATATGTCTAGGCTATGTACTACGAACGTCATTAGATCTAATAAAGGAAAAAGTATTCACCCTAAAATGATTAGAAGTCGGCGATATCCCATATAAACTGATTCAGATGCGGACTACGCAGATAATCTAGCGCTTCTCATTAATAAACCTGCTCAAGATAAATCACTACTGCATAGTCTAGTAAAGTCAGCAATAGGCATTGACCTCTACGTGAACTCAACGGAGTTCATGTGTTTTAACCACGATAGGGACATCTCCACACTGTATGGCAAGCCTCTAGAATTAGGTAGTAATATCTCATCAATAGAAATCGATGTCAATATACGCATTGGAAAGGCATGGACTGCTATAGACAGATTATCGATCATATGATTTCTTTGATAAGATAAAGCGAGAATTCTTACAAGCTGTAGCCGTGCTGTCCCACAATATTGGGCCCTAATGAAACCCATTAGGAAAAATCTAAACAAAATAATGCTGGATAATGTCTTGAATAAATACCAGAGGCAGCACCCTACAAAAAGGTTATGCATGGCCACTTATTTTCCATAATACAAACCATCCAAGTAAGACGCACAAGACAAGTTGGCACTGATGGAGAATCAATAACGAACACATAAGTAACTTTCTTCAGTGAGCACCTATTGACACACCAGTGAAACCGACCAGCAAAAACTTACATGAGTCAGCTCTGTGCGGATGCTGGATGTCGTACAGAAGACCTACGTAGAGCGAGGATCGATAGGGACTGATCGTGCACGCGTGTATGTGTGTGTTAGAGAAAGAAAGAAATAAAGAAAAAGAAATAGAGAAAGGGAGAGAGAGAGAGAGAGAGAGAGTGGTGTGTGTGTGTGTGTGTGTGTGAGAGAGAGAGAGAGAGAGAGAGAAGAGAGAGAGAGAGAGAGAGAGAGAGAGGGGGGGAGGAAATAAGAAATAAAATGATAATACAAAGAGAGAATAAGAATTTAAACGAACTAAAATTAAAAGTAATAAAACGAATGAAGAATTTTCGTTGAGGATGATGAAAATAAAAAATTTGGTATAAAAAAATGAGGAAAATCATAGAATCACAATATTTGATTTTTTTTCGTTAAGTCAATCTTTTAGATAGCACTAACAAAAATTGGAATTTTGAACTTTATCTTAAAAATAGGATTAAAATATTTACGAAGATGGTCAATTTGTACGGGAATATTGATCCCGAGTAGAAACCAACCCCACATCCACAGTCCACATCCCACATCCCACACACGCACCTTACCTGCACTTACATATGCACACAAAAACAATCAAAAAACAAGCAAAAACAAAAACCTCTTGAATGAAAAAAAAAAAAAAGCAAAATATTTTTTATATCATACATAAAAGCAATTGGTCAAAGGTTAAGGGTCAAAGGTTAAAGGTGGTAACATAGCATAAAAAGCAAAGCAAAGAGACACCTAATTCCCCAGGAATTTATTTGCAATCTTTCACATCTGACCACAAACCAAACCACTTAATAAACCAACAGTAACGACTATCACTACTTGTTCATTTTTTTATTTATTTCTGTATTATTTTTGCATGTCAACTCAGAAATGGGACTTTAGCGATGGAGTTTATACACTTTTCAAAAGTGACAATAATGTCAACATACTTAACACCCACGACCAAAGAAGATTACAAGTAGACCAAAACTGTTTTAGAGTTGTTGTTTTTTTTTTCAAAATGTTTTACTTATTTGTACATTCGAATAAAAAAGATAAAATACATTTTAAAAGTGGACATAATGCTATTTAACATCTCTTGTCACATTTTGTGTTTGCGAAATTGCTTAAAAAATCTTTTTGGAAAACCCTGCACTTTGAGTCAGGTCACCTGGATCAAAAGTGAATAAGAAATAGTGCAACACGAGAATGTATGTGTGCGTAGGCGTGTGCGTCTACTAAAACAAAGAAATAGTTGGACATAATTGTACACACACACACACACACACACATATATATATATATATATATATATATATATATATATATATGATGGCAGAAAACTCATGTTCAAGTATTGCCATTGCTTGATATTAAAAAAAAAAGAAAAGTTCATCAGTTCAAAGAATATAATGGTGAGCTTCAAAAGGTTCAACAATGAGCTGCACAAAAGTGTCTCTTTAGTCCAGCCAATATCTTGCACACCTTCCCACATTTACAGGTAATTTCAGGGAGCACAGAGTATTTTATTAGTCCATCCCGCCGATGCACAGATTGGTGACTGATCAGGCCAGCCTTGCTCATACATAGCCTTCCACACTGGTCACAGAGTAGACCGATTTGAAGCCCTTGGTTGTCTACTTTTTTTATTCTTGCGAATATCTCGTTTCAACTGCTCTAAACAACTGTTCTATGGGGAACTTATAAACGGAAAACGTTTAGCTCAAGAGCCCAAGATGAGATACAAGGATTGTCTGAGGTCGACCTTGAAAAAATGGAACATCGATGAGAAGACCTGGGAGAGTAAGACTTTGGACCATGGGCAGTGGAGAAGAGCTTTACAGGAGGGCACAAAAAAGTTTGAGACCAACCATATATATATATATATATATATATATATATATATATATAAGTGTATGCATGTGTAAAATAAAGATAATCCCATATGGATATGTACGTATATGCCTGTGTGCCTGTGTGGATCTTGAGTACCATTTAGTGAGGATTCAAGAAACCTATGAAAGGTCCAGTAAGCTGAAACTTGAAAGAGGTCAGTATCAACTGGAGACATGCTTGACGGGAAACAATTTTGATGTCCAGATTTTTTCAGAGAGGCCGGATCCCATACAAATGATATTAGCTAAACTCCGTGTGGTCTTTGATTGAAAAAAAAAGGGAACTGTCGCCGAATGTGATTTGGCCTGGAATGCTAGTAAGGAAAATATGGTTGGAAGCTGAAACGGAAAAAGGTTTGCAGTTGGTCTGGGGCAGTAAGACAGAACAGTCGAGTCTGAAACCATGAGGTGAGCGGATCGACCTGTTAAGAGCTGGTGCTCGGGAGGGTTGTTCCCCTCGGATCTGGTCAGACATGCAGTGAGAGCTAGTAGCAGAATGACTGAGCAGAGGAGATAAAGTTTTTATTAATATTTTACTCCTTGTGAGTTTTAACACAATTGTAACTGAAGTCTGGACAAGATCAAGTCTCCTCTGGTCTATATTGAATATTCTAAGTATTCTAGCCGATATGAGCTGTGATGTGGTCTGGATGGTCTCAATTCTTCATCTAATCTTCATTTCCCCAAATGCCTTTCCCTTTTGGACTGTTCGAAGTGTTTCATCTATGGTTGATATTATTGTCATGTTCTATAATTAACCAGCTTTGTCAAGTTTTTTGCTTGGATAAAACTTATTTTGTGTAACATGCATGATGTGATTTAGAACAAGAGAGAAATATGAGAATTACAAAATCTTGTAGGTTAGGGGGTGGTGGTTCAGATGTGCCCAATGGGTCGTAGTTTGAGGAACCCTGTCCTAGACTAACAAGTCAGTCAAGCTTACTTTTGCATAGGGCGAATTAGTTTGTGTAATGAATTTACTGATCACTGTGCTAATCTATCTATCTAACTATCTATCTATCAATCTAAGTCTGTTCATATCTATCTATCTATCTATCTATCTATCTATCTATCTATCAAAGTCTGTTCATATCTATCTATCTATCTATCTATCTATCTATCTATCTAAGTCTATTCATATCTATCTATCTATCTATCTATCTATCCAGCAATGTCAAGGTATTTTCCCGTTTATTCTAATGCCTTTAGGATCATTTGGGATATGCTGGAATGACGAATTTAATTAGGCAACAAATTATTTTTTCTAGTTAAATATAAATATGTCTGGTTTTCTGTCTGGGATTGGGGATTCCATTTCTTCTCAATATTACAGATTATTATTTACTCCTTTTGAGTTTTCACATCAGTGTTAGCTGATGGTCTTTCACTGGAGTCTGAGTGACAGCAAGTCTCCTCAGGTCTCCAGGACTCTTCTGAGTATTCTGGCAGATTGCAGCAGTGCAGTGTTCTGAATAGTTTCAATCCTTCCTCTGATATCCAAACTTTCCAAGCCCTTTTCTAATCCTTTTGGGACTGTTCCAAGTGCACCAACTACAATTGGTATAACTTTCACTTTCATATTCCATAACTTTTTCAGTTCTCTGGCAAGGTCCAGATATTTGTCAATTTTTTCATTTTCCTTTAACTTCACCCTGTGATCTGCTGGCACTGCAAAATCCACCAGTTGACAAGTTCTTTCTTTTTTTTAATTATTATTATTATTATTATTATTATTATTATTATTATTATTATTATTTTGCTAGGACATACTAGTTTGTGCATATATCACTGCGTGCATGCTCAAACTTCAGTCAGCTTTTTTCACGCAGTTGTGTCTGCTCTTGTCCTCCTTCTGTACATGTTTGCCGCATTCGCTTAAGTGGTTCTTTCTTCCGCATAGCTTACACTATCTAGTATCCCAAGGCTTTGGAGACCCCATTTGCTAAATTGGACGTTAAATAGCTTCATTCTCGAATATGAATCCTGCTACCATGTTTTGGGTTATGGTTATATATATATATATATATATATATATATATATATATATATATATATATATATATGAATTTAGCATTTTTAGAAAAAACAAAAGATGTTATTAGTTTGCTGACAGAATTTTTTTCGACCATTTAATAGAGCGGTCTTCACCAAGTGCAACATATGAATGAAAGACGGAATAAATAACCGTTAGATAGGAGGTACAAATGAACGCTAGGGTTCGATGGGTTTACATCTCCAAAGGCTAATATGATCTACAACACTACGGATTTGTCAACAACTACAAATTCTTGAAACTTTCCATCTTTCTTCAATTGTGCTGTGGACTTTTAACTTACTTTTTGTAGCTGGAATACATCATGAACATTTTTGATACTTTTTATACACTTTTTATGTATTTTTACAACAAACTCTTTTGAGTTTTTAATATGGATTATAATGCTTCTGATTTTTTTAAAATACAATTTATTTTATTTTTAACCCAGAATACGCATTTTTTTTAAAGTTCCAGCATCAAACACTAGCGTTCGTTTGTACTCCTATCTAACGGTTATTTATTCCGTCTTTCATTCATATGTTGCTCTTGATGAAGACCGCTCTATTAAATGGTCGAAACAGATTCTATCACCAAACTAATAACATCTTTTGTTTTTTCTGAAAATGTTAAATTCATACTGTCGGATTAACTTCCTTTTACTTCACACACACACACACACACACACACACATATATATATATATATATATATAATATATATAATATATAGAGAGAGAGAGAGAGAGAAAGAGAGAGAGAGAGAGAGAGAGAGAGAGAGGGAGGAAGGGATGGAAAAGGTGTGTGTATAGAATAAAAGATTATCAAATATTACAAGGGACAAACTATGAGTAATGAAACCTCAAAGTGACTTCACATGAATGATAGAAGTAATGTTTAAACGTTATAAGGGTCTTCCTTAAATCTTGAAAGCATAATAGATGCAAAGAATTTGACCCAGTAAAATTACCAAACTGAACGAAATAATATTTTTTTTATCTTATCTATTTGAACTCTATAAATAATCCTCAAAGCATGGAATTTGAAAGAAAGAGAAAATAACCACACACACGCACACACACACACACACACACACACACACAGTAAAAAAATTATTTGCCCTCAAGTAGGTCTTGTAGACTTAAAAATGTTTAGTTGGTGCAGACAGTACGAAAGAAAAGTTAAATATACTGGTATTTTTTATCATAGACTTTAACCTATTGTTGTGGTTCCGAATTGAATTTCGAATTTTGAATATTGTTTTTTTTTTTTTTCCTCTAGACATTTTGGAAATATTTACCTTAAAACAGGTTTTATTTATAGATTATCCCATTTATTTATCCCCTTATTTAGTTATTTTTTAAAAAAATTGTGTCTCGGGAAAATGATATAAACAAACTTAAAATTATGAAAGCTTTTTAAACACACTGGCTGACCATATAGAAAATTGTCTATTTTTGGGGAAGAATTGATGTCTGTTTGAACTATTTTTCTGTGTATGTTTCAATATCACCACATAACACTGTATGTATGTGTATACGCTTGTGAATGTATGTTTATATGGATATGCATGCATGTTTATGTGTATGTGTTTCAAGTCCAAATCTACTTATACATTAAAGGTGGTATGATTTATGTCGACAAGTTTTTCAATGCTGCTTAGCGAAATTTCGAAAGCTTCTATTATCATACATAATGTTTCATGTCCACCCACCCAAGTGCAAGGGTGGATTCTTGTTTTATTTTGTTTGTTTTTGTTTTTGAGTGGCTGTATTTTTTTTTATTATTGTGGTTTGAGTCTGTCTAACTAAGTTTTTTTTTTCAGTAGTGTCTTTTTATTTGATTACACTGGTTTACAAAAAAAATTTTTGTCTGAGGTACGAATGTGAATGGGTGTTTTTTTTTACTAATTTGGGTGTGCTGAATTCAAATTTATAAACAGTTTTCCTCTATCACCTCTAGTTTTCTGTCTTTTAAATAGTCTCATTTTAGTATATACAGAGTATATACGTGCTTATTTCAACAGTTGCAGCAGCTTATTACAGATAAAACAGGATAGATAAAGAACATTGACGGAATAAATATACTTGGATGACACAATGTACACAATCCATAGTACCGCAGACAGTTAGAAGTGTGTTTTCTTAGATGATCTGCTGTAGTTTGCCTCCAGGATGTCACGCAAGAGCATCCAACAAAGTAAAATTAAATCATATGTAAGGCAATAAAATGTGCGTCGTTGGAAATTGTAATACAAATATATACCCAAAAGATTGTGTAATACAATTGTCGAGGGACACCCTCCTCCTGCGATGCAAGGGATGAAAGCCGCCTGCACTGACTGCCAGTGCACTACTGGCTGTTGATTGAGACGTGTTGGCTACGCTTAACTGCCAAAATCCGTCTTGATATATAGCTATATATAAATAATTTAATGCTATCACTTACATTTATTGCATAATAACTAAAAAAGAAAAGTCATACAATATTAGAAATTAACCCTGAATGCATATACGCCTTTATGTACAGTATGTCTACAAAATGTACAGTATGAATACCTAAAAAACTAGAGGTGATGAGTAAAAACGGATTTCAAATCTGAATTTAGCAGCACCCCCAAATTAGGTTAAAACAGCTATTTTTGTGCTTGCCTCAATTTCTTTGTAAACCAGTGTTATTAACCGCTTTTGTGTTTTTCTGTTAGCTTTGATTTGTATGCTGAGTTTAGTTTCTTTGTTTCTCGTTTCAGAATGTCTGAATATTTGGTTGTTGATTTCAGTTGGTTTCTCTCTCGATATCATTGCTTTCTTTACCGAAGTTTTGAAGTGTGGTTCATTTGGAGTTTTTTTATTTGTTTTGTTTTGCATTGTTTTAGGTTTTGTCATATTTGTGTTGGGCTTCCACTGTAGTTTTCTATATTTTGTAGTTTTGACACAATGGAGTTCTTGTTTTTTTTTTTTCGTTTAGTGTTTGATTATTGCTGTTATGATTTAATCATATTATTTTTTAGTTTTATCTGCGTTATTCGGACTATTGTCCCCATCTTCGTAGTTATTTGTACAACGTTTCGGCCGATATGCCCTCCGGCCTTCTTCAGGTATTTCTTGTCGGACTCGGGAGCCTTTTCGGACTTGGGAACCTTCTTTTTGAACTCGGGAACTTTCTTGTCGTAATCGGGAGCCATCACGGAACTTTGACCCTAACCCTTTATTCAGTTCACGGGGTATCCTCTTCTCAGTCCGACAAGAAATACCTGTAGAAGGCCGGAGGGCATATCGGCCGAAACTTTGTACAAATAACAATGAAGATGGGGACAATAGTCCGAATAACGCAGATAATACTAATCATCAAACCTCATCTCAAATATTCAGAGAAATAGTATTATTTTTTGTTTGTTTTCTATTGAGTCTTCCAGGACCTTGACTTCCAAATTTGTTTCCGAAATGTTTTTTTTTCGCAAAATTTTGCGATGTCCTTTAAGAGGTCCTGAGCCCGCTTTTATCTTTCGAGATTGATCAAAAGTCTTCGTTGTGGTTATTGAGTGAAGAGTCCAGTTCTATCTTGAAATGTGTTGGTTTCCGTTTCCTCTCCTTTTGGTTCGTTGTAATTTGGTTGTTTGTTGTTGTGATGTCAAGTTTGGTTTCCTGGACAAAACGAGTTCTTTCTGCTTCTCTTCTTTCCATGATTGGTTAGATGGACAAAAAGTGATAAGACAAACAAAATATTTATTTTGTGTTATTTATTTTAAAATTCTTCTCAACTAATTTCATCAGGAGCAAAGGTTCTTGTGAAAAAATAGTTTTTAAGAAGTTAAAAAAACAACTTTTCAAATGTTTTAAAATTATAAAAGAAGGAGCGGAAAATATACTTTTGGTGTGGCATGTTCATCTATTGAGTGAAACCCATTCTCTTTAATAGTTTGATTTTTATATACAATTACAGAATTTATTCTGATTTTTTTTTTGCTTCTTATTGTCATTCGCTTCTTTCTTATATATACTCCATCCAATATATATATATGTGTATGTGTGTGTATGTGTGTGTGTGTGCGTGTGTGTGTTTGTGTCTGTGTTCTGTGCCTGTGTTTGTATTTGTCCGGGTGTAACACGAACCAAAATAGTATCACAACTACTGTAGCACCATCAATTGTAATAATTTTTCCGAAATAAAAATGGGCGTCATCATCATCATCATCATCATCATCAGATAATAATAATAATAATAATAATAATAATAATAATAATAATAATAATAATAATAATAATAGGAATTTTTTCAATCCAATTCTTAACAAGATAATATTATTATGGTGTTTTTGAACCCATTCACCCCAACAATCATAATTTTTCAAGGGAGATTACTATTATAGAATAATTCCCTGATTTACGAAATAATTATAACATGAATCCAAGGAATAGGATTTTATTCGACATCAAGCTTAATGTCTGTTAAATCTTTCAAAGTGGCTTATTAAACCTAGTAATAACAAAAATAGCGAAAAACATCATCTGTCCCGGTCACAGATGAATAGGTGATGATTCGTATCATGGAAGCAGTGGGTACTATAATCCTTTTACGGGAATGATTATTGCCCACTTAACGAGGGCTCATATTAGCATTAGTATATCCATGATATACTAACTCAGAACACAACTGAAAAAATAAGATATAGATATATGTACACATAAGAACATTTAACCTTTTATATACATAATATACATAGCAATGGTATGAAGAAGAACAAAGACATAAATATGTCATAACAGCTAGAAATATGCACATATTGTTCCATAAACAAGCACTATGTGGAAGGAATGAAGGGGTCATGTGATATTTTCATTGCCTCGCACAGACTGAGACACGTTTTTGCTGTTTAAAAAAACAGAAACAAAGGAGATTGGGAATGGATTTCTGGATCTGTCGTGTGAAATTACACGATGTACCCTACAGACAAGCCCATTCCCCATGGGATATCATTATTTATGGTCAACCTACACCATAGATATTTGGTTTGGTTTGTTTTGTTTTACGGCATATCAACCTCAGTGGGTCATTTAATACCGATAAAGTTTTGAAATAAATCAATTCTTAATAGATAATACAATTTTTTTATAAATACATTTTTCTATTTAACCCATAGATGGGACTCTAACAGGTACTACCACTCCGGGTCAGAGTGGACCAGGGAGCAATGGTGATGAAGGGGTGCTCCACATTCTCCAAACCTCCAAAACTGGAACCTCGCCATCAGATAGAGTTTAACATCATTCCCAGGACATGTAGACCCGCCTTCTAGTACCCATATGATAAAAAGGGGTTGGGGCTTGCCATAAGGGCAATAGGGTTGAAAAAATCATATAGGTGCTAGGGCTTGACGTTACCAGCTGATTGATTGGAGGGGGCCTCTCCGACCGCCCGTCTAGCCCAAGATAGGGCCAAAGTTGAGTATTGCATGTCATGGACTGCTCATCCACCTGGGCTCTATCCTTAAGCATCACGGGTCACCACCCACGGCCAACAGGTCTTACCCCTCTGCAGAGGTACAGTCGGTGCATTCTAACGCCCCACCGGCAGGGCGGACACCATAGATATGTTAAAAAAATTAGTAAATAACTACTACATACTAATACCCTTGGGAAAATCATGACTACATCTCTTCACCTCATAGTTATGGGTTAAACATTATGTAATCTGGCTTCTCTATCCTTGGTAGGCAACCGATGTAGGAAAAGGATGAACTTTGGATTTAAATCAATGTGATCGCGGTTTTAGCAACTCCCACTCGTCAGAGGATTTATTTGCTATTTAAACATAAATCGCTGAACCAGTGAGAAAACAGCTCTGTGATACACGTAAAAGTAGTATGTATGTACCCAACCTCTCCAACATGGACAGGGTGTGACACATGGTTAATTTTAAGTAAAGTACATCCAGTTTTAATTCAGACTTTTTCTTCTAGACGGATTGACATAGCAAGGCTAAATAACCAGTTTGTCCTATCATGGAATAAATTATGGATTCATGCCTTTCTCAAGTACATTGGCATGAAGTGAAACGCTAACAAGTTCGTCCAGGATTTGAACACTGATCATCGATTCGATTCCATTGCCTACGATGATAACCACGCATCCATATAGAATTATTATTATTATTATTATTATTATTATTATTATTATTATTATTATTTACTCCTTTTGAGTTTTTACATCAGTGTGAGCTGATGGTCTTTCACTGGAATCTGAGTGACAGCAAGTCTCCTCAGGTGTCCAGGACTCTTCTGAGTATTCAGGGAGATTGCAGCAGTGCAGTGTTTTGAATGGTTTCAATTCTTCCTCTGATATCCAAACTTTCAAAACCCTTTTCTAATCCTTTTGGGACTGTTCCAAGTGCACCAACCAAAATTGATATCACTTTCACTTTCATATTCCATAACTTTTTCAGTTCTCTGGCAAGGTCCAGATATTTGTCCATTTTTTCATTTTCCTTTAGCTTCACCCTGTGATCTGCTGGAACTGCAAAATCCACCAGTTGACAAGTTCTTTCTTTTTTGTTTTATTATTATTATTATTAATATTATCATTATTATATTTTATTATTATTATTATTATTATTATTATTATTAGTAGTAGTAGTAGTAGTAGTAGTAGTAAAACTATATTTGCTAAGTTCAGTACAACCGAAATTTCTCAAGTAGTTTTCTACTTTCCTCTCTTCCCTTCTCTCTGTCTCTCTCACCCTCTCTCTGTCTCTCTCACCCTCTCACTGTCTCTCTGTCTCACTCTCTCTTAATTATTTTAAAACTCTATTTCATTCTCTTTATGGTATTGATTTTCCTATCTTTTTTCCTTTCTGTGCCCCCCCCCCCGTTTTGTGTCTGGTTTCCGCCTTTGCACAACCTCCACATCCCAATCTCTTTAAATTTTAAATAAAAACGTTATCGATATTTTTGTGTGCTCTTTGGGGCTGTTTAGACCGGCAATAAAGATGAAAGGAAATAGAAAATATTATTAAAAAGTCAAAGGGAAATAAATTAGGCGAAGTTCTCCTCTTCTATCTTTGACCATTAACTCTGCAATTAAGGGACTGCAGCGATTTGATGCCAATCTCTTACACAATACACCAATACCTAGTGTTATATTTTCATGATTGGTAACAAGTCAAAAGAATTCCAACATTAACAATGGTGGGTCAAATACCGATTAGTCCAGTTTTGGTTTGGTTTGGTTGGTTGGGTTTTACGGCATCTCAACACCTTGGGTTATTTTATGCCGAATATTTCTATTGGTAAAAAAAATGTTTAATGCCAGCAAAGTTTTGAAATAATTTCATTTTTAATGGATAATACAATTTTGTTTATAAACTCATGTTTTCTATCTAACCCATAGATGGGACCCTAACAGGTACTACCACTTCGGGTCAGAGGTGACCAGGGAGCAATGGTGATCAAGGGGTGCTCCATATTTCCCAAACCTCCAAAACTGGAACCTCACCATCAGATAGAGTTTAATGCCCCAGGACATTGTAGCGATTAGTCTAATAATAATGGTGATACGTATGCTGAAGAATGGAAGTACAATAAAATAGCTATTTTAATGTAGTTTTCGCACTATCAATAATAGAGGGTTTGACTCGCTAAAGTATTTGTCTACATCACTCTGACCCAAAGTTGTAGGAACTGTTAGGGTATCATCTATGGGTAAAACCATCCGTATTAGATAGGACCGTGTGCAAAAGACAAAACAAAAATCTCTTAAGAAATAACTTCACAAGAACTTTAAATATGAACGTACTTTGAACGTAATTCCTTAACCTCTAGGCATAAAATGACCTTATATGAGTAGACCTGCCGTTAAAATCAATCAATCAAATATATTTGCTTGTAATTTGTTTCTATTCTATTGGAATACATGATATCATATAACCGTTTGGAAAAAATATGAATTACGCAAAAATGTAAATGAAAACCTACAATTATCGAAATTCCATAGCGTCTAGTCATTCAATAATCACATACGAATTGACAAGCCGTTAAAATCAACTAATAAATCTATCTTATGCAATTTCCTTGTGTTTAGACGATATGAGTTGGGACTGACGAAATCAAAATTATTTATAAAATAAAATATAATAAAGATAAAAAAAACAACCTCCAATTAATATAGCTTAAGCATAGTTAATTTTCAACACCATAAGACGAGAAAATATGTCGAACAAGATATGAATTTTGTTTATTCAAAGTCTTCTGGGTTTATCTTTTTAAAAGTCTTCTGGGTTGACTAAGTGACAGATTAATCTTTTTAAAATTGTCTTACCCCTTCAAACATTGTGGATTGTAGCGAGAATCAATCGGAACAATCGTAACCTGATCATGACGAATTCATATTTGCTACTTGATTTGTGTATTTAGCTAATTAGTAACGCATATTGTTTACATTCAATAATTTTATGTCAATTAATATCATGTCATCCATGGCCGTGTATTTAATTAGAGGAAATTATAACTTTTATTGCTGTTCGTTCAACATCAGTAAAGGAATCATTTTCAACTCAACAAACTTTATTATTAGAATAATCTCTAGTGGAAGTGCTCTTAGAATAACGGTTAAAGAAATGGAGTCGACGAGCCGAGTTCAAATCGTGGAAAGGGCTGTTTGCGTTTAATTTCACGCTAATGCTCCTGGGAAAGACATGGATATATTCATACATCCAACAGCTATAGGTAAATAGGAGGCTCTTTAGCCTTAGAAATGCAACTAATCTAGTAGAAAGAAAAACCTCAAAATTCGAAACCCGAGGACTGCTGTACGGAAAATCTGTAGCACTCTGAACTACTCATCTAAAAAGAGTGGTTAGTCCTCTAGAAACTGTTGCTAGAAACAAATCACCTCTATAATCACACATCTGAACTGATAAGCACTCATACATTGTGCACGACGAAAATGTATATATAAATGGATTTAGGTTGGGACTGACGAAATCAAAATTATTTATAAAATAAAATATAATAAAGATAAAAAACAACCTCCAATTAATATATCTTAAGCATAGTTAATTTCAACACCATTCCATATGGAGGTTTATGACTATTTTGGGGTGTTCATTTTATGATTGCTTTGAAAGACAGTATTTAAAATACTCTTATGTTACGACAGAAAGTCATTTCCCATAGGCGCACTAAGTTTAACAGGTTCTTATTCTTAATTTTACTAAAATTTATCAGAAGTCTTTTTTGTCTCTAATCGAATAATACAAGGATAGATGTAAATCACGCAATCTGGCTTGGTTGCGTGTCTTGGGTAGAAATGATGTAGACATGCCCATCCCACTCCTGGTCTGGTTTAAATGTAGTTTTCCTTCTTCAAGAAGTTGCTATACCGAGGTTAAATACATCAGTCTGCCCTACTATTTATCTATAGATGGAGGGAGAATAATTGGATTCATACATTTACAAAGGGTATTAGTGCAATGGGAAATACAAACAGCCTTGTTCAGAATTTAAGCTCGTGTAGCCGAGTCCACTTCCCCCGGCAATAACTGTTACGCCCTCCAGTAAATCTAGTGTATTATCTTTTAAGATTTCATCCTCTTTTTATTAGAGCGAACAATTAGATTATTCTTTTTGAAAGATTAAAAATGTTTTGTACTAATCTGTACGTTTACTTACAGTAGTAAGTTAAACTGAATCTTTTTCCTTTTTATTTTAAGCGTATAAATTAGACATCAAGTTGAAAATGTCTTACCCAAGACCAAATTTATAATCTGTGTTGCTTTAATTTTTTCCCTCTAATTTGTCCCATCAGCAGAAAATGATGAATTATCATAAGTACCGATTTTTCGTGTTTACGTTTGTAATACGACCAATTGCTAGCAGGTGAACCATAAACATAAACATTTTGAAGAAGTATATTAATTCATTACTAATCACAAAAAATAAGATAAAGTTCGGTATTACAAGCTTAACATGCTAGCTGTATGGTGTCGTGTACTATTGCACTATTCGAACTCTAAGGAAACGTTTGAAGAACAAACGAGATAGAAACTATGCAATAATGTTGCATGATATTGAAAAAAAAACTCCTGCAGCAATTGTACAGCCATGTACATCCCATACCACAGACTATCCAAGAAAGGCAATCAAGATATACTGGACATGAAGGATCGAAATTTGGCCAAAAATGCTTCTCTGTCGGACAGGTTTTTCATGGCATATTTTGCTTCCAAATTTTCCAGCGTTATCGGCTTACGCGTGACATACGAGCACATAAGCGACCATCTTCTATGGACTCCTAGACATGGACACATCCATCAGATATGTACGGATACTAGGTGGCGTATAGAGGACTAGAAAACTTATCAAGTGCAGTAACTGATAGGAATGGATAGCGAGAGAAAGAGAGTCAAAGAATCCGTGCTGTCGGTACGCCTTGATGATAAAGACGATGATGTATTGATTTTGTGGGTGGAGGCTTTTGTATGTGATTGCTTTTTTGTTTCCCGTTTTATAGAAACCGAAGAAATAAAGAATAAATCTCTTCATTTACCTCTTAGAAAACTCCGTTCTTAATCATGGTAGTTGTTGTGACGATGAAGGACGGTAGCAGCTTTAATGGTGAAGTGAGTTAAAAGAGTTTGGATGGAGCTGGTGCTGGTGCTGATGCTGGTGCTGGTGCTGGTGATGGTGATGATAATAATCATTTGTGTGCTGGTAGCAAAACTAACAACTAAGGTCACTCGGATTTCTTTGTCAGCACGATTCGACTCTTGTTATTTTATGAGATATAATCACTATTACATTGCATGCATTCTTGTTAAGTTCCCGTTTGAAATCACATCATCAAATGTATTTGTTATAACATTTTAATGCTGGCCTTTTAACAGCCTATTTGTGTTAAATCAATAAGCCGAAATACTTTGAAACATTATCAGCAAAAACTGATACAGCGATAAATTCTAAAAAAAAAAACAACAAACAAACCCATCTGCCAAAGATTAAAGAATAGAGAAGAAAGATTTAGAGCTAAAAATCTAAAAACAATAGTTTGGGTAAATGCGTTTCAATGATAGGCAATGGGATCAAGGTTCAAGTTTTTTTTTCTAAGGGGGTCTAGGTGAATGATTAAAACCGCGTTGAATAAAATAAAAAAAATATTAAGGTTTAAACAAATTAACGAGGTTAACCTGTTAATTTAGACCTCTATTGATATTTTTAAAGTACTAAAAATCTGATATTCTTAAAACAGAATAAACTGGTCGAGGATTAAGTAGCATGGTAGATTGATTGATTTTAATGGCATGTCAATTCATCTAGGACTATTTTATACCTAAAGGCTAGTGAATCACGTTCATTGTACATTTATATTCCCATATGTATATTTTGGCAGCATTTTTTTCTTTTTAAACATGTTTTGTTAAACTCTACTGACGATTCTTGTTGGACGAGTTTTGTTCGATCCTTTCTAACTGTCTGGCTATCTTTTTAATGTCAAGGTGGAATTGGTGTAGTAAACCTCCAAAGGTTTCTTCACGAGCGCTTTCGGTATGTCTTTGTACCATCTTCAGGTGTGAAACTGGTGGAATATTTTCGTTGTCTCGCTTTTAAAACGAGCAGTAGCAGTAGGAATTAGTAGTAGGCAGACTTCACAGTTCCGTTTAAATGAACAGTGGTATTAGAGATTTGTAGGAAGGGGCTCACAAATTTGTAAGAAAGTAATATATATATATATATATATATATATATATATATATATATATATATATATATATAAGTAATGTAAATTTCACTGCAGATCAGAAATATAAACTAATGAACAATAAGTATTATTACCCTGTCAGTATAAAGCTCAGTCAAATTCATCAGTAGATGTAGTGGGAGGTTAGAGCGATTGAACTCATAACCTCCAGGTTTTGAGTGGTGACTCGTGGTAAGCCTCCTGTTAGCACCCCCTGTTGGTTAGAGACGTTACGACGGTTGGGAGGCATAAAAGCCGGGCAATATCTCTCGAGGGCGAATCTCAGTGAGAATCCAGCTGGTCCCGGTCGCAGGACAAATTAACCGCGTGAACCCATGCAAAACCTGCCCCCTCGATTTAAAGGGGCAGGGTTGTGTTTATTACCTAGTGCCTGAGGTGCCCAAAAGGTGAATGCTGATGGGATCCACGTATTTTTTTTTGACTAGCTATTGCATGAGCTGCGGATTATGCGTGGCTTCCCACTTAAAAAAAAACCTTGTGTCGCATCCTGACCTGGTTGGAGGTTAAGGTAAATTCCGAATCACTGGTTTTAGCTGGGGAAACCGGTTGTCCGTGGCAATATTAACAATAAAGCTCGTGTGAGAAGACTAGGAGATTTTTTTGTACGCAATAATGCATGCAAGTCTTCTTCTTCTTGTATACTTTCTATAATACGTTAAGCTGCTACAAGATATTATCAATCAAACATAGGGGCTTCGTTTAATCCCCATATGCTTCTGTATTTTTTGAATTATAAACGCCGACGAAAACCTTTTTACAGATTTTATTTAAGTTATTAAAGCTTTTTAAAGCTGAGGCATAAATAATGCGGGTCAAATAATATGGAGTAAATAAGGTCAAAACAATCGTAATTTGGAAACAGATACGGGTGCATTGATATTTCTTTTAAGGTTTGTGGGTCGTCAAAGAGAATCTCTCATATCAAGTAGTGTTGATAGATATTCACGGAAAGGGTGCATATATCTTACGATGAAAACTGTTTTCTGCGCTCCCTCTCTTTCTCTTCCCGTATGTCCCAGTCTCTCTCTCTCTCTCTCTCTCTCTCTCTCTCTCTCTCTCTCTATATATATATATATA
>CM042144.1:91359667-91362167 GCA_023376005.1 Doryteuthis pealeii
GGCAAATCTTGTTGCCATACATATGGCCTACCATTGGCTACCCTTGTTATCCAGGGCTTAACTACAGTTTAACTCAACGTAGGCATCTGAGGGTCCTCCAAAGCTTTTTCGCTGCAGATTTTCACAGTGTTTAGCAACTCCAAATAGGCATATGAATTCAACCTGATACCCTTTCTGCGGATTTTGGAGGAATTCTGCTGTACGAACGCAATCAGATCGTCTGTTATTTTGCTTTTTTCTATCCACAGCCTCGTAGTCTTCATTGTAATTCTCCAGTTCATGCCTGATTGTTTTTACAGTGTTCAGGGAGCATTGGGCAGTAACCATAATCTCTTTATTTTGATAACCGGCGCAGATCATTATGATACAAGTTATTCTTTTTCCTGATTCAGGTGGATTCCAGTGATCCTTTCTATCTGTCATCACGTATATGAATGTAGAAGGGTTCAAGCTTTTAAATGATTCGTAGTGTATGTCAATACCTTCAAACTACGGTGAAAAATAGCCTAATATAAATATGTCAAATTCATTCCGAACACCTTGTATATATTCATATGCAAATAGATGAATAACCTAAATAGTAATATGTGACTTTTTGACCAGGAAATATCTTTCTGATGATCTACATATAAAGTTGTCATTATTTTCCTTTACAATACCTCACCAACACCGTGAATCGGACAGAGGCTGTAAATTCCAGATCTACGAGCTAACATTAAGAAAGAGCATAGGAGGTGCCAAATATCCTTACTAAACTACGTTGATTAAGAAAACTCTAGGAGGGATGAAAAATCTATAATTTGATTATAAGGAAGTAACTTTGATTCAGATCTTTATAAACACTTAAAGCTAAACTAAAAATAAGCCCAAGTTTTGCCCATCAATGTCAAGATGTGAATAGATAACGATAGGGGAAATAACTGTTATGATGTTTTTATCCTGACACCACTAAAAGAAATTATAAAGTGATTTAATAAAGTCATAAAATGCCGATTTTAATGAGGTTCTCCTCCGATAAAGCACGTATTATGAAATAACTATTAATCTACAGTGGTTCAAATCTGTATACACTGTTTAAATTGACCAGGCCACTCATTATTATTAAGAATAATCGATAGAAATTTAAGTTGATGGCATTCCTAAAGTGACTGAGAATACAAAGCCATTGCAACGAATTGTGATCTACACCACTGAGCACAAAAATTCTTTGCACGTACGTTTTCACCTTTTAATTTTGTAGCAGCCGATGAACGTAATAAATGTTTGTACATAGTATAATTCTGCAAATCCTGTAAATATCAGAATTGAATGTACATGTGTTAAATGATACGAGGTTTCCTTTATAATTGCTCCATTTTATCGTGTCACTTTATTAAGCATGGATAGAAGATGGTAAGACACTAATTATATTTTGATTACACCATTAAATGCCGCCCTGCTAGAATGAAGCCATAAAATCTCATATACATGGAATATTGAATATAATAAATGAACATAATGCCATTTTAAAAACAGATCTACTTATACAATTCATTTACTTTAAAGAGTGTTACAATTGCTTTTCATACTTTTGAAGCTGTAAACTGATTGTCCTCTTCTTACCCCCTCCTGATTAGTTTACTTTATTTGTTTAATGGCATATCAACTCCTAATGACAAAATATTATTTGTTTCTAAATGTTTGTAATCATAACTCTATTTTCACCATTCCATTGCATGTTTTAAAACAGATTTTTTCTATAATCATTTGTTTCACATAGTTATATGATTAATCACGCGAGCAAAATAAAAAACGCCCTCTGGGCGACGTAAAATAAATATTACCTGAGGGGGATGGGAGTTGAAAATTTAATATCAGAGAGTTTGTATCATAAGTAAAGTAAAATCATCAAATTTATTAAAGGAGTAAAAAATAAAATAAATTTATTAAAGGAGTAAAAAATTAAAAAATTAAAATGGAAACTTAGTTATTATGACTTTAAATATATATTAAAATTTAAAAAAACTATATAGAGATAGATAATAATAGGTATATATTTATCAAAACTTGTTTTAAAAAAAACCCAATGAGGACTGTCTAACATTGCATGCTCAAATTTTGGGTGTATTCTATTTATGACGATTTTAGGCAGTGTGACGTAGTGTGTTACAGACAAAAACCGGAGGCGAATCTCCATTATTAATAGATATGAGATATCTTTATGCTTGCAATTCATGCACAATTACTATTACTATTTAATAATAATAATTGTTTTGGACGATTTTTTATTTAATCCGAATAATTTTCAAAATTGATCTATTTAATCCATTGATGGTATCCTAATAGGTACTTCCAATCCAGGTCAGAGAGGATCTGGGAGTAATGGCAATAAAAGAGTATGCCATACTTCCCAGTGCTTCTAAACTAGAGCCTCGCAACTGCATGCAGTTTAATGTCATACCCAGGGCACATTAAACATTGAGAAGAGAAATTTCAAATGTATAAGAATTATTCATTACAT
>CM042144.1:91367167-91499667 GCA_023376005.1 Doryteuthis pealeii
TAGCATATTTACAATAAGCAATAGTACGATCAAGGGGTATGTACTGCTACCCACAGATGAGTAATATGATATATGAAAATGTATAGTTAAATTTAATCGGGCAGTATATATCATCTGGTGTATATTGTGTGTTTTCATGCCCTTTTATTTCTCTCTCTCTCTCTCTCTCTCTCTCTCTCTATATATATATATATATATATATATATATATATATATATATATATAATTCTAATAAATATGTACTTAGTTTGAAGTTCCCCTCCGTTGTTTTTATGCTTAGAAAGAAATCTATAATATAGAAATCCTTTGAAGATACTTTGATACTAAAAAACAGTTTTAACCTAACTAATAGATCTGCAACATCCTCAGTTCATTTTTCGCCTCTTCTCTTATAGAATATCAACGCTTTTAAAATCTATTGAAAACCTTTTAAAAAACAATTTTCTAAAAAAAAAAACAACATTTTTCCTGACGAGGATCTTTATCAAAAGTACTCGAGAACAATAAAAATTGACGTTCCTTTTTTAGAGAGAGAGAGAGAGAGAGAGAGAGAGAGAGAGAGAGAGACAGAGAGACAGAGAGAGCACAATAAATTCCATTATGTAACTATGTAACTATAATTCAGACAAAACGGCATATCATAGGGATAATTTTATTATTGTTCTGAGAAAATAATATAGTTTCCTTTGTTAACCCTGAACGATTTTGTTAGCGTTGAATGTCATTTCTAATCATTGCTATGAAGTGATCATTATGAAATGGTAATTCTCATTTCATTAAATGCTATCTAATGAAATGGAAATTATCATCAATAAAATCATAGATTGGTTATTTATATATGAATTAGTATCAATAAAATCGTTAACTGTTATTATTTCAGAAAACCTTCGCTAGTCAATGTCATCTAAGATAGTATTTACCAAAATTCAGTTTGACCAAACAAAGTATGATCAAATTTTAATCTCTATAAAATATCTGTTTATTACCATATTTTCCTCTTATAATCGTGTGATGGAGAACGAGAAAGGAAAAAGAGCAAGACATTGTCTTGCCTGCTGGGATCGAACTCGCGTCCTCCCGCATGCAAAAACAAATGCGATTTGGGCACTGGACGGACGCGAGGTTCGACTGATGTGCCCGGATGTTTGGATAAATATGTCCATAAATAACAAGTGAGTCGGGGGTCAGCAGCAGCAGAAGCAGACGACGACGACGACGACGACGAAGCGCTTTGTGAACGACCGAGTAAAGAAATGGATTTTAGTCCAACAGAAACAAAACTAAATAGGAAATGGGAATATCTATTTCCCCACACCCCTTCTATAAATAGTCCTAGAAATATTATAAATACTACAGTATATACTCACGAATCATACAACGTTGTGATACCTAAATTGAGGGGGTTGCATCATACGTGAGATAAAACCTTTTGAATTAAATAGTTGGCAAAGGCAATTTCCAGCTGCAAAGGTCAACAAACAGACCAGTTTTGGTCGGGTGATACTCGAATATATTAAGTAATAAACAAATTGATACCCAAAATGAATATACCAACATTGGTAGAAGCCGGTTAACCCTGATTCTCCGCAGCTCTACAATCATCAGTGCTTTTATCTTCATAGTCATTATTATAATAATTACTTGAGGAGCCGACAGGGGGCAGCGTCCTTTCTTTCGTTCATTCTTTGATCATCTACAAAAGTCTACTGTTCGGTCTAGGGTCTCCTTTGTGCTAAGTGGTATTTACTGGCAGATACAAAAGTTGGACGGGACAATGAATGTCAAGACGCTGTTGCAGGTGGTTTACTCAACTCGTGTCAAGAGCAGGGGAATGCTTGATTGGAATGGCTTGTAGTCAATGAATTCTTACATTAATGGTGATAAAGCAAGATGTTCATTGACTTCAAGTACCGTGAAGTCCATTAAGGAAAACTAATTATCCAAGAGATTATGTTGCCATATATTGCAGTCCCAACGGTCCTCATATATAAGTGCATTGCAAATCAATTAAGCAGAAAGTGAACGAGAAGAAGGAGGAACGGGTGATAATGAGAGTGAAGAAGAGCGGAGGAGAGAGAAAGAGAGAGAGAGAAAGAGATATAGAGAATGAGAGAGGGGGAGGAGAAAGAGAGAGAGAGAGAGAGAGAGAGAATTAGGTCGAGGAAGTCATTGAGTATAAAGAGAAAAAGAATGAGATACCTGAACACACACTCTGTCTGTCTGTCTGGCTGTCTGTCTCTCTTTCTCTTTTCGACTTTGTCTCTGTATCTGTCTGTGTGTTCTCTCTCTCTCTCTATATATATATATATTGTGTGTGTATCTGGGATATATATATATATATATATATATATATATATATGTGTGTGTGTGTGTGGTGTGTGATATATATATATATATATATATATATATATAAAGAGCCCAGTCTGCCCGACTATTTACCCATAACTATAGGGAGAGTAGTTGGATTCATACCTTTCCCAAAGGTATTAGCACAATGTGAAACGCAAACAGCTTCGTTCAAAATATCCTATGACTCTAATTGTTAGAACACGCGCCTCCACACCCTGACAGCATGGATCTCCTTGACTGACACACACACACACACACACACACACACACACACTCTCTCTCTCTCTCTCTCTCTCTCTCTCTCTCTCTCTCTCTCTCTCTCTCTCTCTTGCCATCCGTCTCTATCATTCCAGGCAGGTCCTCGACTCAGTTTCAACTGTCCGCACATAGCTGCTATATGTAATCTTTTGCTGTTTGGCCAATACTGGTGTGTTCATGAGACCTCTGCAGAACCTCAGTTATGATCATCCTTACTTGTCCAGCAATGTGTAATAATAGCCGTATAGTTTCTTTTTTGAGGGGTTGCTATCAGGATTTGTTCAAATCAGCACACAACATCTTTGTGTCGTTCTCATCGAGCTTTTTCTCCAAGCATTTCGTTAAAGTCCAAGTGGTATACCCTTTTCTTTACTTCTTTACTTACTTCTATTCTTCTTCTGGCGTCTTTGACATCTTACGTCTTCTTCTTACATCTCTTCTAGCGTCTGGACTTCTCTTGGTGGTCATTTCTTCTTCTAGATCAGTCTTGTTACCAAGACATTCATTAATCACAAGACCGTGTTACTTTTCTTAAACCTTTATTTCCTTAACTAAACATTTAATGTAACTAACATCTGACTAACATAGCGCGCGTATGCAGTGAGTTCCAGTTAAGGCAGGACTTCTTCACTGCCTGACGTCCAACTGAAAACTGAGGACCCAACCAGGTCCCACGTGACGTATTTCGCGGGCTTTCTGTAATCTTCGATGGAAAGTCCCGCCCGTGATATGAAAAGGCCACCCCTTTAGAAATACAGGGGATTGAAAATAATCTTATGCAACCGCATAGATTATGTAACACAGCTATACAGTATTACAGATACGGCCACAACTTGGAAGAATTATCGCTTTATCAAATCAGATTTCCATATTATCAATAACATGGTAATTGCAGTCAATATCTTTCCTATATATACAGTGACATTGATTTCTGTAAATGAGATATTACTACCTAGTTATGTGAAGTCTACTTATTTTAGAGGCTTGCCATTTAAATATGGAAATAGCTCCATATTGTTTAAAACACATTATCTCTGTTTCATCTGAGTTCAAGTAGATGTCAATGCCGCCTGCTACCTTTTCTACGCTATGCAGTAGTGATTAGCGAGAAGTGCTAGATCATCATCGTAGTCCACATTTGTATCAGTTTCTGCAGGATATCGTCTGCTTCTTGCCGTTTTTAGCGTGAAACATTTTTCCTTCATTAGATCCATTAACGTTCGTAGTACGTAATCTAGGTATATCATAAATATAAATGGTGCGAATGTATCTCTTTGTAGGACTTCAGCGACAATGTCAAAGACATATGTATCACCATCAGAACCATTGTTTTCATGTCTTTCAAGAGCATCATTATAGCAGTAACAGTTTCTTTGGGGATACAATATTCTAGTAATATCTGTTTCATTTTTCCTCTTTGAGTGTTGTCAAATGCCTTGGAGTAATCTATAAACAAACGTAATGCCAAGAGATTCTTTCTCGAATTCCTTCGACTATTCAACGAATAGTTAGAATTTGAAAAGTTGTGGATTGATTTCTTCGAAATCATTTTTGATTTTTCCTCAGAATTTTCTTGTCTTCTTATTAGATGCGATTGATAGGGACATTATAAACTTTAGCAGCATTAAGAGTTATTTCTCTATTTCTTGATGATTCCGAAATCAACTTTTTTTCAGGCAAGGGAGAATGTAGTCTTTTGTCCATTTCTCTTTTGTATATTGTTTATGCACTGCATTATATAAACGTAAGAAAGAGACTAAGAGACAGACAGAGAGTTAAGGGAGAGAGAAACATTAGAGTGTAATTGAGAAACGAGAGAAAAGAGGTGTTTAGAATATTAAATAAAAAGCGAGCGGAGCAAATGCAGAATGAAACAAAAGAAATGAGAGATAAACGAGATGCAGTGTGTGTGTGTGTGTGTGTGTGTGTGTGTGTGTGTTGAAAAATTAGAGTAGAGAGAGAAGTGACTTGGTGAGTAGAGGTTACAGGGGAAGAAGAGAAGAGAAAGGAGTGTGTTTGCGTGTTGAATTTTTATTTCTAAAAAGAGAATCGATCAAGAGATAAAAGATATAGACTGCTAGACTGATTGCCTTACTGTTGTGATGTTAGTCCCAACAGTAAAAAGAAGTCAAGTCGAGATGGGGTAAAATAAGACAAGTGTATTTACAATTAATGGTACATGTACGACTAGCTTGTCGTTAACGGGAACAGTGCTCCCTTTCCACTCGGTGTCTCACTATTTATAGTGAGAACCGGTGCATGTTCTCCACTGTAGGAACGGCCGGTACAACACTTACCAAGGTTAGAGAAAATCCAGCCTGCCTTATTTTTTACCTATGTCTGCAAAGGTAATAGACGGATTCATTCTTTTCCAAGAGCATTAGGGAGAAATAAAACGCAAACACCTCGTCCAGGATTTGAACTCGGGTTACTGATTCCATGTCCTACGTCAGTAACCATGACATCTAATGTGACATCACATGGGAGTATTGGGTTGTTATAAGTTTGTTGGAAGACTCAAAAGTTGTTAAAGAAAACACTGAGAAGTTGAAGAGTTTTCGAAAGGGGTGACAAATGTACAGATACATACTTTGTTATGTTAAGTGTTTGAACGCCATCCTTGGCCAGTTGAAAAGTACTTAAAGTAAGTAAGTCCTGAGCTATGGAATCCTTTGGTAAGTGAATAAGTCCTGAGTTATGGAATCCTACGTAGTGTCAAAGGTCCAGTGATATAATCCTGTGTTCCGTCGTCCACGAAGGTCAAAGCAATGTGCGTAGGTATGACCAGAACAGCCGGTATAAATAACAATATCAGCAGCAGAGTACTGCCAGTGATTGGCCAAGAGTATGGTCACATGGTTTATCGCCGAGTCCATAAATAGGAGTGGGCATCCAGCACACACCTTATATTACAAAACGCCAACATGTTACAAAAATCCCATGTTTATTTCGGATGTTAGTTCTCTTTGAACCGGTCTCATAAACAGGAACATCTGAGCTTATCCTCTATTCCTGTTTCGAATGGGCATTTGTTCCTTACTATTGTGAAGATGCATTTGAAAAAGAATAATCAACATTTAGACGAGGATAAAAAATAATAGTTCACAATAATGATTCACAATGCTTCATCGAAAGAATATTTTGACAGGTTGTTCTAGGCTACATAGTAGCAGTGACAAAGAATAATTCCTGGCTTGACTAATACAGATAATTTGAATTCAGTTTTCCTTCACCAATATATATATATATATATATATATATATATATATATATATATATAATAATACTAGCAAAAGTACCCGGTCCATGACCTGATTAAAAAAATTAAAGACACCAAGGAGTGAGTGGGGAGAAAATAAGAGGAAAATGATTTATCAATTTTTTAAAAATATCGACGAGAATGTCTAATGAATCAACGGTCGAAATAAACGTTAAAATCGAGACGTCACTAATAAGAATGAATTAAAGTAACTTCTAAAGGTACTTTTGCTAGCTAATAATAAAAACAAAGTTGAGTTATTATTAATCGTTAAATTAAATGTTTTCGTTTATCATTGTTATTTACTTCGCTGTAAAATAATTCAATCCATAAAACCACATACAAATTACATATTTTAAAAGATTATTTCATTGTCTTTCTAACCAAATAAATATTTCTAATATGCGGTGTTACGCAAGAAATTCCGAGCTGAAACGATTAGGGCACAAATTTGTCAACTTCAAATTACCAGCAGCAGCACCATTTTAATATTGATACAGTCAACAGCCAGCGGACATTTTTTATATTATCATCAGCAGCTATGCCACGATTATTGCAAATCATTTGATTTTTATTTAATTATATCCCTTAATCAGTAAAAATCAATAATCAAATTTGGCGTGCTTTTTTAGTTGGAAGGATATTAATGTGTATGCAAGATTTTGAATCTGAGTGACTTCCCGTTTTGGAGTTATACGTCGACACGTACATACCAAACTTCCTTATATATATATATATATATATATATATATATATATATATATATATATATTGATAATATACAGAGTTTTATTTATTAGTAAATAATGCCCAATATCGTAGATAAAACATGCATATCTAAGTTAGGGTAGCGTGGACATAGCGTGGATATAAAGTCAACAGCGCTTGGTTACTAACAATTTCTCACTTATACAATTTCGAAAATCGTATTGGCGGGAAATGCTCAGATTCTTTGTTTAAATTTCTATTTCCCCCCAACATATTCACTCTTCACTTTCTAACGCCCTGTCGGCGGGGCTTAGAATACATTGACCGTATCTGTTGCAGATGGGCAAGACCTTTAAAAAAGGATGCCCATATTATGACACTAAACTGCATCTGATGGTGAGGCTAGAGTTCTGGAGCTCTGGTTTAAGAGTTGAGTAACATTTAAAAAATATACAAAAATATAAATATAAACGTATAATGTATGCGATTCCCTAACATTTAGTCATGACATAATCCTAACTGGATTAAGATCTCATTAAAATCAGTCAATCAATCTTTTATTCATGTTTCCTTCTTTATACTCGAATGATTTTAAAGGATTGCAGTCGACCGGTACCACTGCATTCTCAACTGACCAACATGACTAATGCCACCATCTTACAAACACAGAGAAGCAATAGCATTATCTTATTATAATGGAGATTGTGGGTTTGTCTGTCTGTAACCGAAACTATATTACTATACAAGCCACAATTCCCTTTGTTATTTACATCACATTCTCCCTGACTTTATTTTATTTAAACCTCAATTATTAATAAAATTGTTTTACATCATTAAGACTGTTGACCATATCTACATACTAATAACATGCAATTGTATTTATATATACAACAAAATAGCGGTTTACAGTACGAAGAGGAAGGTTAATTTGCATATTGATATTAAAAATGTGATTTTAATAAATATATGCTTAGTATTATTGATTTCTAATTGTTTGGTTTTATCTTATTGAATAAGAGCAAAAATCTCGATGAAAATCTTAAAAGAAATCCATTAACAAGAACAAATGTATTCTTTACTTCCTATTTTAACTAAATAGTTAAATTAAGAAAATTTACCAATGAAAGACGGGAGTAATGGAAAATGATGGAAGAGTTAGTTTCAAAGTTGTTCTATTTTTCAATCATACCCCCTCTGTTGCAATTTTTTCTGCATTCTTATTCAGTTTCATTAGCCTTTCTAATTTAATGTGATATTTTATTATATTAAAACTTAAATACTTGCACCCGTAGGGTGCATATATTTGCTAGTATATATAAATAACCACTTCATTTTTGTCAGAAAATATTCTAATGATTGTATATTTTATACGTAACTCTAGAATTATAAACAAATGGAAAAAAATAGAAAGTGGGATTAAAGAAATGAACTTGAAGTTAGGAGGTTGATTTAGAAGGCAATCACAATGCGGATGTAAAGAAAAAAATAATAATACGGTAACAATGGTGTTGTGTGTTAACCTGTATTTTATTCTTGAATTTTCGAGATAAAATCTCTTTTTCAAAAGATCAATAGAACTGAAGTAGTCTAGTTATGGCATTTCTATTTAAACTAAATAAATTTTATTTAAATTCTATTTAAACTAAATTTCTATTTAAACTTGAAGTTGTTTGGTGTCCTTATAAACAGAACACATTCTTCATAATCGAAGTAACATTACAAATGGCTGTCTGTTTTTAAAGAAGCATCACTAAAGAAAAGCATGATGGGACAGTATAGCACTTCCGGTTTTGAAAACTTGCATTCCTGTAAAACACTTGAACAACGCTTCTCATGCCAATTTCCTTTAAACGTCATCTCACTTCACATTTCTCCCAATCCTGACCGTATCAGAAATTCTTTCACGCATGCGTTACTCACATAAAAATGGATTTTGAAATGATGCTCAGCTTTTGCAGACGGATGTGTGTCACGCGTGGGCTTGCACCAAAGTCACGTGACTCATTTTCATCTTGCAGAGCTGTTCATGTCAATCACATACCATTAATGCTAGAATTGATATTTCTTCTTTTTTCTTTTTCTTTTTTTATTCAGTCAGCATTCACACTAAGGAAAACCAGACAAATCAAACAACTTAACGTGCATTTGAACTTAGATCATAAGATTGATCTACTATTAAAATAACGTTGTAATAGGTTGTCATTGTGAAACATTATCGCGGTCATGGGATTTTTAAATATGCTCTTTTTTTGTAAATGCATGTAGAAAAAGATAGAACGAGTAAGATTTAACATTTTATATATACAATAAATGTGTCTATTATAAGAGATTGTTTTTTTGTTTTTTTAAATTTTTTTGTGACTGTTTACATTTCAAGACTGAAAGACTAACGAATGCCAAAGAATTGGCTTCAAATATGAATGTAATTTAAACTTTAGTAGCGTAACGACTATATCACTCAAATTTGAATGTATGAATATTTTTCTCAATGATCTCGTAAGAATATCAGTCTATAAAACGAAATGAACTTTAATTAATCTAGTAATAATGTTCTCCCAACTGTGCTGCACTCTGCTCACCAACAATCAAAATCTATCTCGAAATGCCTCGCCCACCGTCGCAACAGTCAAAATGCTACTGCCAGCTGTTTTCGTAGTCGTCGTACGTAATCGTGTGACCCCCTCTAGCCGTCGCCGTATGCTTATATGCACGCCCGATCTCGAGAGAATTTGCATACATGCAATCCCATTCTCGCTGGTTCGAGATCGCCCATCGTTAAATATAGTGCTTACAGCAGCCATATTTCTTTCCCGCGATGACCCTGCAAGCCAGACTCGTCCGCGCACGCTGTGAGTTTCGAGGTATGTTATTTTCATTACAACCACAATTAATTAAATTTTTAACATTTAATATTTGGGGGTTAAATGTAATGTTTCGGTCTGTTTAATCTATTTCTCTAATCTATTTCATGAATTTATACACACATGCTGGTGAATGTGCTCATACACACACATATCTATATAAGTAAGGGTCGGCTTATCTTAGTCGGTAGAGCATCTGACTCGGAATCACATGGTTCCAGGTTCACTGATCCCCGCCAACTCAGCACATGAGTAGCACAGCTTAGATCTGTGCGGTAAAGTGGGGAGCTGATAGTGAACACGTCGCTCCATCTAAGACGCAAAAACAATCTAACTTGTCTAGCGCTAGTGAAAAGGATTTAGACTCCCTCGTTGTCTGGCTGATGCTGACAATACGCCACTATGTCTACTTTATATATATATATATATATATATATATATATATATATATATATAGTAGGTGTATTTGGGCAGCATCTTTTCATTCAAACAAATTTCATAAAACAAAACGGAATCCTTATTATTTTAAAGTTTTTTGTGTGTTCTTTTCAAGCTTCCTAATATAATATTTTGATCTTACAAACTTGAAAAGCATTCATGATTTTTCTGAAAGAGCCATTTTTTCTCCGAAAGAGTACTTTCAATTTATATCCGAACCATTATCAAGGTAGGTTATGTGTATCTTTCCTTATAAAAACTGCTTAAGTAATGTTAGGTAATGTTAATGTAATTGTTAAAATAATTGTTTTTTTATCACCAAGGTGACGCTAAGCAACAGTGGCAGTTTATTTCTTTTAAATATTTCTATTAAGCTAGATAAACGTATTTAGAATAAAATCTATTTTATCTATTTTAAGCATTTTAGAATATAAATTGTTTTTATCTATCTATTTTAAACATTTTCAAATATTATCACTAGTTTCAATGTTAATTTTATTAATAGAGGGTTTTCTAAATTTTATATACAGAGTTTCAAGGATATTTAATTTTTTGGTATTATTGTTAGTATGAAGTATTTTTGTATTATCTACTAAAATATTTCTAAATGTTGTAGTAAGACAATCATGTTTTTTTTAAATGTTGGTATATAAGGCTAGAATCTGATAAGTGTAGAGAAAGCCTCCTTGATAATTTTGTTGTGGTTTTAGCCAATGTAACTCATCATTTTTTTAAATTATTGCAGATACATTCTCCCAATGGAAATTTAAATTGATAAATAACATTGTTTTTTCCATTGTCTTTATGTAAGGATAATAATTATTATTAACAACTAAATTTAATGTTTTAAATAGTTATAGTAAATTATAAATCGTATTCTATTATTAGTATCAATAGGGGATTATATGTATGTATTATGTTTTTCGGTATTTTTTCATCTAATCTTGTTGGATTTTTTTATATATAAGGCAAATGGTCACCTCTATTTATAGACTCGCCTATAAGCACGTGACCTGAGAAAGATTCCTATTGTCCAATCACTGGCAGTGCTGCTGCTGCTGTTGCTGTATTTATAAGAGGCCTGATTCTAATCTTAACTCATTCACACTTGGATTCTCTTGGACGTCGGACTTACAAAGAATACTATAACACCGGATTCTTATTGGCTTGCTTACTTATTCACTACATCTGGAACTAAGGATGGCTGCCAGATACTTAACAAATCTAAAGTTCGGATGCATTTGATTACAGTAAAATAAATTAATAGTATTATACTCATTTTGCATTACACAACTTATATCATTTATTTTATTCTTAGTGTGGATCATTAGTTTGAATTGTTCATCTACTAACTTACACACACTTACACTTACACACACAGCACACACACACACTTACACACACAAACACACACATAAGCAAGCACCCCCAACCACACACACACAAACAGAATTTGGAAGACCAAGACATAACAAATTTAGCAACTGCTAGGACCACTTCAGTTCGAGTATTCTTCTGATGGGATTTTTCATCCCGAAATATTAAGAATAAAGTGACAGGTTAACAAACAACATCATAGTTACCTTTTTTTCTTTACACTTGCATTGTGACAGCCTTCAAAACCAGGCAAAAATATCCACTAAATAGTTTAGAAATTCATTATTAAGGGTTTGTTTGATATTTTTTAAAATTCATTATAAATATTTGATTAGATAAAGAGATTAGTTCTGCCCGATTTAACAGGTGTGTGTGTGTATGTGTGTGTGTGTGTGTGTGCGTGCGTGTTTGTGTGTGTGTTTTTGTGTATGTCTGTTTCCTGTAACATGTGTGTATGTGTCTGTGCGTGTGTCTGTTTAACGATGTAATGGTATACATGACCACATGTATAAAAAATCCTACACTAAATATTCTTAATCAATCTGTTTATCTATCTATCTACAATTACTTGTCGATACCAGGTAACATGTAACAGGTGATATTGGTTGTTTTATGTTGTCAGAAATTGTCTATTTTTATTGTTAGAAATCTATACAGATAGAATCGTTAATACTTACGATGAAATATAAATTCACCAAATATAAATACTACCAGTTATGATTTTTAATCTTTGTTATATTATTATATTTCTACTATCTTATGAACTTAATATTGGTCTATAAAAATATTATGGAGTCTTTAAGGAAATATGAATTTGATTGACACTTTGGAGATATATGTAGAGATATATTTTATGCTTGAATATATATGCTATTTATTTCTCCAGATTATTCTAGTTAAGCAATAATACTATATAAAACCTACCTATAACCCTGATTATTAATGGTGTAATCGAATAACACATTTTGAATGTGAATATATAACATATGTATTCAATCGGAATATGTTACATAATATAACATATTCAAGGTAAATGATAATTTGGCAATATTCGCAGAGTTCCGTCTCGGCCTCCTGCTTCAAAATCCGCTAGCCGGTGCCTGCTGAAAAAAAAACCATCAGCTACGATTGAAGACCGTAGCCGAAGCGGTATCACTTGAAAAAAAAACAACAAAAAAACAACCAGCTTAGGGCGTTTTTCCCGAAAGCCCAATCCCAACTCTAACCCTAACCCTAAACCCTAACCCTAACCCTAACTCTAACCCTACACCCCCTAGTTAAAATTAACGGTTTTATTACAAAATTTGTGGGTTCTGTTTTTTCTGGCTCACCCTGTATACAGGGTGACCCAAATAAACAGAGCCAGAATTATTCATTTATTTTCCCATTAAACTAACCTTAAACCCTAACCCCAACCCCAACCCCAATCCTAAACCTAACCCTAAACCCTAACCCTAGTCTTTTTTTCAAGTGACACCGCTTCGGCTACGGAATTCAATCGTAGCTGGGGTTTTTTCAGCAGCCACCGGCTAGCGGTTTTAGAGGCAGGAGGCCGGGACGGAACTCTGCGAATATATCCAATAATTTTAGTAAGATAATTTACTTTGATGAAACATATTTAGTGTGAATAAATATTTAAGTTGATTAATTTCTTTTGAAGTTTGGAAATTGAAAATGTGTATGGTTAGTTATATATTGCAGTATGGCTTCACCGATTATTGTTTATCGTTATTGATTGGAAACACCTTCCTAATGAAGAATAAAACATTTTTATTCCTTTATTTTACTTGTTGCAGTCTCTTCAACCCAGCAATTATGGATACGAAATTTGATACTCTAGACATCAAAATCTTCCCAGTTATCTGGACGCTTTGCGTGGCGTAATGGTTTGCGCACATGGCAAATAGACCATTACACGTGAGTTCGATTCTAACTGGGTGACACATAGCTGTTCCTTTTGCCTCACTAAATAAAGCATAGATAATCACAATTACTAACACATTCAATGGGTATCTCGCAAGGTATAATAAATATGAGCTAGATTCTTACTGGCTGCCCTATATTCTGTATATTCTAATCTAATCTAAGTAACAATATGAGTCTAGGTAAAAAACATACATAAGTAAAATAGGTAGATATTCTAAAAAGAGAAATTAATTGTCAAATAATCAGTTTTATCAAGAGGACATAACTCATTCTCTTTAGTAAACAGACTTCCCATTATCAACTTCTCGTTATAATCTCATGGAAACAATGGAAATGTATCACGATATATTAATTTTTATTACTAGCAAATATATGCACCCTCCGGGTGCAAGTATTTAAGTTTTAATGTAATGAAATATCGTATTAAATTAGAAACGCTAATGAAACTAAATAAGAATGCAGATAAAAAGATTTGAAACAGAGGGGGATATAATCGAAAAATAGAACAACTGAAATTTACTCTTCCATCACTCTCGTCTTTCATTGTTATATTTTCTAATTTAAGTTTTTTAGTTAAAAGAGAAAGTAAAGAATAAAATGTTATCTTTTCTTGTTAATGGATTTCATTTAGATTAATTGAAGAGATTTTGTTTATATTCATTAAAATAAAACCAAACAGTTAGAAACCAAATATACTAATCATATATTTATTAAAATTACTTTTTAATATCAATATGCAAATTAGCCTTCCCGTTCACACTGTAAACCGCTATTTTGTTGTATACATAAATACAATTGCATGTTGTTAGTATGTAGATATGGTTAACAGTATTAATAATGTAAAACAATTTTATTAATAATTGAGGTTAAAATAAGGATAAATTCATGGTGAATGTGACGTCAATAACTAAGGGAATTGTGACTAGAGTAGTGATTTAGTTTCGGTTACAGACAGAAAATCACACAATCTCCATTATAATAAGATATGAAAGTAGCATTAGAAATAATAATAATAATAATATTTCTTCTTCTTCTTCTTCTTCTTCTTCTTATTATTATTTCTCCTTTTGAGTTTTCACATCAGCATTAGCTGATGGTCTTTCACTGGAGTCTGAGTGACAGCAAGTCTCCTCAGGTCTCCAGGACTCTTCTGAGTATTCTGGCAGATTGTAGCAGTGCAGTGTTCTGAATGGTTTCAACCCTTCCTCTGATTTCCAAACATTCCAGACCCTTTTCCAATCCTTTTGGGACTGTTCCAAGTGCACCAACTACAATTGGTATCACCTTCACTTTCATATTACATAACCTTTTCAGTTCTCAGGCAAGTTCCAGATATTTGTCTATTTTTTTCATTTTCCTTTAGTTTCACCCTGTGATCTGCTGGCACTGCAAAATCCACCAGTTGACAAGTTCTTTCTTTTTTGTTTATCAACACTAGGTCTGGTCTTCTTGCTGGGTTAAGGTGATCCGTTTTTATTTCAACGTCCCAGAGAATTTTATGCGTTTCGTTCTCAAGAACAGATTCTGGTTTATGCATATACCATTTTTTTGCATGGTCAAAATTCTTCTTCTTCTTCTTCTTCTTTTTCTTCTTCTTCTTCTTCTTCTTCTTCTTCTTCTTCTTCTTCTTCTTCTTCTTATTATTATTATTATTATTATTATTATTATTATTATTATTATTATTATTTTGAGTTGTTTACACCATTTTTAACTGGTATTCTTTCACTGAACTAAATAGCAAGTTTCTTCCAATCTACAGGAATCTTCTAAATATTAAAGCTGATTTAAACAATACTGTGATTCGGAGTTCTCGATACTTCCTCGGATATTCAGTTCCTCCAGTGTCTTTTCCAGACATTTGGAGACTGTTTCAAGAGCTTGACCTTCGGTTTGTATTCCAGTCAACTTCATCTTTTACAACTTTTCAGTTCTCTGGCAAGGTCCAGGTATTTCGCCTACCTTTCTGTGGTCTGTTGGAACGTTACAATCTACTTGATGACAAATTCTTTTCTTCTTAATTAACATTGTGTCTGGTCTTCTGATCAGGATTTGGTGATTTGTTCATATCTCAAAGTCCCAAAGAATTTTATCTCTCATTATCTAGGACGGATTCTGGTTTACACATATGACATCCGTCAAAATGACAAAATTTACCTTTTGACAATTCCCAGTGGATCACCCTTTCCACTAATCAAGACTACTCTGATAATCTTTATGTCAGCTTGTTATATTCGCCTATTATGTGATTAAACTTTTCATCTCTGTCACCACATAATCTAGACTTGCTATACTGTATTATACTTGCTGTGTATTATCAATTTTTGCTTGACATAATTAGTCCTTAGAGAATTGTTTTCAATATTTTAATTTCTGCAATTTCCTTTATATTTATAGTCTTTCCTATTTCCCGGTAGATTTTTGGGAGTCGTCATGAAATATCTTTGTGTGACTAAAGACCTTTGTTCGATTTTCATGTCTTCGGATTTACTAGGCTTAGTTGGACATTTTGCTACATTCTTTTTATTATCGGTATCTTATCAATTGATGTTATGTTATATTTTCTTTTAATTTTTCTTTCTATCCTAGTTTTGACACCGATAATCATATCATCAAGTATGTATATTTCTCTTCTGTATTCCTCTATTTCTTTTTGTATACTTAATTTCCATTTAGATTGTATAAAGCTATTTGGTTTATGTTTATGGCCATTGGTTTTATAACTGGGTTTAGATGAAAGGATATGAAAACAACACAATATGCTGTTAAAGTGAAAATATTTTATATCATATTCATAGCCAATATTGAACAATATTTCGATTTAAAAAATCATCTTCAGAGCTTGTTTATACTCCGGACTTATCAATAGCGGAGACGAAAATAATGTGAATTCAAAACGAAAACATTGATGTTGCAAAAAAGTTATGCGGTAGTTTCAAATATAAGCACATCCGCCAACGCTTTTCTCGGTCAGCGACAATCATGTATCTTATATTGTCACAGTTTTTGAAAAAGAAGACATATTCCAAACTGAACGATAGACAAATTTTCTTTTTCAAACAGAATGAGTATTAACCCGTTGACGGTAGGCCTGCAACTTTTTTGCAACATCAATGTTTTTGTTTTGAATTCATATTATTTTCGTCTCCGCTATTGATAAGTCCGGAGTATAAACAAGCTCTGAAGATGATTTTTATAATCGAAATAGTGTTCAATATTAGCTATGAATATGATATAAAATCTTTTCACATAACTGGGTTTATAACTGTAGCACTCGCATATATTATTTCATCTAAATGCATAAGATTTAGTTTACAGTCTTGTAGAAGATCTACTAAGGCATAGGTTTCCAAATTTATATGCATTAGGTTTTTGTTATTTTTGATTTTTAAAGGTGTTCTGTCTTTATAGTTGTTACTTACTTTTGAGTGTTCTTATCATATTTTGTTTCATTTTGATGATTTTAATTTCATTTTCTGTGTAGTCTAGATTTTCTATGTGATGTTGACTATTCTCTAATTTGTTGTATTCATATTCTGTTGCTGAAGTTATCATATAGTTATTGTTTGATTATTGCAATGTCTTGTTCATTTCATTATAAAGGGCTTTCATTTTAAGTGCTACACTTTCATTTTGTTGGATTCCACTATCTACCTGTTATTTGATGCTTTCTTTTTCAGCATCTTTTTAGCGGTTGCTTTTAAGGATAAATCTTCTCACATTCGCTAATTTATTGAATCTATATGTGTATATGTATATTTAATCCTTTTTTTTATTATATTATTATTCACCATATATTGAGGGATATTTCGTCTTGATTGTATAAAAGAATGCATATAATAGTTTTTTTCAATCCTCTTTTGACCATTGTTTCACTGTGTTTTTATTTTGTACTGGTTGTAATTAAGATCTTGGTAGGCCAGAGTGGTATTATCTCGGTTCTAATAATTATCGAAGTGAGTAGAGAACCTTGTTCCAATTGCTGATGTTTCATACTTTTTATCTGCTGCAGTGGTTCATAAAGTGTTAATTCCAAATTTCGGTGCATTTTATTCATATTGTTAACAGGCGTTTTTGTTTTGTTGACGCAATCAGTAAAAGTTTTACTCAGTCATTTTTTCTTTCCCTAATTACCTCCACCATTTTGTTTTTATGATAGAAAAATTCATGATGTCTGTATAATAAATAAGTATATCACCTAATTAATGTTTGTTTAATGTTAAAAATTTCTTTAATTAATCTATTTTACTATAAAAGGAAAAGTAACAGGTTATCGTTTCTCTTTTTCCCCACATTCTTTTTTCCCTCTCTTTTTCTTTTTCTTTTTTCCCTCCTTTTTTCTTCTTTCTTTTCCCCTTCTTCCCTTATTTTTCTCTATTTTCCATTCCTTCTTCCCTTTTTTTTTAACCTTTCTTTTCCCCTTACTCACTTCTTTCCCTCTTTTTTCCTCCTCTACTCACTTCCTTTTTTTCTTTCTTTTTTCCTCCATTCTTACCTTTAGCCAGATGGCTAAAATTATAGGTGTTAGAGTGAACGGGTAGGTTTAGCGTCAAGATTACTTTGGAGATTGTAGAAGTCGATAATTCGGAATATTTCATTTACTGAATGTGCAATGACTAAATAAAGTGTATATGGAATAAAATAAAAACACAGAAAAACAGACAACTCCTCACACCTTCCAATTCTAAGTCTTAACTTAGTAAAGCTACTTCTCTGTCTTAAAAAGCAAATCAAATTATTCTTTAAGTTATAGAATACACTAGTTACCTCTGCATCCGACCGTTATTTTCTTTTTGCTGTTAATAACTTGACTCGTGATTTAGGGTAGTATACCCTCCACACACCAACAGTCGGAGAGTTTCTAGGAATTATAATTTGAACAAAAAACATTTAAAAATAAAATAAAAACAAAATAAAAAACAATTTAAAAAAATTATTTTGAGTTTTTCAAATCATCATAAGCTGATAGTCTCTCACTGGAGTCTGAGTGACAACAAGTCTCTTCAGGTCTCCAGGAATCTTTTGAGAATTCTTGCTGATTTGCTAAGCTTTTCGCGACCGTTCCAATTGTTCCATGATTTTAACAATGATGTTGTCTCGATGGTCTCAATTCCTCCTTTAGTTTCTTTTCTAAGCTTTTGGAAACCGTTCCAATTGTCCCAACTACAATTGGTATTACTTTAATCCTTTTATTCCACAGCCTTTTCAATTAACTAGCAAGGTCAATGTAGTTGTCTATCTTTTCTTTTTCTTTCATTTTCAGCCAGTAATCTGCTGAAACTGCAAAACCTACCAATTGGCAAGATCTCTTTTTTTTTCTTCTTGTTAATCAATACTAGGTCTGGTCTTCTGGTTGGGATAAGGCGTTCCGTCTTTATCTCAAATCCCAGACAATTTTACGTGTTTTTCAAGAACAGATTCTGGTTTATGAATACATTTTATAGTATAGTCAAAATTTAGTTTTTCACACAATTCCTAGTGGATCACCTTTCCATCCCAGTCGTACCTATCCCTGTATTCTCGTTGTGCTAGTTTGCTGAATTCGCTTAATACATGGTTCATTGTGTAATCTCTGACACCACACGCTCTACATTTGCTGTTTTGTTCTGTCTTAACAATTATTATTATTATTATTATTATTATTATTATTATTATTATCATATCACTCCTTGCAAGTTTTTTGCACAAACATTAGTCTTTCACTTGTGTCTGAGTGACAGAAAGTCAACTTGTGTCTTCAGGACACTTCTTAACAATGTTTTTGTCTGGATGGTCTCGAATCTTCCTCTGATTTCAAATCCCTTAAGTCTTTGTTTAAAACCCTGGGGACTATTCCAAATGCACCAACTACAATTGGTATTAGTTTCACTTTCATGTTCCACAGTTTTGTTCAGTTCTTTGGTAAGATTCAAGTATTTGCCTTATTGTTTTCTTTGATTTTAACTCTGTGGTCCACCGGAACAGCAGAATCCACTAGATTACAAGTTCTACCCTTCTTGATAATTAACACTAGGTTAGGTCCTCTGGCCGGTATGTCTTGATCCGTTTCTATCTCAAATCACAGAGAATTTTATGCGTCACATTCTTTCGAACTGATTCTGGTTGTACATATACCATTTTGTATTATATAATTATGTTAACTGCAGCAATAAATGGTTTGCATCTAATATTACCAAGTTTCATCTTCGTAGCTGCTAGTCATTTTCTGTTAAGATAATTATCAGCATGATTTTTATCATTATCATCACATTAAATGCTTTATTTTAAAAACACAAATACTCCATCTAACGTTAATAAGTTTTGGCGACTTCATTCATTTTATCCTTTTCTTTCTACTCAAGAATCCATTATTATTCACCTAGTAAATACAAGACCTTTTCATTCATTCATTCTTTTCTTTTACTATCTCATTCCTTGTTCCATTAAGTGATATTTGCTTCATATAGCTTTATCTCTTTCTAATATCAATGTGTATCATCGGTTCTTTTCATCGTCTATCCCTTGATTTAAAAAAATACCATTCTGTATTTCATTCATTTTCTTCAACTGTTCCTATGTTCGGAATTTTCAGTACTTCTTTATTTCCATTTATATTCCAACCACCCATTACTTCGAATTCCGAGTCAAATCTGCTCATAATTCCGGCAAACTACGGATTATAGAAAGGAGATGAAAACCAACCACTATTACAAATCTGGTATCAAGAGAGAAGTATGTCCTAAGTGGAAACTGCATATTACAACAGGACAAAAAAAAAAGACAATTTCAAATAAAATTAAAAAAGCAAGGAAAAAAACGCCACACAGTTTGAAGCATTTAAACAATGTTTCACAGAGAAAAATACTAATGACTAATGGATATTGAGTCCCAGACGATGACGCCAAAATGGGAGAGTGGGAAGAAGGATTTAAATAAGTGACTACTTTGTGTTTGGTATTAGAAACAAATGCCTTCAGATAAAAAGAAAGAAAATATTTAAAAAAATGTGATAGGCGGATTAGTGCACTGCTTTGAATGTTTAGTGTTTAATTCATGCATTTATATCTTCTCGGTTTCCAATATTGCAGTGAAGGAAAAGTCGGTAGATTTAAGAAAAGCTTGTTTTTAGGTTTATCTTGATTATTGATACAAACTGTCAGTAGCTTTAGAATCAGGAGAAAAAAAGACATTTAAAACCTTTTTGAATGTGGAGTGTGGATGTAGGTGGAATATTGTCAGACGAAGAGCAGTAAATAGTGTTCAGCTATTATTGTATTCAACGTTTTATAGGAAAATATTCGTGAGACAACTCATCACACTTCAATGACATATGTTGCACATTTTTCTTTTAGCTTTTCTCAATTTTTTGAACCGACGTGGCTGGTATTTGTGCCGTTTCCAAGAAGTACATATACACGACCTGGGGAATCCCCTTTTCTATAGAATATGACTGATTACAATATTTTACATTTTCCACTATTTTTTAGTATGGAAAATGTCACAACCGGGGGAAGTGGAGGTCAGAATGGTAACTTCAACTAAGGACCAAGCCTCACCCAGTGTCACTCCAACCCCTAAGCCAATGCCATCAAAAATACCCCGTGCATTATCAAGATTACTCCCCTGTAATCGGCCGGGTCGAAAAGAACTAATTCCCCCTCAAAGGCCACTACGCCCGCGTAATGGTGGGGGGAGATGAAGAATAATTAAAGTTCCAATTACCGTCGAACTGGGAAGACAAGGCAACAATCGGTTGTATCTTAATACAAACCCGAATAGTCACAAAATCTACTGCAGAATGACAGGGTATTTATAAGACTCCACAATGTCATTCAAATCAAGCAGTCAAGCAGCCAATCAGAACTCAAGGAATGGAATCACCCAAATCACCTGAATTCATGAATGGATCATTCTTGATTTCTATATATACCAATTGTCTTGGACACTGCTGAAGTTGTACTTAGTTAGCTGCTGTTATTCAAACCAACAGTGAACTTACTGACTTCAGTATAAGGGTTAAAATCAAAGGCAATGTGCTCCAAAAGTTAATCATAAAAGGTGTATCCCAGGGGTGAGTCGGACGTAACGGCTATCATCGTAGGAACTTATTTCGGCGAGCCAAGTTTAAATCTTGATGAGACTGTTGAGTGTTATTTTACGCTAATCGTAAAAGCATGAAACCATTTTATCTTCACTCATTAATGCGAAAATAGAATGGCTGAATTGGGATCTTTCGCCTTGGGACAGTAACAATCAAGGAAAAGGAAAACATCCTCCAATTTCTTTTCCAACTTTTTGAGTACAGTTCAAAGTGCACCAACTACAATTGGTATCACTGTCATCCTCATGTTTCACAGACTTTTTTGTTCTCTGACAAGGTCCAATTATTTGTTATCTTTTCACTTTCATTTATTTTTACTTTGTGATCCGCTAGAACGAAAATAGCACTAGATTTATTATTATCACTTTCGAGTTTTTCACATCAGCGCTTACTAATGAGTTTTCACTAAAGTCTGAGTGACAGCAAGTTTCCCCAGGTTTCCAAGACTCTTCTAAGTATTCAAGCCAATTTTAGTAGGGCTGTGGTCTGGATGGATATGATTCTTTCTCTAATCCCTGGTTCATCGAGTCTCTTTTCTAGATTCTTGAGGAATGTTACAATGGCTCCTACTACGATTGGTATTATCACCACCTTCATATTCCACAGTTTTTTCAACTATCTGGCAAAGTCCAGGTATCATCCAGTTTTTTTCATTTTCTTCCACTTTCACTGTGTAGTATTTTGGTACGACAAAATCTCCTAGATGGCAGGATATATTCTCCTTGTTAATCAAAACTAGATTGGTCAAATAGATCTGTTAAAAATATTTGTATTTGATAGGAATACTTAATTCCATATAACTGTAAATTATTTGTATTAATAATACTTACTTGAATTGTTTACCATTATTATCATTGTTAGTTAGCTGAAACCATATAACAGTGAAAACAAATGAATATTACTATGGAACGATAAAATTGTACATAAATTGTACGTAAATTATTATTCGATTGGAATTCTTGAAACCATGCAAATTATTTTTATTAGATAGAAATACTAGATCCTATATAGGTGCCTGCAAAAAAAAAATTGGTAAGATTGGTATAACAACAAACGAAATGTAAATATAAACGTACTATGTATGCGATTCCCTAATTCTTTGGCATAAAATAACCCTGGGCTGGTTGACATACATTAGAATCAATCAATCAATCAATAAACTTATCCTAGCTTAAAATATCTTTCGAAATCTTTTAAATAGATATCTAGGTGCATATGGATATCCAGAGTGTTAGTGTCACCGTGTACCTGCCCCCAAATAACACCGAGTATTAATCCAAGTCTTAAGACAGGTAGGTTAATGCGAAAATAAGACAGTAAAACAATCATCTATTCATTTTTTTAACACTTGTACTTCGCTAACCCAATGGTTCGCGATAATCGGCTACACTTGAAGGATTAACCTTGTAAGTGCGTAACCAACATAAATATCATCGGCTGAATTATTCGATAATTATTCAACCTGGTTAAACCAGAAAAAATTCCACGGGGTTATAACAAACAACAACCAAGGATCAATTTGACATTTTTTAATACTTTACTAGACGACTGTTAACCCGTTGTAACATAATTATATTGATGTTTCGGTGTATGAGAAGCTCAGTGACCTAGTGGTTATTATCGTAGTAAATGAACTCAATAAACCGGGTATAAATCCTGTACGAGAGTGTTAGCATTTCACTTCGCGCTAATTCCCTTAAGAAATGCTTAAATCAATCTTTTGTCTAGCTATGGGTAGACTGGGTTATTTAACCTTGGTACAACAACCAATTTCGGAAAAGGAAAACAGAATTTAGACCAGATATAATCCGCTTAAAAATCCAGGTAAGGTGTGCTGTTTTCTGGGTTATGGATTTATATAGCCATATATAATCATGAATCCACTATAAAAGGTTAATACACCGTACAAAAATTATATTTACTAATTACTTATGTTATATTATCTTATAAAGTTAATAATATTATGTGAAAAATTTAATGGTGTTTTATAAAGAATGTTTATATCATTTCAATTCAAGTGGCTCGTAGCAGATTCAAGCAAATTTGTTTTATCCAGATTGTTTGTCCTAACGAACAATATTGTCACTTATCCAAATTTAAGAAATACCTAATTAGTAATAATTAACTACACGTAAACCGTTATTTATTTTTACAACTAATTTTTCATATTTTTCTATCGATGTTTTAAATTGAATTTTTTGTACAATTAATACAACTTGAAATAAGCCCGTCTCGTTTGAGTGCTGCTTTTACTCTTATGAACAAAATAATTCCGTTACAACCTTTTTCTGAACCCAGTAAGCTTATCAAATATGGTTGGTCTACCTCAACTGATTTTGGCTGTCTATAGAGAACAGGTAAAAAAAAAAAACTCTTTCCAGTTCTGGCTCACGTGCTGGTTAAAATGAAATAACATCGGGTTGGTGTAATGGCGCACTCGCACCACGTAGAACCAACCCCCTTTTTAAAAGTCTCAAGTTAATTGTCTGATATCTGAGCCAACAACATTGGAGGAACGTCGACGGAGCTAAACTACTTTTAGGTCCCCGCTACAAAAAAAAAAAAAATATCAAACAAACAAACAAACAAACACACAAAAGACCCATTTGTCGAATCCTGGCGGCTATGTGAGGTAAATACCAACCATAGATAATTAAATCTATTGCTATGAATCTATGTGTCCTAGGAATAGTTGCGAAGTGCAGGCTTCTTCGATTCCCAAAAGATACGCACACATACATGCACAAGCAAATGCATATCAAGGAGGACCTTGCTATATGAATAGGGTAACTGTATGCGATGAGCAGCTGATAACAACACAATGCATTTTATTTTTTGGAAAATATTAGGTTGTTACAAAAATACTGGCCGATTGAAGTGCTCGGTTTTGAAATGTAATTTTAACATAGAATTTGTTGTTTATTTCAGGTGAATTTTTGCATATATAATAATTAATGTGTGCTCAAAAATAAAATTTAATTTATTTCTGATGTTCATCTTTGAAGGCCCTTATTTTTCAAAAATACTTTCTATCTAAAAATAAATTAAATTTTATTTTTGAGCACACATTAATTATTATATGTGCAAAAGTTGACCTGAAATAACCAAAGAATTCTATGTTAAAATTACATTTAAAAACCGAGCACTTCAATCGGCTATTATTTTTGTAACAACCTAATATATGCATATCTTTTATTGTCTTCCTTATTACTGTCTACTATATATTTACACGACCCCACGGCTACTAGCAGGATGTTTCAGAATGTCAATTTGTAAAGCAGATTAAATCTTGTTTGCATTCAGCATTTTTTCTTCTCCTGGACTGGTTGCCTAACCAAAGCTAATATTTACAAGTAACTGGGAGAGAACATATGGTTTCTTACCTTTCCGGAGACATTTATTGCGAAATAAAATTCTAACAGCATCTTCCTGTATTTGAACTCGGTGCGCCCATTCTATTTTCTACGAAGACAACCATTGCGTAAATGCACCTCACTGTCTAGTACTACCTATTGTAATTATGAATAAAGATTTTTTTAAATAAATGTCTTTGTTATACTGGTTTTGTGACTCTTTCGGCACTGATGTACGTATAAATAACGACCATCCTGTAAATGATCACAATAATCTATCCAAATTATTCCATCGAATTGGGTTTTTAAGCAGAAAGGCTAGTAGAGTATTTAAAAACTGATATACATACAGAACGGGTAAGATATATTGACGGTATATTGATTTTAACGGTATATCAATCCATCTCGAGTTATTTTATACCCAGAGGTTCAGGAATCACGTTCATATTTGATGGACTTATTTCTTAAGAGGTTTTTTTTGCGCGCTATCATGTCTTCCTGTCTCATACAACAACTTTGGACGCATTTTTATTATTTAAAAGTGATTTTTATCTATTATTGATACTTTATACACAATTTTATGGCTTCAAGTATCTATTTCTATTTGATAATAATTATTTCTTTGCATGCAGCTTTATAATTTCACGTAGCTACTTCTACTTCTTCTACTACTACTACTACTACTACTACTACTACTACTACTAATAATAATAATAATAATAATAATAATAAAAAAGAAAGAACTTGTCAACTGGTGGATTTTGCAGTGCCAGCAGATCACAGGGTGAAGCTAAAGGAAAATGAAAAAAAATGGACAAATATCTGGATTTTGCCAGAGAACTGAAAAAGTTATGGAACATAAAAGTGAAAGTGATACCAATTGTGGTTGGTGCACTTGGAACAGGACCAAAAGGATTAGAAAAGGGTTTGGAAAGTTTGGAAATCAGAGGAAGGGTTGAAACCATTCAGAAAACTGCACTGCTGCAATCTGCCAGAATACTCAGAAGCGTCCTGGAGACCTGAGGAAACTTGCTGTCAGTCAGACTCCAGTGAAAGACCATCAGCTAACACTGATGTGAAAACTCAAAAGGAGTAAATAATAATTCTTAATACATAATTCTAGCTTCAGGTAACTATTCTTCACTCTAAATTTACAGCTATATAATATCAACTATTCCTATCAAATACGAATAATTTTAAGCAGATTTATTTGTCATGCGTGGTTCTCTAACAAATACAACCACACTAAGTCAAATTGGACCTGGGAGTAATGGCGATAGAACCCCACACTTCTCAGATCTCGAGAACAGAAAACTCACAATCAGATGCAGGTTAGTGTCATATCCAGAACAACACTGTCGGTTGGATCTTTCCCCTCTGCTGAGGATATACTCAACGTATTCTAAAACCCCATAGACAGGGTTGACAGAGTAGTTATAAAAAAAGGTTGCATCGTTATTGCATAATGCTAATGACAACCCCATTACATCTGATCCACATTGCACATGTTTATGGATTTTAAATGTCAAAAATGAATGATAGGAAAATAAGCTGGGTATCATTTGTAGCGTGCTTACCTTGGTCCGCTAATATCAGATTATTGTTATCTCATTGTTTTTGCTATCGACACTTTGTTGCCCAGCAAACGATTATTCTGTTGAAGTCGTGAACGATTATCTCATCGACTTCTAATTGACCTTTTCTGAAAAATAACTCAGTTCACAGCTGCAAATAAGTTCGCTCCAGAAATATAATACTTCTTATTAAAACAAAAATCAACTTTTAATCTAAAAGGTTATCATACACAGACCCAATGAATTTTTGTATCTTTATGTATAAATCTTCGTACTCATCTTTAGCTTTCTTTAACCTTGCTGCTCTCTTTCATCATTTTTCTAGGATTTGCTCCCTGGTGTATTTGTTTTAAATTTTTGAATTTTTTCACTTTCCCCGTTTCCATTCCTTTTTCTGTCGCATTTATATGTTTTCTTTTTATCAACCTGTTTTCTTCTTTTATTTGTTTCATTTTACTAGATTTTCATTTTCTTTTCATTTTACACTCTCTCATCATTCGTTTCCAAATTACGGTATGAGCCGAGTTAGCTCAGTCGGTAGAGCGTTCGGCTAGAAACCACAACGTTCCTAGTTCGATACCGGTCCTCGCCAACTCAGCGTATGAGTAACACAGGGATCTGTGCGGTAAAGTAAGGAGCTGATGGTAGGTGTGGCGCTCCACCTCAGACGCTAAAATAATCTCCTTGGTCTAGCGCTAGTGAAAAGGGGATATACTCCCTCGCTGCATGGCTGATACCGACATTAGGCCGCCCCGACGACTTTACTTACTTACTTTACATCTTTCTTGCTTTTCTTTACTACTATTTTAGATTTAATTTTTCTCATTTTTTTTCTGGCATTCCAATAAAATCTTCCAGTTAAAACAATTGAGATAAAATTTTGAATAAAAATCGTCAAATTAAAATATTTCATTCATCTAAATAACAAATGAAATGCTTTTCGTCTTTATTTAACAATTTTCCTTCTCTCCATATTTCGTCTGTAACTCTGGTCTGACAAAAACGAGATGTTATTGAACCAACATCTCAAGATGGAATGCAATTATTCGAACCGAATTAAAAGGCAGGGTAACCCTTTATTTTCGTATGAGTTCAAGTTCTTAGTATAATTGCTTTTCGGTTACAAAAGAAATGCACAACGTAATTCTCACTTAGCACAATTAATTTTCAACCAACACAGATTAGCTGCGATGCGGACATTACCTTAAGCTAATTGCTATCAATGGAAAAGAATATTAATCCAGAAAAAAAATCTCAGTACTAAGAGATTGTACTTTATTTTCTTCATATGAGAAGGGCTAAAGGCTGACAGGCAAAGGCAAACGGAAAGACATTCACACACACACACACACACACACACACACACACATATATATATATAATATATATATATATATATAAAGAGAGAGAGAAGAGAGAGATAGATAGATAGATAGATAGATAGAGAGAGAGAGAGAGAGAGAGAGAGAGAGAGAGAGAGAGAGAGAGAGAGATTCATATGCGCATTAGGTTTTTAATCCCTGGCCAGACAATTGTGAATCTATTCATTTAAGCTTGACTCGAAAGAGAATAGGAATAACCTATGACACTCGCAAAGGAAATTAATAGAGAATAGTTTGAATGATATATCCACAGATAAATGTTCGTTTCAAGCTTTCGGGGTATTTAATTAGGCTGATAAATAGATGAGCAAACTGATCACTTAATAATATTGGAGATAGACTACATCTGAAAAAGAATTCTCTTACACAAGTCAGCAGGCAAACAGATAGTTACTAGCTGAAGTAATTTGGATTGTGTATGATCATTTTCTCTAGTGATAGTGGACAGTTGTTGTATGCAATTTGTATATGAAGAAATTGGATGTTGTCATACTACGAGGGGGAAGGAGGGGATATCAAAAGGAGACATTGAACTACAAACTTGAAACTTGATAAGATGATAATATTTACAATCTGCAAAATTAAATTGAATATTCACACCAGATGTTTACAAACGACGATTATCAATATAAAAGTCATATATAAGAAAAGATTTAAATGATTAATTTTGTGGGAAAAATTTTCATACATGATATTAAATATGACAGATAAAAGTTTAAACTATTTAAATAATATAGTTAGCTATATTTATAAGTAAAGAGAGCTCAATATCATTGAAAGATCATATATATCTAAGAGTAACAAAGATGTACATAAAGTCAACGCAGTTTGGTAACTGTCACTAGCTATAAAAAAACCCATAGGCAAGAAACTGTCAGTTTCTCGCCTATATCGCTTTTATATAAAAGTAATTGGTAATTAGCTTGAAGCATTGTTAAGTATGTTATAATATAGTAATGATTTGAAGGCAATTACAATGCGTATAAAAATAAAAACAAAAAGATGTTATTTTTGTCTTATCGATTTCAAAGTAGAAACTTCATTTTCAGAGGTGAATATCAGAAATGTACGTACTTAAATTTTTTTTCTCTTCTTTTTTCCCCTTTCTCCCCCTTTCTTTTTTGTTTATGTTATGAATGAAATGGGCGAATAACTGTAATTTCTTATTTTTTTAATATCTGTTGAGAACGAATGTTTGAACCCCTACCTTGTATATGTATCCAATAGTGGATACCCAAAAAAGAAAAAAAAAATATAACCATAAAAAAAAACAAAACTTAAGCACGTACATTTCTGATATTCACCTCTGAAGATGAAGTTTCTACTTTGAAATCGATAAGACAAAAATAATATCTTTTTGTTTTTATTTTTATACGCATTGTAATTGCCTTCAAATCATTAATATACACACACACACACACACACAGACACAGACACACACACACACACACACACACACACACACACACATTATATATATATATATATAAATATATATATATATACCGTATTTGACGGCATATAGGACGCACTTTTTTTCCGAAATTTTGGCTAAAAAAATTGCCCTGCGTCGTATACATTGTAGGTGAAGTTTGAGACTTATTATTATTAATTATTTTATTAATATTATTTCCTACTATTGAGATGTCTTGTGTATGCTTATTGCTAGCCTGTACTGCCAAATTGCTTTTATACAGCTATGTTTCTGCTTGTGTAATGCACAATTAGACTGTTTTCAACAATATATGCTTAAATGCACAAAAAGCTTTTTTCCTGAATCTGACCTGCTGAAATGGGGGTGCGTCTTATATGCCCGTGCGTCCTATATGCAGTCAAATACGGTATATATATATATATATACCAAACTCGTCGGTAACTCCTCGCGGTGAGAAAAAATCCAGCAAATAGGTTGATTGTAAAAATATACTACCAAACATCACCCGGGGGAAAAAAAAATTGGAAAAAAGAAAAGGCCAAGATAATCGTACCAACCAAAAATAATCAATTGGTACAATATTTGTCCAAAAGAAAAAACAATTTATATATATATATATATATATATATATATATATATATATATATATATTCATAAAAAACCGCCAGGAAACTAAAACTAATAAGTAAAAAGTGCTCAATACCTAGGTAGAGCAAATAATAAAGATAAACCTAATGAGTCAGATAAACCTACTAACAGTTTCGCTAAGTGCTCTTAGCCCTGAAGAGCACTTAGCGAAACTTTTCGTAGGTTTATCTGACTCATTTGATTATATATATATATATATATATATATATATATATATATATATATAATGCTGATATATTCGATATATAGTACAGTTGCATGTGTTCTCTCCAAAAGTGCTGGCTTGGGGAAGAATCTCTAAGTCAGAAGTCTTGTGCTGCCATCCAACACTGATCAGTTTGTGAGGGCAGACTACATGAAATTAAATTATTTAACCTTCTGGTGTTTTTGTTCGTCAATAGATTACTGACACCGAAACTTACATTTTGGATTTACCATCATTTGAGGAAGTATACTCAAAAAGTGTCGGTTAATAAGCATGAAGAACAAAACGAACTAACAAAAACAAACAAACAATATTACTTTAAAACACTAATATTTTCCCGGTTGTAGACATATCGCTGATAAAATAAAACTGAAATTCTTCCAAGCTATTATATGGTTGCATCCCTTGGATCTTAACGAAGCGCCAGTTGAAAAAGCTAGGTAGGAAATATACAAAGATTTTAACGAATTGTGGAAGTATCATCTTACAAAGCAGAAGTTGTACGGCCACTTACCTCACATCGCATTAGCCATTCCAGTAAAACGAGAAAAACATGTTGGACACTGCTGAAGAAATAAGGCCGAAATGATACGCGACATGTTTGTATAGACTCAGATACACGGACACACCAATGTTGACCGAAAAGCACAAATTTACATTCATCCGATCAGTGCGGAAACTGGGTGCCGTATATATATTTACCAACCCCTCCGCACGAGCAGGATGTGACATAAGGTCAATTTCTTAAGTGGAGTTCAACAGGTTTGAATTCAGAGTTTTCCCTCTCCTAGACCGGTTGCCTAACCAAGGTTAAAGAGTTCAGTCTGTTCTACTATTTATCCATAGCTGGAGGGAGAATTGGATTCATATCTTTCCCAAGGGTATTAGTGCAAAGTGAAATGCAATTACCACATCCAGGATTTGAACTCGGGGCGACGAGTCCATTTCCCATGACTTTAACCATTACACCACGCGCTTCCGACTGGGTGTCGTATAGTGTGTTTAGTAAGAGTGATAGCCGATAGTGACAAATGGTGAAATAGAGTCAAGGGAATTCGTACTGGAAACACGCCTTGATGATGATGATGATGATGATGATGATTATGATGATGATGATGATGATGATGATGATACGTAGATATTAAGTCGAATCTCAGTGTGAAAAAAAGAGAAACAGAAAAAAACGACTGGATCACTCCCATCGATAGAATCTAAAGAACAAACCCATCAACCAACCACCTAAACGTCGATATGTAGATTTCATATCTATCGTTTGTAGTTGAGCATTCATGCAGAAAGTAATTATAAGTATGTATGTGTATATTTGCTACGCCTTGACGTTTTATGTTGCCATATCTGAACGTTTATTAAAAAGCTTTTATATATATGAAAAATTGTTCGTAAGTATATATATGTGCATAACAGCGCGTGTACATTGCATGTGTGTATGTGTGAAAGTGAGTAGGAAAGCTTTATTGAGCCGTCTTCCAAAATCGAAGACCTAAATTTATTGTTAATTTTGATATTCTTTAATTACTTTAGATGCTCAGGTATTGATTTGAACACCACAGACCCGGAAATCGATTTCGATTAATTTCTTTGTCCGTGTGATCACTCATTTAATTATCTATTCATTTTATGCCACTTACTTTTATTGATCACCATTGATATTATATTTCCCGGCATTTTTATAAGTACTTCCTAATCACCATTATTAATAATTAAATGTAATTTTTGTCTTTATTTTTTCTACAGCATGTCTTGTCATTTTCATTATCATATATATATATATATATATATATATATATATATATATATATATATATGCGTGTGTGTGTGTGTATGTGTGTGTGTAATCGCTCACTTAGAGTGTGTTTCTTAATCACTCCGTATAGCTATTATCTACTTTCGTGTAAATAGTTCCTTCTACCCGCGTATGAATATTAGATAGGTCATATTAGACATTCACTCTCTAAGTATCAACAATAAAGTAATGTAATAGACCCTTTTATGCCACAACAGACAAATGGATGAAGTAAATTGTTTTCTTTTAATTTATTCAATTTATTATTCTATAAATTGTTTACACACTTTTTAATGAATAGACTCAATTTAATGGAATCATACTGGAATCATATCTAAATAGATATTATTTTAGACAATTGTTATTTTTATTATTGTTTTGAAAGAATAGTTTTGCTGGGATATTTATATGTCCTACAATCAATCTACTACTGAAGACAATAAAACTGCTAGAATGTGTGAATGAATAGGTATTTCATTGCAAGAATATGACTTATTGAGTTTGTCTGATGTAGAAGATCAAAAGTATTGACTTATGAGGTGCGAGAAAGAAATATTGGGGTTGACTCTCCTATTTTTAAATAATACAATTTGATTTGGTTTGGTTTGTTTTGTTTTACGGCATATCAACCTTAGTGGGTCATTTAATGCCGATAAAGTCTTGAAATAAATCAATTCTTAATGGATAATACAATTTTTTTATAAATACATTTTTCTATTTAACCCATAGATGGGACCCTAATAGGTACTACCACTCCGGGTCAGAGTGGACCAGGGAGCAATGGTGATGTAGGGTGCTCCACATTCCCCAAGCCTCCAAAACTGGAACCTCACGATCAGATAGAGTTTAACGTCATTCCCAGGACATGTAGACCCGCAACCACCGCCTGCTAGCACCCATATGATAAAAAAGGGGTAGGATTTGAAAATCATATAGGTGCTAGGGCTTGACGTGACCAGCCGATTGATCGGAGTGGGCCTCTCCGACCGCCCGTCTAGCCCAAGATAGGGCCAAAGTGGAGTATTGCATGTCATGAACTGCTCATCCACCTGGGCTCTATCCTTAAGCATCACGGGTCGCCACCCACGGCCAACAGGTGGCCCCATTGGGGGAGTCTTACCCCTCTGCAGAGGCGCAGTCGGTGCATTCTAACGCCCCAGCCGACAGGGTGGGAATAAAATTCGAATGAAGAAGAATGGTATGCTGAGTGCTATGCAAGTTATATAATAAAATGATTATTTTTACACGTCGAGACTGCTGTTTGATCAGAAAGGGATTTTTTTCTGGTCTTTTGTTCCCACACTGGAAAAATGTTCATTAAAGATATTAGCAAGATTTTTTTAGGCGTTGATAACATTATTATTACTATCGATTAGTTTAATACTGGCCTTCTTTGTTGTTTTGACATTGACAAGTGATCGGATATTTTTCCAAATTTCAGATGACTTATTTTTGTTTTTCTCAAATTGAGATGTACAGACATTTTTTTTACTTTCCCTCTTTTCTTTCGTAATTTTATTACGTAGAGCTTTGTACTCTTTTTGTAATGTTTCAATTTTGATAAGATCATTTTCCTTACTAATAAGTTTAAGTAATGCATCTCGTTCATTACATTTATTCAAAATATCTCTAGTTACCCCTGTTTTTGACATCAATCTATACAGTTTGCGTGTAACTTTCTTAAAAGGGGCCATTTCATCATGATGGAAGTTGATTGTATCATAAAATGACTTGAGAGACAAATTCACATCATTATAATTAAGCATGCAAACCTCATTTCAACTATTAAGATCAGCTGGCTTGATATGTTTTCATCAGATTTTTTCCTAAATACAGGTTAAAGAGCCCAGTCTATCCAACTATTTACCAAAAGCAGGTGGGAGAATAGTTGAATGAATACATTTCTCAAGGGTATTAGCGGTATGCGATATACGAACAGCCCCGTCCATGATTGGAGCCGGATCACTGTGTCCCTTTCCTATGACAACAGCCATAACGTATCAAGCGACTCCATCTTTTGCTTATATATGGCACATGTATGAGGTTGCGTACAGTACCTACAGGGGCCGGTTTAGCTCAGTCGGTAGAGCGTTAGGATAGAGACCACAAGGTTCCTAGTTCGATAGCGGTCCTCGCCAACAGCGTATGAGTAGCACAGGGATCTGTGCGGTAAAATAAGGAGCTGATGGTAGGTGTGGCGTTCCACCTCAGATGCTAAAAAACAATCTCCTTGGTCTAGCGCTATTGAAAAGAGGATAGAATCCCTTGCTGACTGGCTGATACCGACTTTAGGCCGCCCCGTCGACTTTACTTACTTTACAGTACCAACTGTTGTTTAAGTGGTCATCTATTTAAGTAGTGAACTGGCCAATAGGTGCTTAAGTTGATATGTGATGCATGACAATAAAAACTGATTCGGTTAATCGATTTCGCAACTGCAAAAGTCTGCGGAAAAATATGTCCGCTTGCAAAAATATTCCAGCAGATTTCAACCACGTTCCATAAGCAACTCACATGCGAAGAATCGGAATCATCTCTCCTAACCTTCGCTGTGGACCGCATTAATAAAGCAGGCGGTCGTTCTTCATCTGGGTGCCTGATTTCGCAGCTTTCAAAATCCTGGTCCTTCACGCGACGATTCAGACCGACCGCCGCCCATACAAAATTTCAACACCGAGCATACACCCGGGACGTCTCGAAAATAGCAGTCGGACACGCCAGGCAACGCTTACGCTTCGAATTAGGTGCATGTCTATCGACACAGTAAGCTAGAATGAACTGGTGCTTTTACCGTGACCCCCTTGTAAGTTTTCTGTTTCCATTCTGTAGTTAATGTTCTCGTTTGGTATTATCTCTCTCTCTCTCTCTCTCTCTCTCTCTCTATATATATATATATATATATATATATATATATATATATATATATATATACTAGCAAATATATGCACCCTCCGGGTGCAAGTATTTAAGTTTTAATATAATAAAATATATTAAATTAGAAAGGCTATTGAAACTGAATAAGAATGCAGATAAAAAGATTTGGAACAGAGGGGGTATGATTGAAAAATAGAACAACTTTGAAACTAACTCTTCCATCATCTTCCATTACTTCCGTCTTTCATTGGTAAATTTTCCTAATTTAACTATTTAGTTAAAATAGGAAGTAAAGGATAATATTACAGTTATTTCTTCTTATTAATCGATTTCATTTAAGATTTCTCACCGCGATTTTTGCTCATATTCATTAAAATAAAACCAAACTATTAGAAATCAATAATACTAAGCACATATTTATTAAAATCAAATTTTAAAGATCAATATGCAAATTAGCCTTTCGATTCACACTGTAAACCGGTATTTTGTTGTATATATAAATACAATTACCTGTTATTAGTATCTAGATATGGTCAATAATATTAATGATGTATAACAATTTTATTAATAATAGAAGTTTAAATGAAAATAAAATCATGGAGAATGTGATGCAAATAACTAAGGGAATTGTTACTTGAGTAGTGATATAGTTTCGGTTACAGACAGAAAAACACACAATCTCCATTATAATAAGATATATATATGTATAATGACTGCTACATACTGACAGATATTAGCAGTCTTTACTACCAAAATTATAATTCAACCATACTAATTAATAACTAATTCCAGTTCATGAGTTCTCAAGTGCCTCTTAAATATATACATATAATTTATAAGTAGTAGTAGTTGTAGTAGAAGAGGTAGTAATAGTAGTAGTTTTTCTAACCGGCGATTGCTGGAAATTGAATGAAAACAAGTCACCTCGTTCCTCCAGGACTCTTCTGAGTATTCTAGCTGATTTTTTCTGGATTGTCTCATTTTTTCCCCTGATTTCTACCTAGTCTATTCTATTTTCTAAACTTTGGGGGATCATTCCAAGTGCACCGACTGCAATTGGTATCAATTTCAACCTCATATTCCACAGATTTTTCAAATATTTCTAGCAAGGTTTAGGTATTTGCCTATCATTTCGGTTTCTTTCATCTTTAACTTCTGATTTGCTGGAACTGCAAAATCTGCCAGCTGATAAGTTCTCTTTTTCTTGTAAATCAATATTCTTTTTTAACTTCTTTCATCTTTGTTAGTTTGATAGTGTCCGCTTTTAAGATTCTTAAGTATTTGAAATTCTCCAAGTGTCCTTATATTTTCCTGATTTGTCAGTTATATTCCGTCCATTGTTACTCTATGGCTTTTTTTCCACCCTAGCATGGCACATTTCTTGATGCCGAATTTAATTGATATATTCTGGCAGTATATTCTCATGTTTTATACAAGGGTTTTCAGTTCTTTTTCGTATTTTTGCGGAAAATGTTGATATCACTCATGTACATAAGGTGGTTTATTTTTTCCTGAAATTGTTTAGCCCCCTGTATATTTTCTAAGTATATAGTTGAGTGGCATAATTACTATAACAAATAGTAGAGGCGTTATGAGTCTCCTTAGAAAAGGCCTCTTTAGATTTTTACTTCTGTCAATAATTACTTTTCTGCTGTTAATTGTACTTTCCAGTTTGCCATAGCTTTTTTTGATGAAATTTACAATTTTGTCAGATATTTTACATACTTTCAGTATTCTATAATCCAAGTTTGTGGGACTATGCCATTGGTCTTTTTGAAGTTGATCCATGCCATTGCCAGTTTTGCGCTGGGTTTTAACCACTTTAACTTTGTGTTGACCAATACAAAGTAAATCTGTTTCTCTTCTTCTCCCTGTGAAACCCTTTCTATCATTCTAGAAATAGTTTGCGCCCATTAAGTAGTTAATATAATTCTTCTTTAATAATAATAATAATAATAATAATAATAATAATAATTATTATTATTATTATTATTATTATTATTATTATTATTATTTACAATACTACTTGAGATTATACAATTGTTTGAAAAATTTGAAATCATATGTGTACTAATGTTCCTTGATAGAACATTGAATTAATATCAATGTGTGTAAAACAATGATACTTATTGAATATGAATAGTTACTTGTAAGTATATAATAATGCCTAAATTGTTAGCATTGAAAGTAATTACTTAAAACTATATATATATATATATATATATATATATATATATATATATATATACATATTCATAGATTAACATGGGTTACTTGAAACCATTTAATTGCTTAAAAAAGAATGACTTTGTCATTATATAACCCAAGAAGTGTTTCTATGCTGTAAAATCAACAAATCAAACCAAAACAAACCATATCATAAGATTAGATAAGAGATGATTAGAAAGATGGAATAAATCTAGTGAATATCAAAGGAAATGTTATGAAGAACATTAACACTTCATTTATTGTTTATTTATCACTTGATAAGTACAGCATCTATCTATCTATCTATCTATCGATCTATCTATCTATATAATATATATATATGTATATATATATATATATATATATATATATATATGTGTGTGTGTGTGTGTGTGTGTGTGTGTGTTTGTGTACGTGTCTGTGTGTGAGTACACATACACACACAAGGTATATATATATATATATAAATAAGCTCCCTGAAATAGACTATAATGCTAAATCTCTAAGTCTTTTGTTATTTCTTTACTTATATATTTGCTCTGTGACTCTAACATTAAGAGCACACATTGAGCTCTCAAACTGCGACATGTTTTTAAAAAAATAAAACTCTTGTGTCGTAAGGAAGATTTCGTCTCTGGACTTTTGGATTATATATATATATATATATATATATATATATATATATGTGTGTGTGTGTGTGTGTGTGTGTGTATTTGTGTGTGTGTGTGCGTATGTGTGACTGTGTATGTTTGTGTGTATGTTTGTGTGTAAGTATAGTTAATATGACAGAACAACAAATATTCAGGGCAATATTAAGGAACAATAAAGAAATATTATTTTCCAATGAGATGAAACGAAAATGTTAAAAATGTATTTGGTTATCATTTAATCGCCCCCTTCCTTTCAAATGTGTGACGTCATGAGAATGTACCAAAACAATTCAAATATATAATGTATATTTTGAAGGTGTAATCTAGAGAAATTATTCAAAATTAAAACCTTCAAAGCAAAATGTATTTATTTTTTAATGTAAAATGATTACTCAAGAAAACACAAAAAGTGGCAAAAATTTTAAAATGGGAAATTAGATTTATTCAATTTGATCTTTAATTTTAGTCGTACCATTTATAATTTGATTCCCATAGAATATAATGCACTGTTGAAAGTTGATTATTTGATCTGAGAAGACGAACAGTGATCAAAATATTGTTAATCCCGGATTAAGCCATCTGGCCGTTGAATTTTTGAGCCAGGCCAACCATAAGCTGTTTTACAGCCTTTGGTAATCTTGTTATTATCTAGGTCACATCTGTGATACTTACCGCCAAATATTGCTGACCACGCTTAGACCGAACAGGCTGAATTTAAAAAAAGAGCAACCCTTTATATAGCAAGATTATCTTCACCGACTGATGTTTCGGGATATGCGAAGAAGGAAATAGGTTTTTGAGAGAAAGCGGTGTTCGTTGGAATAGTGGCAGGCATATCTCCGTTGTTTTTTGTTGTTGTTCTTTAATATCATTTTCTTTCCTTTTAATAATAACGTAGAACATCGTATCAAAATAAGTGTCAGCTTATAGTGTAAAACATCTTTCCATATATTTATCAATAAATATAAGAGCATAAATGTTTATGAAAATACATGTTTGTATTTAGTAGCTACGAAATTTAGTAATATAGAGCTTGGTCTGAATAAGAAACACAGGATAAACTTAGAGATAGAACACAAAGTGACTTTATGTATATTAGAAAGAAAACAGGTAGAATCTCCTCAAAAGGGGGTATCCTGGTATGACACTAAACTGCATCTGGTAATGGGGCTCCACCTCTGGGGCTCGGAGAGTGTGGAGTACCCTTTCAGAGTCAATACTCCCAAGTTCACTCTGAACCGGTGAATTGATACCTGTTAGTGTCCAATCTCTGGATCAAATAGATTTTATTTGTATTAGATAGGAATAACGACGGGAAAAACTTAAACTGTACAAATAATGTATATATAAATGTAAGATGAGCGAAATTCCGTGATCTTTAAACATAACAGAATTGGGTTATTTCATACCAAGAGATCAGATATGACGGATTGTCTTGTCATGTTGACATGAGAATTATGTCAATGAAGGGGTATTTACCAGAGTTCCAAAACTGTAACATCTCCATCAAATGCAGTTTAGTGTCATACCAAGGACACCCCTTTTCTGCGGGGTGCATAACCTTCTGCAGGGGATACAGTCAGAATATTCTAAGCCCATCTGACAGGGCGTAACAATTATCTTAATAAATTAATGAATTTGTTAATTTTATGGTTATATATTTCCGCAACATGGCTTCCCACTGATTATTGTTCATGTTAGATATTCTCTCTTGATGCCATCTCACTTTATTTCATGACGAACAATATGTTAAATTTTGCCATGAAAAAGGTTTCTGTCTCAGTATTTTTTATCACATTTAGTACATTGATTTGTAATGGTTTTGGGGCATCCAAATTCTTTTAGTCTATTGATAATTAGACATTTATAAAACTTTAACATTTTTCTCTCAAAACATAAACAAATATATGTATTTAGCCAACTGTTCCACCACGGATATAATGTGACACAAGGTCAATTTTTAAAGGGGCGCAGTTGGTTTGAATGCAGAGTTTCCATCTCCTAAACTAGTTGTCTAGCCAAGACTTGATGTCCCATTTTCCCTACTATTCACCCATAGCTAGGGGAAGAAGATATATGGATTCATCCCTTTCCTAAACCATTAGCGCGAATTGAAAGGCAATCAACCACGTCCAAGTTTTGAACTCGGGCCACCGATTCCATTTTCCTAAAACGACCACCGTTACGGTAATTATGCTCGTTAAATTGATATAAATATTACAGCCCTTAACCTGAGAAAGACGAAAACGATTATGACGAAAGAATAGCGAAAAATAAACGCAAATATTAAGAAGAATCAATTCCTTTAAACAATGTCAATATCAATTGAATCATTTTTTCTACTTTATTATAATTAATTAAGATTACTTTCAATAACACCGATTCACCATATTCAATTATACTAAAATTAACACAAAAATTAATTGTAATTTTCATGCGCATGAAATGTTTTTATGTTAATGGCCTACAGACAAATGCTTGGGTGAAATTTATAGATTTTTACAAAATAATGCTTACTTTATAATAATATATAATAATTTAATAATAATTAAATTAATAATAACTACTATAATAATTTAAATATAGTTATGACTTCCGTGGATATGACCACTCCTTATAATACATTAGGAGGCCTCAGTGAAGCCTCCGAACGCAGGTAAATTTACATGTCATATACAAAACATTCAACAAAGAGGTAGATAACAGACTTTATTCTCTGGGCAATATTTAACAACAATATATAAAAGCTAGGACAAAAATCCCAAGGAAGAAAGAAAGAGTTCTTGCAGAATTAAGAGTTCAACGAAGAGACGAAAGTCATACACAAAAAGGTTACTTCGTACAGGAGCCACATGGTACGGGTCTCTCCACGCAGACATGAGAATGTTTAGAAGACACGCGTGTTCACGGCTATAAAATGGCGGTGAACAAGACCCCTCTACGGTGATAGAGTATAATAGTGGCCGTTGAAAGCTTACGTATAAGCCCATAATTTGGGACAAGGCCACCACATCCAAACGGACAGACACAACTCGTGGATGTCTGGAGATCCCAGATGAGAAAGAGAGGGTCTGAGTAACACAATTCTCATCAGGTCTCCCGGTGTCTTCTAAGTGTTTTTCTTCTGATATCCAATTGCTTCTTTCTAATCGCTTCGAGACTGTTCCAAGTGTGTGAAGTAAAATTGGTATCACCGTTACTTTTATGTTCTACATCTTTTTTTTAGCTCTTTGTCAAGATCTATATGTTTTCTATCTTTTCACTTTCTTTGGTTTCTAACCTGTGATCGGCTAAAACAGTAACATCTACTCCAATATGTTTTATTTTTTGTTATTTCGGGTCTTCAGGCCTGGATTGGGTGATCCGTCTGTGTTTCAAAGTGTTACATAATCTATGCATAGATTATTGTCAACCCCCTGTATTTCTGAAGGGATGGCCCCTTTTCATATCACGGGCGGGATTTTCCATGGAATATTACAGAAAGCCCGCGAAATACGTGAAGTCACGTCCACAATAATTACTAAATGTTGGTTGGCTCTCAGTTTCAGCTTGGACGTCAGGCAGATAGGGCCTATCTCTACCTTAGCTGGAGCTCACTGCACACGCGCGTTATGTTAGTTAGAGAAATATGTTTAGTTAAGTAAATAAAGGTTTAAATAAATAATATTGTTTTGTTGTTGATGAATGTTTGGCAACAAGACTGTCCTAGAAGAAGAAATGAATCAAGAACAGAGAAATAGAAGACAAGACACGCAGTCCCCAAGAGTAGGTCCAGACGCTGGAAGAAGAACGTGAGATACCAAAGATGAGCAGAAGAATAATAGAAGTAAGAAAGTAAAGAAAGGGTATACAAAAAAAAAAAATCCCATAGAATCTTATGTGTCTAATTTTCAAGGACAGATTCTGGTTTGTGCATATGCCATTTCTTAGTATGGTGGAATTTCATTTTCTTGTATAATTACCAGCGGATCAGTTTTTGTGTTTATTCTTGTATTTTTTTCTATTTTGCTGGATTCTGTTATTATGTTTCCGGTCTGTCACAACGTAGCCTTTACTTAATATTCTTTTATGTGTCATTAACTTTTGCTCGGATATAATTAGTCCTTATGACATTATTTCGTGCTGTTATGATTAGACATTTAGTAATTATTATTATTATTATTATTATTATTATTATTATCGATAGTATTACGACTACAATCATCATAAACGGCATCATCCTCATAATCACGAGCAGCATCATTATAATCACTCTAAGTCACTCTGAGCGGCCATGTCAGTTTAACCTGATCATTTCTTCCGAATGTCTGCGTGCATACGGTGCTTATCTGAATCGACTCTGACTACAATTACATTTCAAGAAGCAGCGTCAGAATCGGATTTAGACATGGAGGGACGCAGATTACACATTCGTCGACATGAAAACACACACACAAAGCCTCTCTCTCTTCTCTCTCTCTCTCTCTCTCTCTCCTCTCTCTCTCTCTCTCTCTCGTTTACACACAGATACAAACATACAGAGAGACCTGCATGTGTGCATACTCTTACGCACGTTAACACATCATTCTTCAATCTTTTTCTTTTTGTTTTCATCCCCCGACTATTAACATCTCTTTTTGTTTGAATGCCGCTATCTATTTTTCCATCACTCTTTCTTCTGGCTTATTCTGTTTACCTTCAATTCTCAATCTCACTTGCTTTAATCTCTCTCGCGCGTATTAGCACGTTGTTCATTCGATTTCTCTTTCCTTTTTATCCCATACATCGGATCGTCTTCACGTAACCCCTAAATTATACAGTGTACCGAAATGAACTCACTACTCCATGTTCAATTTTTTGTTTCGTCAGGGTAGAAGAAATGACCTCATATATAGTAAGAAATTCGAATTCAATAATTAACTAAATTAAAAAAAAAAGATATAAATGATGCAACAACTGATATGTAAAAAACATACAAAAAAATTAAATACATATAATATTTAAATTTTAAATAATTCTTTAATTTTAATTTATTTATTCACTTTTGTAATATGTAAAATTCAATAAATAATTTTAAAATAACATTATTAATTCAAAGCGTAGCCGATTGAATATGAAATTATTATGGTAAAAAAACTGAAATATACTTTTGAAAAAAAAGAACGTTTAATGTACTGATTTTGGAACAAATGCAGAATAGCAACCGTGTTTAAATTGAAAATAATTCTTTAATATTTTTTTTTGTATTATTATTATGTAGTAAGGCGTCGGGGCGGCCTAATGTCGGTATCAGTCAATCAGTGAGGGAGTCTATCCCCTTTTCACTAGCGTTAGACCAAGGAGAATATCTTAGCGTCTGAGGTGGAGCGCCACACCTACCACCAGCTCCTTACTTTACCGCACAGATCCCTGTGCTACTGATACGCTGAGTCGGCGAGGACCGGTATCGAACTAGGAACCTTGTGGTTTCTAGCCGAACGCTCTACCGACTGAGCTAACCCGGCCCTTAGATAAAAATATGCAGAGACGAATTGTATGTTATCTTTTTAAATTAAAAATTAAAATTAAAAGACTTAAACCAAAAGAAAATTAATGTCTCCTACCATATTAAATGCAAAAAAATTTTAATTTGGTAAATAAAAAAATGATTTAAACATTTATTGTTTACATTTTTGATCAAACATCAATTAATAACATATTTCTAAGTGAAAAAAAAAAAAAAATATAATATATATATATATATATATATATATATATATATATATATATATATATGAAGTAATTGAAAAAATCGAAACTTACCTTTTGAATTTTTTTAAAAGGTAAATAAAGATGACTACTTTTTTGTACGGAAATTTTAAAGTGAAACTAAGTAATTAATTTTATTCTTAAACGGTCCATAAAAAGCTGCGTAACAATAAAAAAAAAACACATTCAATAAACAATGTTTCAATGAAATTATATTTTATCTATTTTTAAAGGCTATGTTTTTTTTAATTATAAATACTTTCAATGGAATATTTACGACAGCTTTAAATCAGTAAAATGCAGATTACATATATATATATATATATATATATATATATATATATATATATATATATATATATTATAGAGTAATGCAAATAAGAAAACATGTAGTCCCACATGCAATACGAATAATAACCCAGTTCTCATGACACGTGTTTTGCCGGTGTCAGACTACTATGACCAACCTATTATCGTGCAAAGAAGATTTGTTGTACAGGACAATCATTATAATGGAATTGCAACCTTACATCACAGTAAACCTTGTGATCGTCAACCACGAGAATTCTCGCGGTGAGAGTAACTTTCAAATGAAATTCACGTAAATTCTAAAATCAATGACAACCTGCCATCACACACTAGTGTTACATAATCTATGCGGTTGCATAAGATTATTGTCAATCCCCTGTAATTCTGAGGGGATGACACTTTTCATACCATGGCCGGGTTCTTCTATGTAGAATTACAGAAGCCCGCCAAAATACGTGAAGTCACGTGGGACCTGTTCGGTCTCCAGTTTGCAGTTAGGACGTCAGGCAGTGAAGATGTGAACTGTGACTCACTCTACATACGCGCGCTATGCTAGTTAGCAGATGTCTGGTGGGGATTTAACAATAAAATAAGATCAAAAGTAAATCGATGTCTTGTGTTTATTATCTAAAAACTAACAATGACACAGGGCTTCTGATAAAGAGAATTCCCTAATAGAAAACCAGACCAAAGTCCCCAAGTCAACTCCAGATGCAAGATCTTAGAAGATGCCAGACCAAGTCAAGGTGTTAGAAGATATACCAAAGACGATCAGAATACTAAAGACGACCAAGAAATAGAAGTAAAGAAAGAGGTATGCAAAGTTATAATTATTTAGTGCCAGTGAGGAAGGGTATGCAACACTAGGACTTTCCAATGTGAAAAAGATGTATAGTTCTTCGACTATTATGAAGGCCGTCAAAATATTAAACATAATCTTTCTAGTAATAGATTCATAACACATTCACCATATATTGAGAGCAATTACTAATCACTATCACTATCATAAACCAATAATTTTCAATATGCTAGAATATTAATGGGGCCGATTGTTTTGCTTATTATCTCCCTTTCTCATCTTAGTTCCGGTCGTCGGATGACTTCACAAGTTTTAATAGGCCGGGTGCTAGAGACTAAATTTAGAAGAAATGGTTCGATAAATTCTGCGAGGCTGCACGCAACATGATACTGCGAAGATTTGACATGGACACCGATGTTGAAGAGGAATCATTTGGCGTTCCATCAGTCGATGCCTTCTTGAATAAGCCAGTGAGTCTCGGACATGCGCGTGAGGTCCCGGATTGCGTCATTATAATTTTAGCCTGAAATGTAGCTCAATAAAAATAAAGGCAACAAAATGGGATTCAAAAATTGTTCAACATGAATTTATTTGCATTCATTTTGATTTTTTTTCCTCTTGATTCTTCTTTGTCCGTTTTTTTTCTCATTTTGGTTCGTGTATTTTCATTTTTAGAAATGTTTCACGAAACTTCTTTCTCCTCGATTTTTCTTTTTTCTTTCTTTTAACATTTTTTTGTTTCTTCTTTGCCAATTCTCTGTTTCGTTGCTTCTTCTGATATCTTCTCATCCTGACTTTACATTTTCTATAATTTTCTTTTATTATATCTTTTGTTCCATTTTAAGGTATTTTCATTTAACTTTGCTTATTTGGTGGTTTAACCTTTTTTATCTTATTTTGTTTAAGTTCAGCATATTAATGTTCAGTTTATATAACTCTTTTCTTTTCTCTTGTGTCTGTATTTGATACTTTTTTTGGCTCCAAACATTTTAATTCAGAATTTATATTTCTTTTTCTTTCATTTTCTATAAATTCATTTTTTGATTTTTACCTTTTCGCTTAACTACACTTCTCCTCCTTCCTTTCTTTTTTCTTTTTCTTTCTTTTTCCTGCTTCCATGTTTGCTCTTCTTCCAACTTTCTTCTTCAATTCATTTTCCATTCTTTCTTCTTCTATGATTCTTTGTTTTTCATTTTTCTTTCATTCTTTGAATTATTCTTTGTTTTCTCCATCTTTCATATTTCTATATTCTTCCATTTTTCTTTTTTTCCTCGGTATTTTTTTCAATATTTTTTTGTTTTTTCTTATTCCATCAGTCATTCTTAGTTATTTGTTCCCTTTCTTTCTTTCTTTCTTTCTTTCTTTCGTTTCTTTCTTTCTTTCTTTCTTTCATATTTTATTTTTTTGCTTTCTTTTTGCTTTATTATATTTTTTATTGTGCCTTTTATTTTGTTTTGCTCTTTCAGTAGTTGTTCCGTCGTAAAGCTCAACCCATCTTTATCACTTCTGACGCGATACACACAAATCGTTTGAACATAGCACAGCAAAAGAAAAGAAAAAAAAAAAAGAAAAAAATAGACGCAGAGTCTAAAAACTCAGAAATAAAGTCTTGAGCGTGGGGATTTATATTTGCTCACAAAAATAAAATAAAAATAAAAACATCCTTAAATACCAAATAAAGGAAACCAAAATATTTCTCTTTGAGGTTTTAAAAAGGGAACTTCTAGTACATGTCAAGGGGTATAAAGAATACAATATTTTTTGCAGACCTGTATTCTTGTTAGATAACAGCCAACTAAAATCAGTTTATTGTCTTTGAATGACTAATTAAAAACATTAATTTCAAAACTATTTATCCAAATCAGAAAGAGCACTGAAAGAATAAAAATGGTTATTATATACACATACATATATTCATCTTATTCAGTGATCCAGTCAACCGGTTTGGTCATGGATGCGCTGCTACTCATGAAGCGTTTCTTGATCAGACCTGGCGGAACCCATCTACAACTGTTTTGAACTCAGGGTTTTCCTTCTTCTTGCTATATCAAGGTTAAAAAGCACAGTCTGCCCTACTATTTACTCTTGTAGGGAGAATAGTTGGATGCATAACTTTCTCAAGTTGTCTAGTTCTGTTTTTGAACTCAGGTAGCCGACTCCACTTCCTACGACGATAGCCGTTACGCAACGAACCCCTTCTACATAAATACATACATACTGATAGCTGTTTCTTATCATCTCTCCAAATATAGATATGTGAGATGCGATATGTGTACAAAGTTGGTAGCAAATAACATGATAATCATATTAATTTCGGAGTATCTATAGATGTTGTCCAGCGAAAAGTATGAGCAAGATGACGAGCAGCTACACCAAGAGGGACGCTTTGACCGGAAGTTAAACTCAATTTACCAGTGTTAAGTATCTGGCCAGTTGTAAAGAACTTAAAGTAAATAAGTAAGTAAGTCCCGAGTTATAGAATCCTTTGGTAAGTGAATAAGTCCTGATATAGAATCCTTTGTAAGTGAATAAGTCCTGTGATATAGAATCCTTTGTAAGTGAATAAGTCCTGTGATATAGAATCCTTTGGTAAGTCAATAAGTCCTGTGGTATATAATCCGTCGTCCAAGAAGATCCAAGTAGTAGTGAGCTAAGATTAGAATCAGCCAGTATAAATAATAATAACAACAGCAGAGCAGTGCCAGTGATTGGACAATAGGTTGGTCACGTGCTTATCGGCGAGTCTATAAGTAGAAGTGAACATCTGGCACATGCCTTATATACCAAAAACTCCAACAACCAGTTCCACACATATATATCTATCTCTCTATCTCTCTATCTTTCTATCTATCGAATGAACAACGTGCTAATACGCGCGAGAGAGATTAAAGCAAGTGAGATTGAGAATTGAAGGTAAACAGAATAAGCTACAAGAAAGAGTGATGGAAAAATAGGTCGCGGCATTCAGTGTTTTGTGCGGTTTTGTAAGAGTTTTTAGTACTCGGTAATATGATATCAAGGATTCCTGTCTAATACGAATAATTCACAAACAGCTCTATTTTACAGGTAGATGGAACCTTAACAGATATTACCACTCCCGATAAGAGTATATCTAGGACTAATGATACATACTCTCCTAATCCCCAGTACTGGAGCCATACCCCAAGATGCAGTCAGTGTCATACCCAAAACATAAAATTTTTTGGAAATAAGTCATACGCTTCTTTGGGGATATAGTCATTGTATTCTAAGCCCCGATTATATGGCGGTAAACATGTCTAACTATTTCTCTAATACAATGTTCTATTAGGTAATTATGTATAATCTATTTATTATTAATCCAGAAATAAATAGCAGAAAACTCGGTAGTTTTTTTAGTTTCCTTTATTTAGACGTAGTGGTAAATTTTCAGGATAGTGATTATAGTTAAGCAGCCAGAACATTACTACAAAAATGTTTTTCTTCTGATTATGAGCTAAGGTTGAAACTAGTTATGAACAATCAAAAAAGAAATAATATAAAAGAAATATTCCTATTTGTCATGTCACTTTTGTTCATCTTTATATATATATATATTATATCTTTATATATATATATTTTTGCTCTGGTTATAAAAAGTTAACATTGAGCTCTCAAACGGACAGAAAAATCACAAAAAATTAGATGTGTGCTAGAAACTTTGAACATTTCTGTTTTTGAATTTAGACCGCTGTGCTTGCGGATGGCTTCTTTTTTCTTTTTTCTTTTTTCTTTTTTCTTTTTTTTCTTTTCGTATAAATGATATTTTTCAATTAAATTTAATCCAGAACCCTCCGAGGCATAATCCGCCGGTTGTGATAAAATGAATGTTCCTGCAGTTATCTTTAAGTACAAATTATTTCTTTGTGATTTATTTTACTCTAACTACAATAGAAAGGAACAAAAGAAACTTCTATAAGTTTCTGTGATTTTCAGGACCCACATCCACAAATACCTTTAAAACACTCCCTGAGCCCATGTGCCAAAGATCCTCAATACTAGCCAATTAATCTTGGAGTCTATAGGTAATGTATGCGCTCCTTGAGTAACGGTTATTGTGTCCAAATTCTCAATGAGACGGTTTGCATAGCACTAATACCCATGAGAAAGGAATGAATCAAACTACTTTTCCTCCAATTAAGAGTAAATAATAGGACCTATTGCACTTTTTAGCATTAGTATGGTTACCGGTATCGGTGAAAGAAAACTCTGAATGAGCTGGATGGGAACTACACATCAATGCTGCATACTATTCCGAACGAATGCTGGAAGATGCACGCTATAAAACAGCAGGTGTACAGCCACTTACCTCTCATCTCACAAACGATCCAAACGAAGACGAATTCATGTGACGTCATCCAATGGACTTGTACACAGGAACACACCAAGGTTGACTGACCAGAAAAAAAGGTTACATCAATCAGCTTTGTGCGGACGGTGAATGCCATCTAGAAAACTTATTTAGGGCGATGACTGATTGCAACGGATGTTGAGAGAGATAGAGTCAAGGGAATCTATGCTGATGGCACGCCTGGATATATATATATATATATATATATTATTAGACGTAGGTATTTTGACAAATGACACGCCTGGATATATATATATATATATATATATATATATATATATATATTAGACGTAGGTATTTTGACAAATGTAGGAAAAGCTCCCAAACTATTATGGCGACTTAATCTGCTGACAAACCGGACGAGAAAGTCTTCCACATTAAGTGTGGTCATAAGCAGAATAATTTCTACCGATTCTTAAAAAAGAAAAGGAATGTGAATTAGTGAATGCAACGAAGCGTTTCAAAAAGTTAATTGCAATTTGTCAAACCTTTTATGGACTCTTTGGGAAAATGACGTCATTGTTCCGGAGAAAGAAAAATTGGAACACTTAATTTCCGCATTTAATGACTTACAAAGATATTTAATTAGCTCTCAATTAACCATATATTGTTAAAGAAAGACAACCACATGCACACCCTAAGATATGCGCGGACACAGACACTGATACAACCACACAAACGACTAGCAGCTCATGCACACATACATACATTTTGATTATCTGCAACATTTGGACACTTTTTAAACCATCTTTATATTATTCTTATTTTGTCAGTTTATAGGGCGTTTGCAGCAGAGCATTTCTCAGCAAGCTACTATAGCAAATGAAAAAAATTGTAATTTGCACAGTTCTCATTGAGTTCCTTACTAAAGTTGTTTGGGAAATAAACAACTAGAATATTTGACATTTGCATGAAATCTCCGGAAAATATACAGCAATTATAATATTTCAGTCGCCCACACGCGTGCAGGAGTTTGGTTGCTTGGTTGCTTAGCTGATCGAGTGATTAGTTTTACGGCATCTCAACACTTATTGGGTTATTTAATGGCGAAGGAATTCTTTTTTTCTAAAGTAATTTATAGTTGAAGTAACTAATGACAGTAATCATTTATAAATAATTATACCTTCAAGAATCTACTCTTAATACTGATAATTTATATAAAATCATATGATTTCAAGTAACATTCTCCTGTGGACTTCAACATGGACACACCAGTGTAGAACAACCAGCAAAAAACTACATCAAATAGATTTGAGCGAATTCTGGATGCCAAGCGGAAGACCTACCAGGGGCCATGACTGATGAGGACGGGTCACAAGAGATAGAGAGAATCATGGGTGTCCATGCTGTCAGCATAATTATGCTGATGCTTTTGCTGCTGCTGCTAATGATGATGATGATTCTTGTCTAATACTAAAAATAATATAAGTGCATATAATTCTATGGTTTCAAGTATTCTTATCTATAATACTAAAATGTTCAAACAGATCTACCTAACTAATCGAAAAGGATTCTTGCTTCTTTAGAGGGAATGCAATCAGTGTAGGAAAAAAAGCAACATCACATCACGTAGGTCTGTAATTCCTTTATGACTCTGTCTTTCCCTAAACATTCAATCATTGTTAGAATTGAAGGAGATTTCAGATCATTGTCAAAGATTTAAGAGGTTGCAGCTGACGATAACGTCTTGCATTGCATGAAAATCAGTATTAAAACTCATTACTAAGATTTGAATACCATTTGACGTCGCTGGGAAAACATTCAATCTCCAATCAATATTTGTAACCATTCTTGTGTGTTTATTATTTGTATTAAGTTACTTTATAGTTATTTACAAAGTATTATTAGTTATTTGACACAATTGTGCAAATTATTCCGATTAAGCAGTTAACTGAAACTATAACTTTACTATCATTGTTTACACCTATATAAAATCACCCAACAAGGATTGACAAGCCGTATAACCAACTAAGGCTCTTACTGGGTTTCCCATGTTTCTGGCTTTGTGACAAAGATTTGTTTAATTAATAATTTGAGCGTCTCACATGTTGTAATTTCTAGCAGACTATTATTAGTTATGTTGATTCTCACTAATTGTTGCATACCCTTCTCATTACTTCTTCACTTACTTCTTTCTTACTCTATTCTTCTTTCCGTCTTTGGAATCTTATAACATCTTGTCTTGGTCTGGAATCTTCTAAGGTCTGGACTTTCTTGGGGACTTCGGGTCTGGTCTTCTATTGGGGATTTCTCTTTATCAGAAGCCCTGTGTCATTGTTTGTTTTTAGAGGTAATAATACAAGACTCTGATTTGCTTTGATCTTACTTTATTTTTAAATCCCCCAACCAGAAATCTGCGCAGAGTGAGTCGGAGCGTGTATAACACGACTCACCACCGTCGTGGTTTCTCGCCGACTACCTAAAATCTATTTTTAATCTAAACCGGAAGAGGGTCTCCTCCACCGATTCTCACGGTATCCACCGGAAGGTTAGGACTGCGCTCAAGCCTTGTCACTCAATCTTCAAGGCCGTCATCTGCACTTAAAACGCCATCTTGTTTCTACACTATTACACATAAATATTAGGTATCTAATAATTATGTAACATAATTTCGTTATTGGGTATCCAGTGACTTTGTAGCACACTAAGCTGAACTTAGTACATTAATTGAACTTGTTCGTGCGGTGTAATCGTTAGCAAACTAGTCTAGCAAATCATTGCTAGTACGTCCAATTTTCTTTGGTTGCTCTATATTTCTGGCCCTTTACCAAACTAAGCAATGCTGAATATATCCCACATTTTATTCACCGGCTACTGATTGATCTTAGGTAACACTGATTTTTAAAAACGTACGCTTTTCAAAGTCAGTATTTAATGAGCAAGTGTTTTACACACGAGTGACCTTTTGCCTGGATCTATATCCCATTTAAACATCAAAGATCTTGCATAATCGCCCCCAGATCTACTGCTCGTAGAATCGTACAGATTTGACTATAGATTTTAGCTAAGGTAGCAAAACCCTTTTATCATAGTTAATAGATTGCATAAACTAGAACAAGAGTCGTTACTAGGAAATATATATGTAGATATCATTCTATGGACATTGTGTAAATATGAACGCAAAAAAGGTATTTGAATTTACATATGGACATATAAGCTCTTTGAATTTTTACAGACGTTATTGGCAAACTGTTCCCGGGCTAGCACACAAGTAAAATGTGTATGTATTTATTACGAGGCTAGTGAGAATTTTGTAGAGAATTATACGTACCTAGGTCATAACGAAATGTAGCTTTATATTGTAGTGTTTTCCGGGTACCGTGGAAAAATGGTCAATGCTAAAACTAATTATGAATATAACAAGCAAGAGGCAAAACAAACAATAGGAATTTGAGTTGAAACAGACGTTGTTTATATCTTTTGGTAATGAACAATAGTTTATTAAAGATACATTGCTTGAGTATTAATCTTTGTATGTGTAAAATGTAAGTAGAAAGTGGAGGCATGTGGTCTAATGGTTATCGCCGTAGGGAATGGACTCGGTGACTCAAGATCAAATCCTAAGTGAGGTCGTTTGCATTTCATATAGCGCAAATGCCCTTTGGAAATATATGCATTCAACAATTCTCCCTCTAGCTATCAGTAAAGTACACTGGGCTCTTTAACATTGATTAGACAACCAGTCTAGGAGAAAGAAACCTCTGAATGATAATTCCTTAATATTGACCTTGTGTCCCATCCTTCTCGTGCCGAGGGGTTTGTAATTAGACGCAGTGCAAGTAATTTTTTTGTATTCTTTTAAATGTTTACTTGCGTGTTAGGCCTTAAATTTTCTTAGTAGATAAAACTTATTTATCGTCTTGAGATCTTGGGGCAAAATTTTGTTCTTCAGTTCTCTGAGACTTTGGGGGTTGCTATTAACTTGTACTGGGGATGCGTACTTTTGATGACAAATACGTCAGTCTTACATTCATCATTGGATTATAATATAGTTCATTTATTATAACTTTTAACGTAGCTGATATTTTATTTCTGTAGGGCTACTGGAAGAGACCATTCCATAAACATGGAAAATTCAGAGAAACCACCCAGAGAGAAAATAGAGAGAGGAGGAGTTTGTGTGCGTGTGTCTATGTGTGTATGAGACAGAGAGAGACAGAGACAGACAGACAGACAGACAGACAGGACAGAGGTCATTACATCATGTCATCATCAACATCAAAGTGTGACGACAGTACAGTTTCTTTTGTTTCACTCTCGTCATCCGTCTCAATCGGCCATCACACTCGACCAGTCCTCTAGACGCTACCCCGTCTCCACACAGAGATTTTGAATGTAAGTTTTTGCTGTCCGGCCAAAATTGGTGTGTCTCTCTGTAGGAGTTCATAGGAGAACGTCGTTTATGAATTGATCAATATTTATCCATCAGTGCCTAATAGCTTCTTCTTTTTTCTTGGATGGTTTGCGAAAGGTAAAGAAAAGTCCATACAACTATTGTTGTGTAAGGTGCTGCTTCCAGGATTTATTCGAAACTGCACAAAACATTCTTGTGTAGTTCCCATTTAACTCTTTCTATAGGTGTTTTGTTACGCGGAGGCGCGTGGGATAGTGGTTAGAGTCGTGGAAAATGGACTCGTCGGTTCGAGTTCAATCCCTAGACGAAGCTGTTTGCATTTCACATAGCGCTAATACCATTGCGAAAAGTATGAATCCATATATTCTCCCTCCAACTATGGGTTAAATAGTAGGGCAGACTGGGCTCTTTAAACTTGGGTAGGTAACCAGTCTAGGAGAGGGATAACTCTGAATTCAAAATTCCTGAGATCAGTCGTTGATTGGGTTCGTGGCATTCCTTGATGCACCAATTCTTTCCTATCGACTCTGCCAAAAAGTGCGGAATGGCCCAACACAAGCCTTCACCACTATAAACAAATCAGTGTGTTGGTTGTTCACTGGATGATCACTGATGCGTCGAAAATCGACGAGAGAGTCCATTCTTTTGTTAGAGTATAAGTGGTGCAACCATACAATATTACTGACCCGGTTACAGCTTGGAAGAACTCAATCAAATAATCAATTCAACTTAGTGTCGTCTAACATGAAACAAGAAGTTTCCTTTGGCTATTGAATATCGAACTCACTTTTAATTAACTACTTCACTTGCTTGCTAACCCTTACACAACGAAAGTTACCCCAATAATTTATTAAGTTGTACATAAATATACATTCAAATATACGCACGGGTATGTATGTTATTTTTTTATGTGTATGTGTCTGTATTTCTCTATTTGTTCTGATGTGGAGTTGAGTGTGTTTGTGTGCTTATGTATGTGTGGGAGAAAGAGATATAGAGTGGGGAGGGGGGTTACGAGAGAGATGGGAGGATACGGGAGAGATAGCACTCGTTTCTATTCAAGGAGGCGCCCAGATACCTTTAGTTACTTATAAGATATCAACGTCTCTCCCGACAAATGCAAACACAATAGCAGTTACGCAAAACTACATGTAATGGAGTTCGGCGTAATGTATTCTTTATAAATAGTCTTTAGTTTCAAAGTCCCAAGAATAGAAAACTAAAAGGATTCGAAATCTTGAGCTGTTCTCTTAATGTGCCGCGTCGACTGAATTCATGTCTAAAATGGACCATAAATAAACTATACACGTACAATTACTGGATAAAGTAACTTTAGGGACAATATGAATGGGTCTTTGATCTAGAAACAAATATGAAATGCAATGGTTAAGATTGTGGTTCGAAGTAATGCACTAATAATGAAATGTCTGTTCTTCTCTCTGAACTCCATCTATCTTATTATATGTATACATGCATTTGTGTATGTGTCACAAATCAGTGTTCAAATCCAACAATAAGCCCGGATTTTGAATTTTAAGTTAGAAAGCTGAAACTATCAGACCAGACATAACTCCTCGAAATATAAATATTTCGTATTAAGCAATTCTTCAATATATATATATATATATATATATATATATATATATATATATATATATATAATTGTAAAGAGTTTGCTTTTCATGTATAGACAAACAGCTTGATGAAGAGCTGCCAAATTTGGTATATATATTTATTAGACACTGCAATATTAAGTGCTTTTAAAAGAAAGAAGCTTTTGATTCAAAATAAATTTGACTTTTTGTTGTATGTACACACACAGAAACAAACATCCCCACGCATATATATATATATATATATATATATATATATATATATATATATATATATATATATATATATATTTAAACATTTGTTTTGGGATGAAACAAAGAAATCACAGTGCTCAACCACAAATTTGTAGGAGCTTTATTTATTTGCTGAATTTTTTAAATATAAAAGTTTTTCATAAGCAACTACCCAGGTTTCAGGTTATTTCACCATCGTCAGGTTGCTACTGGTGTTTCTTTGAAGAGATTTTGTGTTGTTATGTTTATGGATCGCAAATTACGTCGGTTGATTGTTGCGGACGCTCCTTATGTATTCAATTATATTTTTGAATTAAAAAAAAAAAATTCCTGTATTTTATAAAAATTCGTAAAGTTATCTGTTTTTAACCCTTTATATTTCATATATATATATATATAATATACACACTGAGAACTAGACACACACACTATATATATATATATATATATATATATATATATATATATATATATATATATGTGTGTGTGTGTGTGTGTGTGTATGGAATATATCAAAATAATAGAATTCTGACAAAATGTGAGGAAAATTTAGAAAAAAGTGAATGACGAACACAGTTGTATTCAATTAATATTTTGCTTCTTTTGGTCTTAGAAGCTTCGTCAGAATAAAAGTTATTGTTTTAAAACAGAATGACACATAGACGATGAAAAGTTTAAAAGTGGGTGAGGAGTGAAGGTGAAAGAGAAGGAGAAGGTAAACGGGGATTGTCACAGTTGTCGGGAGTTCAACATGATAAGATGAGGGGACAGAAGGATCAGAGGGTTTATGATAAATGATTAGTGAAACTGTTAATCATAAGAGTGTTTAGGGGAGACAGTTTGTTGTTTTCGCCTGTCTAGGAAGATGGTATCTTAATTCAATGATACCAAAAACACATTATAGCTTCCTTAAACAGAAACATGAATACCTCATAGCTTCAAAAACTCACCCAAGCATATATATATATATATATATATATAAGTAAAAAGTAAAGTCGTCGGTATCAGCCAATCAGCGAGGGAGTCTATCCCCTTTTCACTAGCGCTAGACCAAGGAGATTGATTTTGCGTCTCAGATTGAGCACCACACCTACCACCACCTCCATACTTTACCGCACAAATTCCCTGTGCCACTCATAAGCTGAGTTGGCGAGGGCCGGTATATAAATTGAAACCTTGTCGTTTCTAGCCGAACGCACTACCGAATGAGCAAAAGTGGGATTAGAATTATCCATATCTAACCTTTATAATGTTGTAATTTGAAATATTAAATGAAGATGTGAGCTGAATTGCACATGTTTGAGCCCTTTGGAACATCTACCATTGTGAAAAGTTTCATAAATTCAGAGAAAACTAAGTAACTTTGGATGTTTCATATGTTATACATTAACTTACATATTTGAGCTAAAGATATATAAAAGAATAGTATTAACTGATAGCCTCGATGACCAGACAAGTCGATTTCGTTTGTTTGCTTTGTTCACCACCATAAAATTTTGTCGCTCAAACAATTTGTCCATTTGTTCAACATCAAAAATAAAAGATCCTGAAGTACATATTTTTCAGAGCTTGTTCTAAGTTTCCATAAAATATTTATTGGTAGTAAGTTTATTTTACTGTTATTCTAAACTATTCCATGGTCTAAAGATATCCCACACACAAAGTATTAAACATAATAACAATATCAATTGTATCTCTATGCAATCTATGACAATAAAAAAAGCTATTAGAAAGGGGGCTGCTGCTGGTGATAAGGATCGCAAATCGGATGTCAAGTGGCAGTGAAATGCAATGGCGGGAGAAATGAGGGTTCCACATCTGATTACATGTTTTGCTGCATTGATTTAATAGAGAAATATCAGCCTTTAATTAGTCGATGTCTGCTGAAGTATTCATTTTTGTCGGGAGGGATCTGGCCCAACCCTCCCAGTTTAATGCCCTGTTATGAGCTGAACAAAACAAGCTTTTGATAATCTGGGTGAACCACATCGTAGTCATAGTGATTGGAAACCGGAAGAGGAAATCAGTGGGAGTGCAAAAGACCATAAGAAACAAACGTACTCGTATGAGTATATATATGTATGTGTGTGTGCGTGTGCATGTACGCGCGCATGTCTGCATGCGTCTGCAAATGCCTATATATGTTTCAAGATGATTTCAGCAATTAGTAAAATATTACACACAACGTGAGGCAAAACTCACACTTGCATAGAATATGATAATGATAATTATAATAATAATACATATTATTATTTGCTCCTTTTGAGTTTTCACATTAGCATTAGCTGATGGTCTTTCACTGGAGTCTAAGTGACAGCAAGTCTCCTCAGGTCTCCAGGACTCTTCTGGGTATTCTGGCAGATTGCAGCAGTGCAGTGTTCTGAATTGTCTCAATCCTTCCTCTGATTTCCAACTTTCCAGACTCTTTTCCAATCCTTTTGGTACTGTTCCAAGTGCACCAACTACAATTGGTATCACTTTGACTTTCATATTCCATAACTTTTTCAGTTCTCTGGCAAGGTCCAGATATTTGTCCATTTTTTCATTTTCCTTTAGCTTCACCCTATGATCTGCTGGCACTGCAAAATCCACCAGTTGACAAGTTCTTTCTTTTTTGTTTATCAACACTAGGTCTGGTCTTCTTGCTGGGGTAAGGTGATCCGTTTTTATTTCAAAGTCCCAGAGAATCTTGTGCGTTTCGTTCTCAAGTACAGATTCTGGTTTATGCATATACCATTTTGTTGTATGGTCAAAATTTAATTTTTTGCATAATTCCCAGTGGATCACCTTCCCAATTATTATTATTATTATTATTATTATTATTATTATTATTATTATTATTAAATACTGTTACTCGTTCCGTTTCTCCTAGTTTCATATGTCAACTCTCTGATTATATGGTGACACATGAATCTGTAGACGTTTTATTACTATCTCGCTTGAAAGCTGCTGGCTATTTCCTGAAGAAAAGAAATGATGTTGCAAGGAAACAAGAAGAACAGATTACCTATTATATGTATGCCATCATATTCCAAAGGAGGAAAAAACAAGCCGAAAAATGCAGCCATGGTATGGATAAATTACAATAAAAAGCATATGACATGTCTCTCATACGTGAAAATGTTATACAATATATCAAAGCAATTCGTAAACTTCATCATGAGAGCTATGACAAAACTATAGAATGGAACTAGCCGCTGGAGGACAAACGCTACTAGGGGTAAAAATCATAAACAGACATCAGCAATGAATGAAAGTCTAATTTTTCATAACCGTCCCCTTGTCTGTCAACACGCTTATCACAGCGGATTTTCGATTAATCGGAGTACCTCTGAAATCCCTTTTTTGATATGGTTTAAAACTATACAGTCATATTTGTTTTAAATCATCCCACATTCTAAAATCTGATCGTTGGAATGAATTTACAGTTTAGGAATAAAAAAAAAGGTTACACAGAGTTAGCTTTAGAGGGTAGAGGGGGGTTTGAAACGTGCTCAATACAATGTTCCGTCAAAACTGCTGATAAAAAAAATCATGCCTATTCATCAAAAATATCAGCAATTGACACTGATTCGTATAGAATTCATGCAGACGTCTGGACGACAACATTCTAGACGTGCAGATATCATCAGTTTATTATATAAGTTGCTCATATCTGCACATGTCTTTATCTAAATTTTAAAATTAAGAATATCCATTCTCTATACATTCTCTGATAACATCTCATATCTATATTAACTATTAATGTAGACATAAAAGTGATGGGCTCTAACAGGCTATTCTTGCCCAGGACACGCTATATGACTTGCACTCTCATAATTAAACTAGGTTATAGAACAAGCGAATGAAAATGAACATCTAATCCGTATAAAATTTGCACCGAGTAAAGTTTATGGCGGGTTTAAAGAATCAAGTAAAAAAGTCAGCTTTGTAGCAACGCACCCGTTCCTGTATTTATCATTAAAACATGTGTTTTGATAAGGTTGAGTTCTTTCTGTATCATTGTGAATCCCAATATTATTTAAACTTTAATTCTTGTGAAAAAAAGTAATGAGTTGGTGATGTCAATGCGGTGTGAGTGGATAAAAGCGTAAATACTGAAGCGTTTAAAGACATTCAAGATTTGTACAAGGCTGAATGGTTATTTTGCTTAATTGCGTATTAACCCTTGTGGTCTATTTAATGTCATATCTTCTTTCTTTGTAAGCAAATAGTTTGTGTGTATCAAGGAACCATAGCAGAAATAATTTTCAATAACTTCATGTGTATCAACAAATTAGAAGAAATAACTACAGGGGTATTAATAACTTTGGCTCTCAGCCATCACCTTCTACCACCTTTAATGTAAAAAGGCTTAGGTGATTATTTGGTAAAGGTTCTAGGGCTTAGAATGATCATCCCACTGATTTGATTGGGTCATGTGATAACGTAGTACCCAGGTCACGGTCAGTTCAGTCAACTGGATCCAATTCTCAAGCATTACGTATTGCCACCTATGACCAACACATGGCCTCATTTAGGGGAGGGTCTTACCCCAGTCGGTGTATTCTACAGCCCATCCAACAGGACGGGAATTGTACAAGTAACAGACAAGAAGATATATAATCCATTTAAATAATGTTCTATTCGACAAATAAGAATGGTAAATACATAGATAATATCATACTTAAAAGGATAGTGAAAGCTTGCCCAGTGATGCAGAAACTCTAGGGTCAGCTTTTCTCAACATTGTTGAATTTATATGGGAATAGGTAAGTAAATGTTAGTATAGACCCTCGTGACATATGGCTACCTGAGTTCAATACTTGAACGAGAAATTTGCACTTTAAATCACGCTAATACAATGTGAAAAGGTATGAATCCCACTATTCTCCATCCAGCCATGGGTGTATAGTACGGCAAAGCAGTTGTAGAACTGGAAAGGGATGGGCTACTGGAGGCTATCCTCACCCAAGATACGCTACATGAGTAGCGTTCCCACGATCATACCAGTTTACGGGATCAGTGAGTGAGGGAGAAATAAATAAATTAAAACAAATCAAAAAAGTTACCATTTAATTTCATTTGTTTATTAGTAATATCAAACACGTTATGCTATATAATAGTTGCATGGGGGTAGATTTACTGTTTAGTCTGATAATAAATGCTGATAATGAATTCCTTTTAAGATGACCGGTCTTGGCTCTTTCGATTTTCTACATTATGTCTCGCGATACTTATCAACTAAACGCCATATTGTAGAGTGATCTCGGAATTGTAATCCGTAGGAATTTCTTATTAAATCCGTCCCTCTCGCAACTGAAAAAGTTATATGGAAACTAATTATTGGCAATGAATAAACGTTCATCCTTGGTAAATGGCATATTTGACATGACACAAGAGGAGAGATGCTCGGATGAGGCGGTTTTAAATGACTGATTGATTTCAATGGCATATCAGCCTGTCTAAGGTTATTTTATACGTAGAGATTAGAAAATCTCTTTCATTCTACGTTCATATTTATATGTGTAGTTGTTTCTTAATTTTTCACAACTGCTGGATTTAAATAAGAATAATCGAATACTGATGATTTTTAAACATATCTATTAGAACTGCATATGGTTTCCTAACAGGTACTACCTTATGAGAAAGAAAATTAGGCTTTTGTGGATCTGGGAAGATGAACCAACCGAACGATTCTCCAGGCTTAAACCCAATTGAAAACATATGGGGCGTTCTGAAACGACGTGTTTATTACAATAGACGCTAATTTAGAAGCAAAGATGACTTGTGGCAGGAATATTACGTGTAATTACATTAGAAGAAATCCAGAAATCCGATAGTCAGGCGCCTTTAATAAGTCATTTAATATCCCATATTAACCAAACCCACTATCATTTTTGGACTGTTTACTTTATTTATTTTGGTATAATTTCATCTTAGTTTCTGTATGTTTCCCTAGGAATTTGTAAATGAAATAATTAAAGTGTTATTTTCTATTTTACTGAGTTTTTATTATTATACCCCACTAATGAATTAACTCTCTAATACCTCAAGTAAATTAAGTAAATGATCCTAACCTCTGTTCCCCTTTTAAAATCCTTACAAGATTTACTGAGTACGTGTAATGTATGTGTCATCATTCTCTAATAATTTTGTTAAATTCCAACTAGGAGTTTTTTGACTAAATTGAAAAATGTCATCTCGTTAATAATTTGAAACTGTCTGTACGGTTCGGAGTGGACCAATTTAGAAATGTCAATGAAGGAGTACTCCAAACTCTCCAGATCTCCAGAACTGGGGTCTCACCACTAGATTGTTCAACCGAGGACATAATAAAAATAGAGAAGAAAAAGTTAAAACGTGCAATAATTATATCGCCATTTTCTTAGAGCTTCTACTTGCTTTACTCCTTTAGTGAACACGGAAATTTTATACGCATAAAATATAATGATACACAGGAAGAGTGAGTTGACTGTATTTCCTTTATTTAGGTTCAAAGCTGATTTGATGTTTGCAAGCATTTGAATAGCCCTCTACGACTCGACAACCTAGTGGAAAAGGTTTGTAGATAGCCATTCATGTATGTGATTGCTTGAACATGTGGTCAAGTCAGAATTAGAAATGAATACCTCCTTCATTGACTACTAAAAAAGAAAAAGAGAAAAAAAGGAATCGATAATTTTTTTAAATATACATCGTTTTATATTAATTTCAAAGATATTGGCCGAGGACACTTCTTATCTGAGTAAATAATAAAACAAACAAACAAAATAAATGCAAACATTTAGAGACAGCAAGGAAACATTAAATTGTGTTTTTATTGTTTTCATTGAAAATAGTTATCTCCACTCGTAACGCACAAGACCACTAATTACTTGATACTGTTCTGTCATTATTGAAATTTTACGGCCCGCAGATTCCCGGCTTTTATAATCTTCACATTTCCCTACCTCTTCACTTGTTTGTAAACGCCCCGCGAATCGATACAGCCTATAATTTCCACATAATACGCATCAGGCCGTGGAGCCTTTGATGAGGGAAAATGAAGATCAAATCAAATGCGCGCCAAATCGCAGATATCACAAACGGATTGTGTTTGATTATCGGTGAAATCAAATTGTACGCTGACCCGCAGAAATACAAGTGCCTCGAGTAAAAGAGAAAAAAAAACAAAAAAAAAAAACTACATAAACCGCAAAAATCCAATTTGCATCGGGCTTGCTCATTTGGCCCTTTTAATAACCATAATCTATATAAATAAAAGGAAATTTCTGCCTATTTTTATGTCTTTATGTTTGCTATTACAACTAAATGCTAGTTACGTGAATCTGACGGGTTGAAACCTGCACCTGGGTCTTGGGAATTTAATTTGAGCCAACAACAATTTTTGTCTCACAGTTCACAGACAAAGATTAAAAAATGTTGATCCTATCCAAAAAACCCAAATATCCTGGAAGATTTTGTTGTTAAATCTACAAAACTGAAATTATTGTCAAGTTCTGAATGCTATTGTTATTATAAATAGCAGTGGTGAGAGGGAAAACTACTACTACTACTACTACTACTACTACTACTAATAATAATAATTCTGTATACCTATGTTAGTTTAGGTGTCTGCTTTGTGTTCTTCGTCTAACAAACTAGTATTATGCGGATTTTTCGGAATATCATCCTCGGCTTATTGTTATATACACAACGTTTCGGTCGATGTGTCTTCCAGTTGGACATATGGCGCAACGGATATAGGGGTTGAATTTTTACCCTTATAACTGACGCTTACCCGTAGGTTGCAGGTTCAATCCTGAGCACGGGCGATGATATCACAGAATAGTTAAGATAGTTTAACACTTGTAACTGGTCATGGTTAACCGATTGAGAACAGTCTACCACTGTGGACTTAAAAAAGTTCAGTTAGAAGTTCCATGAAGGTTCCCGATTTTGACAAAAAGGTTCCCGAGTTCAACGAAAATATTTGAAGGCCGGTGGGAATATCGACCGAAACGGTGTGTATATAACAATAAAGACGACAGTCCGAAAAATCCAAATAATACAAATTATCAAGCCTCCTCTAAAGAAATTCAGAAAAATAGTATCTAATAAACTGCTTACAAATAAAACACATACATACTCAGGAATACACGCGCACACATACAAGTAAAACACATACATACTCAGAAATACACACGCACACATACACACACACACACACACACACACACACATATATATATGTATGTGTGTGTGTGTGCGTGTGTGTGTGTGTTTCACTATGAGTATAATTGAATCAGAAATGAAATTTTATTTCTCAAATACGAAGTCTAAAATGCTTTTATAAACCAATTTTTCGTAGTATGGAAGCTCTAGAACTCATTTTACAAAATAGATTATAAATTCAGAAAGATTGAAGGGGTGGGTGACAATTCTACTTTCTTCTGGATGATTTGACATGGAATTACCCCCCTCCATATGCATATATATATATATATATATATATATATATATATATGTATAGTCAATGAAAAATTTATTCGTACACCCATCAATTTTGAATACTTTCATCCATTTCTCAGCACATAAAACGAAATAGGAAAAGAATAAATTATTCTTACAGTAAAAAATATAATTTTAAATTTATTGGTTCTTGTAAGTAATTTACATAATTATATTTTATCAGTGACGCCTTCTATATTATCTATTCAGTTGAAAATATCATAATTCCAGCAAAGAAGATCACGTGATGCATAGAATGTCTCCATTGTCTTTCTTACGTTAACAACATTATGATTAAGACGAAAGAGATTAACGTTGACATTCCACAAATCGGAAAACAGTTACGGCATTATTTCGGCTATATATATATATATATATATATATATATATATATATATATATTGGTTTGGAGGTTGATTTATTATAATTAATATTATTATAATAATAATATTATTATAATATTATATTATAATATTATATCATTAATAATAATAATAATAATAATATAGAAGAAGAAGAAGAAGAAGAAGAAGAAATGATTAAATGATTTATATTACATCCAACACGAAATATTATACATCACCATGGCCACCAAACACAAATACGCTCTTTCATACGCACATACGCACGTGGACACGGCTATTCATACGCACAACCGCAGTCATAACGTCACAGTCTACACGCATTTTCATGCACACGCGCATGACAACATATGAACACGTACAAACAAACAAAAAACGCATTCACGTAAACATGCAACACGAGAATACAGTTATAAAAAATACCATCTGTAACATTTTCAAAATATTATATATATTATATATAATTTCATATATTAGCTATCTCTATATCTACGCTACAGTCTGTTATAAAGAAGTTTAATCAGTATGGCATGACAGATCATTTGTCTGGGCGTAGAAGTTAACCTAAATGTTTAGCCAAAACTGCCCGATGACAGTGTCGTGAGGTTAATGTCAACTCAAGAGCTGTTTTGAAAGACATCGTCAAAAGTTTGGACATGATGGGCAGTACTCGCACAATACAATGTTGTTTGAATAGAAATAGGTTGTGTGCAAAACAACCACGTCGTACCTCTCTTCGCAAAGAATGTCACATTATTGCCCGGTTCAATTTTGCCAAAACGCACTGGGACAATTAACATTTGCTTCAAAGAACAAATACTATGGAATGATGAAACAAAAATTAGCCTTTTCGATATAATGATATACAGAAGATTTGGCACAAGAAAGGACAACACAGTGCCAACATTAAAACATGGAGGTGGTTCGATGATTTTTGGGGTTGTTTTTACCTCAAGGTAGACAAAAAATTAATTGCAATAAGAGGAATAAAGACACATGAAGACTATATAAAAATTCCGGATGAGAATCTATAATTATCAGCGCTAGGTTGACGATTTACTTTACAGCAAGATAATGACCCCAAGCATAGGTCTATATCAGTGACAGTCAGGCTTAAAAAAATAAGAGTTCTGCCAAAGCCTTCAATAAGTTCTGACGTAAATTCTATAGAAAAATATATGGCAAGAATTGAAAGTTTGAATAAATCGTTGGTGACCTAAACATTATCAGGAATTAGAGCGTGTAACCATTGAAGAATGGAAGAAAATCCCAGAAAATTAAAAATAGTTAATAGCTCAAAGTTAAAAAAATCCACCTGGGAACTACACGTTCCCGGGTTAGATACTGACCATCACCAACTCATGCATGAGTAGCACAGCTTGGATCTTAAATCGTAAAATGGGGAGCTGCTGGTAGGTGTGGGCTTTACCTCAGACGAGACAATCTCCCTGATGTAATGCTAGTGAAAAGGGGATAACCTCCTTCAAAGTCTGGCTGATACCGGCAGTAGGCCATTTCACCAACTTTACTTTTACTTACATGGAGCTATACTTTTTTTTTTTTACTAAGGATTATTATTAGTTACTTGAAACCATATAACTGTGCGCAAACAATTGATTATTATTACATAGAAATAATTACTTGAATCCATATGATTATTAGAATTAGATAGAAATACATGAACCCTACATCCGTGTTTAATTTATTTGTTTCAAGTAGGAATAATTGATATAACTGTGTTCAAGAACTCTTAAGAAGCAACTACATAGAAAATGTAAATATAAATGTACAATGAACGCGATTCCCTAACATCTAAACATAAAATAAACATATATTGGTTGACATGCCATTCAAATCAATCAATCAATCAATCAATTATTGAATATGACGGAATCAATACTTACCAACTCATCATCAATAATAAGGAATTGTTTTACTATTATTATAACTGACAGCAAACCAACTTTTAATAACATAATTTGCGTCGACGGATGCTTCAGCCAATTTAAATGTGAGTAATGATTGCTGGGATGAAGGATGCTCCAGTTTTCTAAGTAAATCAACTTCCAAGATAATAAATTACAACTTGAGTTAAATAAAAATAAAAGTTCCCGGAGAAGTTAAGTTAACAGTTTGATAACTAACAGTTGAAGGGGATGCAGAAACGTACTTGGGTTTCATCCGATCGGTCGTCCATACTGCTCACTCAGATTTGTGTATCACCCACCCAAAACCCACGAAAGCAGCGCAATGTCGAATCTACGTGAAGTGCCATACAATATGGCAATACAAAGTGATACGGACATCAAAGATTTTGTACTCTGCAAGATCTACTAAATTCCGACATAAATCCTTTAAAAGGATCTTTCTGTACTCTGAAACCTTCTTACCCCCCATCTCAAATATCGACCCCACTCAGGTACGAGGAATAAATAATGTCAATATAAAATTGTATTTATTTCCATGCTCAAGTTACATGCCCTTCTTTCTGTCGAGTCTACTTACCCCTGACCTTTTGACCTCTTTTATTATTTATCTTAATTCTTCACTTTTATTTTTTGTTCCCCTTTTTTGTTCTGTTATATTTACATTTATTTTTGTTGCTTTCTCTCAGTTCATTATCTCTTAATATCATTGTTTTTATAATTTATCTCACCTGCTGCCTATGTTTCTCTTTCTACCAATTCACTCCATCATTCAAATTGAAGTCTTTTCTCATTCTTTTTCCGAGCTAAAATCGACTATTTTGCTTAAAGCCAATCTATTTTGAGTATTATTTTTATCTATCTATCTATCTATCTATCTATCTATCTATCTATCTATCTATCCACATCGATCTGCTTATTAGTACATATACAGGAATTACAATAACTGCATTGGATAAAGCAAGTTTTCAGTCACAAACCACTATATTTTTCTACATTGTCACCACGATGAGCCATTCAATTTGGCCAGTGATAATCAAGTTACTGCATTACACGTATGTAAAAAAGATGCGCTAGCAAGTATGAAAGAGTTTTTCATTTCAAAGCTGCGATGACGGCATAATTGACAGGAAAATATTTCTACATAGCCCATCTTTCATTGACCCGATTTAACGATGACTGGTCAATACATTTTATTGATTGACAGTTGTGTGGAACGTGATTTTTCACTCACATCCACTTTCACTCACGTCCATGCTGGCAGAGTAGAAACGCATTATACACCGCCGAAGCTCACATTTGCTATTTGGGCTCCATAAACGTTCAGCAAGAGTTAATGAATATCAATGTATGTATTTATTCCCCCCTTAATCTAAAAACAGAATATGACACAAGGTCATTTATGCTGATTTGAATCCATAATTAAATTTCTCCTTGACTGGGTGGCGTTCTAAGTCTAAAGATCACAGTCTGTACATCTGTTTACTCATAGCTAGTGGGGAAATAGATGAGTTCATGCCTCTCTCAATAGCATTACTGCAAAGTAAAATGCAGCTAGTAAAGTTCAAGATTTAATCCCGGCTTGTCGAGTCCATGTTTCTACGTCACATTTTGTCAATGGATGCAATGTTCGGCGTTGTTGGTTCATGAACCTCGAAGAAAGTAAAAAAGTAAATAAGGTTGTCACTTGATCTCGTGTTATAAGATAAATGGACAAACACGTATTATCGTTTTCGATCCCACCTTTATCATTTTAATAAACCATGTTAACATTTTTGTGGGCCACTGCCTCATTGAAAGAGGAAAGTATTTGCATTTTATAAAAATCTATATTGAGACCCCCTCCCCCAAATGTGACCACTTTGTATTAAGCATTCAAATCTTAAACGTCTATTCCATTCATTCGTTTAAAGTCAATCTGTTAAAAATCTTAAATTCATTTTCTCGTCGCCATTCAAATCAAGGTCAGCTCTTGACCAATTCCCGTCTGCCAAAATTCCCGTCTGCCAAAATCCTAATCCACCCACACCTGAACTCCGGTTGACAGCATGGGAGATAAGAGATTGATTGTAGGAGAGTCATTACCGAAAAATGTTTTTTGCTTTCTTTTTTTGTATGTCGGTGCGTCATTTTGTCCAACGGCCGTTCTGATGCCACCTGTAACGAAAAATATCATGGGTTATTATTGATGGGAAAACTTTAACTTCTACTAATCTACCCCCAATATTTATTATCTTAATTTGACATCTTAAATGGCTTTCTTTTATTTCTGGATTTTCGGAATGTTTTTTTATATATCTTTTCCCCTCATAAGTACATCAGCAAATTATTTAAACATTACCGTCACCTTTAAACACTCTGCGTAAACGAGTAAATAATAAAGAAATGAATTTACATGGAAAATCACGTTGTGTTATATTTTCTTATATTTGTATCTAAATTGAACTATGATCTGGTGTACCGAATGGCATCAATATTGCTGACTGACAGTAAAATGACATGATAAAAATTTAACATCTTTAGATCACTGTGTTTTTATCTTCTGCTTCTTTCAGTACATTTTTAAAGGATAATGTGATTGATATAACGAAATAAATGCAAAACGAAATGAAACAAAATAATAACGGCATTGAAACTGTCAAGAAAAGAGTTTAAGATTTGAAATTGTCAAGAAAAATGGCAATATCGTATCGATTATTTCTTTACTATATATGTTACAAAGATTTTTTTACGCTTTATTCTTATGTGAAATGAACTGATACTTCTCTTAAATGCCACCATTTCTAATTATGTATAAAATAGACGTACAATTTTCATGTCTTTTAATAAAAAGCCAAGATATTTGGTGGATAAAAAGTACTTTCTTTTATCTTTAAAAATTTAGATTTAATCTTTTAGATTTTTAACTTTTTAAAAAACTTTTTAAAATATTTTTTAATAAAAAAAAACAATCAAGGGAAAATATTGAAAGAATTTACAATATAGTAAATAGAAATAGGTAAAAAAAAACCCATCATCATCATCATCATCATCATCATCATCATCATCATCAGCAGCAGCAGCAGCAGCAGCAGCAGCAGCATCAGGGCGTGCTGATAGCAAGAATCTGTTCCCCCACTCTCTCTCTCTCTCTCTTAACATCCGTCCCTATCGGTAACAAAAATGACGTCACTTCTTACGTCACATTACCCAAAATCGTCATAACATAGAATAAATACACTCAAAATTTGAACATGCAACATTAGACAGTCCTCATTGTTTTATTTTTAAACAAGTTTTAATAAAAACATGACTGGTATATATATATATATATATATATATATATATATATATATATATATATATATATATATATATATATATATGTGTGTGTAGTTTGTTTTATTTTTATATATATTTAAAGTTTACATTTCAAATTGTTTTATTTTTTAATCCTTTAATGAATTTGATGATTTTACATACTTAGGGTACAAACTCGCTGACATTGAATTTCTAACTCCCACCCCTCAGGCAATATGCTTCAAAAATCTATTTTTACATCGCCCGAAGTGCGTTTTTTTAATTTTGTTAGTTATGATAATCCTCTCTGAAAATTATACCTTCGATAAATTATTCTTAATACAGATAACTTATTAACAATTTTATGGTTTCAAGTGAGTATTTCTATTCCATAATATTTTTTCTTGGAACAGAATTTCATGATTTAAAGTATTTTAAATAACGATCTGGTTTCATGTGAATAATGACAATAATACCTTGTAAGAAAAGTAAAGTCCAAGTATTTATTTTTTTAATGTACACATGATTATATGGTTTCAATTATTCTTAGTTCTATTCTTATTCCTGGAAATTGTTAGTATTAACTAACAATTTTCAAACCGATCTATTTGACCAATAGATAATACCCTCACAGGTACTGCGGCTCCTGTTCAAAGTCGATCAGAGAGTAATGATAATAAAAGGAGTAACTCTACACTCCCTGAAGCTCTATAAATAGAGCCTCACTACCAGATGCATCTCACTACCAGATCCACCTTTTTTGGGGGGAGGGGGTTCTCACCCTTCGACAAAGGGTGCAGTATTCTATGACTCCACTAACCGGGTGCATATAGATATAGCTGTTTCTGGCGACACCCATGATAACAATGATTATAATCAGGTTGAATCATAACCATAGGAGATGATGATGATGGTGATGATGCTGCTGATGATGATCCTCCTCCCCATCATCATCATCATCATGCTTATGATGATGACGACAAAGCTTGGAATAGAAGCCTGGTCGACCGCAACGCCTGAGGCATGTTACATATTTAAACTGGGGGAAATTCAATAATCAACCTCGCCCAGTGTGACTTGATAATTTTTCGTTGTTCTTTTCTTTTGAGAAATTCAATTTGTAATTTTGACTATCTTTGATAATTCAATTGCAAATCCCTTTTTAGATTTGTTAATTTTGTGATTTCGCTCGACGTGATTGGTTAATCTGTTTTCTCTTTATGACTGTATCATCTTATTCGCCAACATTTCAATCAATTTTCTTTTTTAATTTTTTTTTAACTGTAAAACTGGTCACTGCTTTGTGCATAACTGTGTTGCACTGATTAATGTGAATGGTTTCTGTATATGTGTTTGTATGTGCGTGTTTTTGTATATGTGTGTGTGTTTTTGTATATGTGTGTGTGTTTCTCTGTGTGCGTATGTATGTGTTTGTCTGTGGTTTTGTGTGTATGCGTATGTGTGCGTATGTATGTTTGTATCAGTGCATAATTGTCTTCCATCTGAAAGCGTAAAATATTTTTGTATGTATTTATGTATGTGTGTGTGTGTTTGTTTGCTTGTGTGTAAGTATGCGTGTGCTTGTATATGTGTGTGCGTGTGATTGTGTGTGTATGTCGGTGAATAATTGTCTTCCGTCTGGAGGCGTGGAACTATGTATCTCTCATGTTTGTGAATATATTTTTTAAGTATATTCTTTTTTAGCAAATAGTTCTTATATATATATATATATATATATATATATATATATATATATATATATAAATGTATATATACATATGAATCTATATATATTTATATGTGTGGGTGTGTGAGGGGTGTGGGGTGTTTGTATCTGTATCTGTGTGTCTGTGTGACGTTTCTTTGTTTTCTAAACTGAACATTCATCCCGTGTAAAATTTGAGGATGTGGATAACATTTTAAAAAATTCTATAGAACAGCTCCACATCATAACAAAAGTTTCAGAGATGCTTCGACAAACGGAATACTGAAAATGTATATGTTCAATACCATACTTTGATGAAAATTACCGTTTCATTAATTGTTGATTTTTTCTTGGGATAAACAAAATCCTCAGTCTTGACATATTTTAAACATGCCTCGTAACATGGCTATATTTCATTCTCCTTTCTTACTATGTACGTAAAAATACATCAGTAAGGAATGAAAGATATGCAGTTAACAAGATGCATACGGTAGCTTTAAAAATAATTAATAATTATAAAAAGAATATAAAATAATAAAGGATGATGAAAATTGTGGACATTGTATAGACACAAAAATGTATTTTGGAAGCAAAAGGTAAAATAAATATTTACATAAGACTGACAATGAAGTTACCATTCAATATTCGACTTGTATGAAAATAAAGATTTTTGCCTTCCTTTTTTTTGGATTATAAGTCGTCAGGGCGGCCTAATGTCGGTATCAGCCATGCAGCGAGGGAGTCTATCCCTTTTCTCTAGCGCTAGATCAAGGAGATTATTTTAGCGTCTGAGGTGTAGCGCCACACCTACCATCAGCTCTTACTTTACCGCACAGATCCCTGTGTTACTCATACGCTGGCGAGGACCAGTATCGAACTAGGAACCTTGTGGTTTCTAGCCGAACGCTTTACCGACTGAGCTATCGGCCTCATTTTCAATGCATGACTGATTGATTTTGATGTCATATCAATCTATCTAAGGTTATTTTATATTTAGATGTTAGTGAATCGCATTGACTGTGAATCATTTTTTACACAGATCTATTTGACCAAGCGATGGGACCCTAAAATATAATACCACTCCAAGTTAAAGTAGACTGGGAGTAATGACCATTAAGGGGAGTATTCCACAATCCGCATATCTCTAGAACTGGAGTCTCACCACCAGATGTTTAGAGTCATGCCCACGACACCCCATTTTTTGGATGGTCATACCCCTGTACAGGGTACACAGTCAGTGTATCCCTAGACCGATCGAACCCATCGTATGTCTCGATATGTTTTTGAACATACTTGCAAGAAATCTCGTGTTTTAATGGCTTTTAGTAGTTCTTTATTCTCAGTTTGAGACAGACTCGATAGCAAGCAAAATTACATTGGAGATTAGATGGCATCTTCCTTATAATTGGGACAATCATCCTCTCCTCTCCCTCTTCATTGATGTGTCAAAATTCATCAGAGATGAGATGATCATTAGTTAATCCCGATCTGCTATTAGCATACATGATAAGGAGAAAAGTGTAAGTAGTCACGAACAGCGGATTAAGAAATTTAAAACAAATAGTAAAAATGAAAACAAACACAATGCGACAAATCCGTTCCGTTTATACAGAAACGAAACATGCGAAAGCGAATCAAGAAAATCAACAAAAATTTAAAAAGAGAAAAAAAGCAAAAAAAGGTTAAGAGAACTAACTACATGTCAAATGAAAACCAAGAACGAGGTAGATAATCATGTAAAAGAAAAATGAAAAATGATGTTTGAGATTTACGCAAAGAATAATTTCCAAAAAGAAAAATAATCATATTTTCGCTAATACAGCCAACAGAACAAATGAAAGGATAAAAGGAATAAGAAAAAAAAGATATTATTCGAGAAAGAGAAATGTAAAAGGAATTATTACGGCGCTTAAAGTGAGGAAGGGAAGTGATAAGATTGCTGAAGTCACATCAACAACAACAGAAATGGAGAATAATAATAATAATAATAATAATAATAATAATAATAATAATAATAATAATAATAATAATAGTTGCTATACTCTCTTTGTCCAAACTGAAAAGAGACTGGGTGAACTGGAGATCAGAGGAAGAAAGGAGATCATCAAAACACATCACTCTTAAAGTCAGCTAGTATACTTAGAAGAGTCCTAGAGACCTTCTGTCACTCAGACTCCAGTGAAAAACTAAAAGTTAAACCCGGTGTAAAAAAAAAAACAAAAACAAAAAAAACAAACTCGTAAGTAGTAAAATAAAAATAATTATGCACTGTCCTTGAAAATGAGTCACACAAAACATTACTGGAATTTTGTTATAGTAACCGATCAGCCAATCCGGCTTGAAGCGCAAACGTTTAAAAATACAAAAAGAAAGGAACTCATGGACATCATCAAATCACAGAGTCAAAATAAAGAAAAGCAGATATAAAAAGATTTTTTAAGTTGTTGAACACGAAGGTGACAGTATTATCAATCATAGTTGGAGCACTTGGAACAATCTCCAAGATCCTGGAAAAGAGAGTAGGGGACCTGGATATCTGACGGAGAATTGGGACTCTCCAAACCAGAGTTCAGTTAAGATCAGCTGGGATATGAGAAGAGTAGTGGAAATCTGAGGAGACGTCCTGTCACTCGGACTTCAGTGATAAACCTGAGTTTACGACTGGTAGGAAAACTCGCAAAGCATTTAATAATATTAGAAATAATAATAATACGAGAGGAATAAGAAAATAACGATAACAATAGCATTTTAAACGGCAATCACGACAATTCTTAAATTTGTTACTGTATTTATTAAAGTTGATTTTATTGTATCTTTTAAACTTTTATTTCAAAGATCATTTTTATCAATGCATATTTCATTAGACATTTTTACCCGATTACCCGAATCGGGTAAAAATGTCTAATGAAATATGCTTCCGTAATATGCTGGAAAAGTCAATTTCGACCAGATCACCGAAGTGAGTGTAGCTTACCAAAGTCAATACATCCATGAGTTGACGTGGCGGTGGCGGGAAGACGTCCTCAACATTTGTGGACAGGCGTGTGCAATGGTCGGCATTTATCACGATCACCGAACCATGCATGCAAATGCATAAACGCTTAGGTAGGCAGTAGTAACAACGACGATGGTGTGAGATGACAGGAACACTTTTTTCTAAAGAAGTTATATCGACACATACAATGGACGGAGGTTTCGGTTTAAAGTTGATTGCACTATTGGATGGTACCGTTTCGTTGGTTGAGTGGGTGATTTAGTCGGAACTTATCTACAAAATGTGCAACATAAATCGGCCAGAGAATATCTCATTCCTCTGAAACTGACAGAAGGCGCGTTTGCCGTCTACCTGCAATTAGTAGATAATGAAGGTGGATGCAAACCAAATCAATACTTCTTTGTACACTTCTTTCATGACAGATGATTTCTTTGTGTATGAGTAATTTACAACGTGACAGAAGTGATATGATGAATCCGTTGACATATATCTGGCAGTGCTACAGAAGCTTGCCATGTTATTTGGAGGGGTGAGCGACCGCACTCTCAGGTGCGCTTTTTCGAAGGGATGCCAGCCAAGGCTCATCCTTCGCACATTAACGACAATGGACCAGCTGTCCATTGACCAGATTCTGGCACGTGCCCGGTCAATCCTGAAGGACAACACTGTGAACCCGACCCCGGTAATAGCAGCTACACAGGAAATGCGGACTAGGAGTAGTGACGTCTCCGATGGCCAAGCTATTGATGGTACGTGCTCCTACTGCAATAGACGAAACCATCTGGCACGAGACATTCCCAGCCGTCAAACGGAATACAGGACAAGTGCGCGGGGTAGATGACGAGAGATGCGCTGTTTTCGGTGCAACAAAGTAGGGCACTTTGCACGGGAAATGAGACAGGGGAATAGACGATGGTGCCAATTTCTTACCTAGGACAGACAAAATCTCGGCACTACCCGTAATTAAGGCCCTAATTAACAACAATTCAAGTAGGGGCTCGTTGTCTCCGGTTGTTCCCGATCGATAGCCAGCAAAGATGTATGCCTATCATGGTCGAAGAGGTCTTTACGTGTGACGATCATCACCGGGGTCACTATTGCCTGCTGATTCGGGGTTATCCGTGTCAGTCTTAATGGGGGTAACCCCGTCTTAGTAACGCACTATCTGTTGATCAGAATGAACTCAATAAAAGAGATGGGTAGAGTACAGAATATCCAGTGGGCGTACGAGCAGGTTTACTTGGACAACGGCTGGCAAACGACATTCCGATGAGGAGCCTACAAGAATAGCATTAGAAGTTAATGAGGACATTCTTGAAGATGCGTGCTGGATGCGTATGGACGGAGGTGCTGCATATAAATCTTGCTGAGCTGGACACGATGCTGAAATGCATCAATCTGATGCTCTAATTGAAGGCAACGGTGTTGCACCTGTTGACCGAGTCAGCATGTGTGTACCGTAGAATCTCTGACACACTGATAGAAAGGGCGAAGGAACGCGCCAAAGCGGCCATGGAGATCCTAATAAGACGTCGAGGGACTTGCCAAAGGATACGGCCTATTGACGTGGCCTTAGTCACGTCTTACGCACTCCAAGCAGATTGTCTCACCAGGGTACCACAGTGATGGCTTGACGCAATTCGGAAGGAGGTAGAGCCCACAAAGTCATCGTGCACTGCAATCGTTGACGAGCCGGATTTTTACCCGAATAATGAATTTCCATCAATATAGCAGACATTTTAGCGAGTTGATCCCGCAGTATCCATGGCTGATGTCAAGGAAGTGGTGGAATAATGCAAGGCATGTCAGTCCATAGACCCAACTCTGGCACAATGGAAACCTGGACGGTTATACGTTGGAAACACTTGGTGTCTAATAGGGATAAGCATGACCCGTCTTAGTGTCCGACACTACCTGATGCTGATCGATAGTGGCCCGACTCGGAAATCTCTTGATCTCCGCTTTAAATGAAGATCATTAAAACCTTTATAAATCTGAAAAAATGTTCCTGTTTATACCAGAAATGAATGATGTAATGATTAGATATCTTAAGATAATTTAACGACATTCAAATCAAATAGTATGAGCAGACAAAGAAGCCTTCGGTTATAAACAAATCAAAATGCAGCTTGGACTTTAGCTTGAACTTAAGTGTTATTAATGTAACTAACTTACTTTATTTGTACACGAAATTGGCCATTTTTGCCCACTCTCAGGGGGATATCAGGCCTCAAAAGTCACCTAAATCTCCGAAATGAGCACTTTTTTCACCATCAGTAAATTCAAGGCATTAGAATACATGAGAAAAAACAATAAAATCGATAACGTACATTTTCATTAAAATACATAGACTTATAATGGCTGAAAAATGGCATTTTGGGGACACATTTGAAGCCCCATATCTCCCCCAATTCTCAAGCGAACTCAACCATCTTTTAATATGTGATACTCCTCATGGAACTCTATCAGATAATTATATTAGTTTGGCACTTTATTTGTACACAAAATTGGCAATTTTTGCCCACTCTCAGGGGAGTTATCAGGCCTCAAAAGTCACCTAAAACTCCGAATTAATACATGATGTTTTAGTGACTTTAACATTGAGCACATTGTGCCACTTGTTACTCTACATATTAATATTGCGTATAAGATATTAAAATACAAAATAAGAGAAAATGAAAAGCTAAAAAATCAAATAATTCAGAAAAATTTAATTAACCTAGTATTAGCCTTAGTCACGTGATTTAGATTGTTTCGTAGTGGTTTTGCTCAACAAGCTAAGCATAGAATTCATATTATTAATAATAATGATAATAATAATAGCATTGATAATAATGATAATAAACATAATAACAATAATAAATTGAGCATTTCATAAAGATCTGAAGACCAAAAAGAGATTTCTCTAATCTCTGATGTTTTCTGTTTTTTATTTTTTATTTGAACGTTCAGCCGTTTTTTTCAAAGCTTCTAATCGGCCGCCATCTTTCTGTCATTTCTGATCTGCGAGGAAATAGCAAAAAAACGAAACTTTGCAAAATATGCGGGCTGATCGCGTAATAGTATACAGAAAAAGAGAGGGAAATATAATGCATAGGCAAGCAAATGCGAAGCGAATCAAATGAAACTTTGTAGCTGAATGAGGAGACATGCGAGAGATGGAGAGAAAGAGGCGATGAGTCGAAGAAATGATGCAACAGTAGCGTTCGTGCACAGTCCTTATAGTGACAGTGATGTTAAATTGCTTTTCTAATCTTTTAGGAAAATCGGAAAAATCTTTGAATATATACGATTAGCAGAAAACTAAGGCTTTAGCACTACGATTAACATTTGTACACACAGAAAGATTGTCTTTCACTGCATGTTATATTTGTTTTGTAAAACTGACGGTAAAAAAAAACAAAAAAAATGTATATAGGGGTTGTTCTAATATTGGTTCTATCTGGAACTGCACCGGAAATGATCTTATCTTCATTCTTTAGAATCTCTATAGGAATCAAACTTTTGATAACTTTCAGTAACTGTATAAAAAAAACTGTATTTATGTTGTTTTTTAAGAATTGTTTGAGAACTTGTCTGGTGTTTGTGTTGTCAGGAACCGATTCCTCCCCCTCGTCCGTCGTCCGTCGTCCTCCTCCTCATCATCAAGGCATGCCGACAGCATGGATTCTTTAATTCCTTTAATTTAACAAGCTAGGTACTCTCTCTTTCACCAGTCTGTTCGTATCTCCCATTATCTCAGTCTATCTCTCTCTCTTTCTCTCAGTAAATTCGGGTCTGTCTCTCTCTTTTTCTCTGCCAGTTCGACTCTCTCTCTGTCTGTCTCTGTCTCTGTCTGTCTGTCTGTCTGTCTGTCTGTCTCTCTCTTCTCTGCATCTGTCCCTATCGATCAGCGTATTTGATAAATCGTCCATAAGGCACCCAGTCTTCGGCCAGAGTTGATGAATGACGTGCTCATGTGTACGAATCCATAGGAGAACGTTACTTATGTGTTCGTCCTCACTACTCGAGCAATGCCCAGCATGTCATGCTTGCCTTACTTGGATGTTTTGCAAGATTGCCGATGGCTGTTTTGTATTTGCTGCTTCCAGGATGTGTTTAAAACAGCGTGCATCATTCTATAGTAGTTTTTATTTAGTTTTTCTCCAAGCATTTCGTTAGCGTCCAAGTAATGAAATCATACAGTGGTAATGACTTGAAAGCATCCCCGTTTTATTTTATCAGAGAAATCAAATTTCTACATGCCGATGAACTGTCAATAACATTTCGTGATTTACCTATGAATATGTTGACATCGCTTAGTAAATCTATGAAAACTGTTCCTAAGCTCGTTTTGTTAAGAACTGCTTCTAGGCTGTATAGAATATACTGCTCGTAAGTATTAAAAAGAAGCATAAAATCTGCTATTTATTGCCGATAATTGCCCTGGTCAATAAGGATTCTTAGCAGATGGATACAAATTAACTTACTTGTTTCGCACTTCTGTCCAGTAACAATGTAAATTAGTCAGTTCAATCTCCTTGGTTAATTCTGAGTAAGATTTTGGAAAGATGGGAAAAAATATCTTTAATTTAATAATTTCATTCTCAGGATGGTAAAAATATAGCTAAATGTAAGATATGTTATGGGTTTTGCCAATAATCACCGTAATAATGACTACTTAGTATAATGTTTCTAAAATCAAAATTGATTAACCAATCAAAGGTCTTCTCTCTCTGTGATTCAATACATTGGATCTTAGACGAAGATTTTTTTTGTCAATAGATGTCAAGCCTAGAATATCTGTAGGTATGCAATTTTTTTTCGTAACCCAACGCTGTGACAGTCCACTCAATATTCCATAATCTCAGATGGACGCGAGCATTAGACGTTATAACTAAGTTCGCTAAAATATTATTCATATTCTCTGATTTTTTTAAGTTTAGTAAACATATTTTTCGGGTGATGCTCTTATTTAGGGGTGATTCAATCTATATTATGGTAATCGGTAATTAAATCATATTAATACATCTTACTCTTACATAGGAAAATCAGTTAATACGTCCCCTCCTCTCTCCTCCGCCTCCGTATAATTCTTAAATAGAAGATAGACCTAAGTGACTTGGCACCGTGTTATATAAACATAATTATGCAATAGACCAATAAAAGTTCATGTAATTTCAATATAGTACTTATCATAAATATAGAATAAATTGATCTAGAAAGATTGGAAAAATATATAAACAAAATTATCTACTATAGGAGTTAAGAAGAGGTAAGTAGACAAACTATTATTTCAAAACCGGAAGTGGTGGACATTCTTTGAAGACGGACGGAAGTGCTTATGTAACTTAACTCGAAAGCTCTGATTAGAGACTGTAAACAGGTGTGGATCGGTGCGTGTGCTGTACAATTACTATAAACCAAGGTATCATATTGTAAAAAATATAATAATCCGGCGAAGCGTTCTATAATTCTCTTTATGTTCTGCTGCGAGTCTGCCTGAGACTCAGAAACAATATTGCAACAATAATAACCAATCGATCCCAAAATAATAGATTTCTCTGTAATGTTTGAGATGAGGTGCTGTGATTGTCTATGTATCTAGTGTTATTCGGTTGGTCCCCAATGATTTATTGAATATATTTTGTACAATGTTTCCGCACTCTGAAATATGACATCCTTCGAGACCATCATTGCATGATAATCTGATCTTAATACGGAATAACATTCCGGACTCAGGAAATTAATTTTGCGGTACTTCCGGGGACAACATGTCTTGTTTAGAAATCGACGCTCTTCTGTTACGTAACGGAAAGCTCACTCACGCGAAAACTTTAGAAACCTGAATCTCCTTCTATGTGTGTCCTACGGCGGTGTACTCCTGTTACTCATATCCGTCCTAAATACCATAGCGTCGGTGAGGTATGGTTATGTTCATTATTTTCATACCAACTAGACTCTATCTCACTCCCCAGAGAATTTGAGAAGCTGGGGTTCTTCAGTAGAATAACTGTCACTTGAAATGTCTTCATCCCTCAGAACACCATATACGACTTAGTTCATGAGGTCCTAAATGGAGGGTCCTAAGCTGGCCGAAGCAAACGTATCGTACTACAAATAAACAAAAAGAGTTCGTGGGGAAAACTAGTCAGATAACGCAGATAATCCTAAAACGTAATCATAGAACATAACACTCTATATGAGTAATAGTAATGTTTCAGTCATTATATGGATAATTAATAAGAAATATTAAAACATGTTAGTTATATTTAATCACCGCTGGTACTCGTATTACACGTGGAGCTACTCTCTATAAAAAAAAAATAATAGAAATTAATTCTCGGTCCAGTTTCATCTGTACAAACAATACTCGGTGAATCGCAGATCTTTGACATTTGTTCGATATAATTCAAATTTTCTCATTTGTGATTTATATCTATTAATATATATTCATGCGTCAGATACAAAAGTTAGTTATCGGATAACTATGCAATTTGTCTATTAATATGTTCCTATCTCTTACCTTACCCGCTTTGTCTGTCCTATATTCCAAGGTATGACAATTCTAGTGCGTAGATCAAATCTGCTCACTCTTACCCGAGGCATATCTTCCACCTTCTCAGCGATTCATCTCTTATCGACTCAGACGTGAAAAAACTATATGATCTTCTAAAACACCTAAAACTTAATTTTATAAGCAGAAAGGAGGTGCGCACGGGAGTGATCTAGTATAACAAATTGTGAATATGGAGCTGAAGTAATGTCCTGTTTTCATCATAAATCCGAGCACATACAACATACAACAAGTAAGAAAGAAGCCCATACATAAGAATTACTACATACACCACACATTGCGCGTCATCACAAACTATCAATCCACAGCTCAGATGCGCGCAACACACATCACGGACCATAACATACACCTCTTTCGTCATCATCACGCGACACTCTCAACTTAATTATAATACAAATACAGTATTGATTTTGATATTGACAATAGTTATTATTTCATGACATATATAAGGGTTTTTTACTAATAATAAATAACTATTTATATACTCATAACCCTTTTCCATAAGGTGAATGTAAATTCTGTAGAAAATGGCACAATTGTTAAATTAACATAAACTGATTTATTGGAAAGATAAATGTAAGTTATGCTTTATATGCAAGCGATTCGGTACTGGTAATTGGAGGCAATACACTCTCGCGCGAACTACCGCAACTGTTCGACATATATATACTTAATAATAATGAATAACACTTATAGTTATCTCTCCTAAAATCACAATTATAACTTATTAAATAAATAATACCTCATAATACCACACAACACAAGAATACGATTCTCGGGATTCCAATGAGCTCACTAAAGTGAAATTCTTACCAATTAGTCTCATGCCCGCTTTCAATAAGACAAGGTCACGGTTCCCATAGATCTTCCTTATCTATCATTTTACTCCCAAATTTACTTTTTTAGACGGTTTAGTCGTTCGCATCGCAATCATAACTTTTTCATTACATTAATTTTTTCAAAACTGCCCATTTAACATTTTCTGGTGTATTCACGACCTTGTTTATCTATTTCATAACGTTTTGTTATAATATCTGAATATGGTCTCTATAGAGACAGAATTAGATTGCTGCGTTTCCTTCGACTTCCGCTTCCAAACATCTGTTAATCATTAGATATTATGAAATTAGAAATAGTATGAATTAATAGCTCTTGTTTGTTCGTCTAAAGTGATTATAAATTTATACGTTGAATGTGAATTGCTTAATCAGATATATTTTTTAGAAGAAACTTTAAATCTTCAAGTTTTTAAAAAACAATTCCATCAAACGGTGAATGCTAATTGTGTGATTGGATGTTTAAATGAATATTCGAAATATTTTAATTGTTAGCCTAACAGATGAGTTAGAGATATGCAAAAAAATGTAAGGTCCAGCTCCTCCCGTTTGCGTTAGCTCTCGGAGATTAAATGATCTATTATATGAATCCCTGTTCGGTTACTTAATTCTAAGATATAGTTCCTTACAAGTCCTTACTACGCAACTTCTCATTACAATTTCTCAATCACCAGTATAATATTCTGTCGAGATATCTATTGTGTATATCAAAATCAATATATGTGCAGAGCTATACCAATACAACTGACCTCTTACATGAATTCAAATATTAATGAGTAAGCTTTGTTTGTATCCAAAGCAAGATATACATATATGTGTCCTCAAGTTTACTTGTCTGCATATATCAGCAGATAACTAATAGTGAGGACTCACAAAATAATTTGCTATCTTGTCTCATATACTTTGATGTACTTATATCCTAGGTGATATATGTACTGATTATAAATGAAAGATGGTTTATCTAGGGAAGTATGTTCATCAGGAAACTCTCGACAGTACCAGAAAACTGAAATAGCGACTAATCCTTCCGCCAAGTAATGTAGTTTCCTGGTGGACCTACTTAGATACACTACCCATATTTTGAATGGACTGTCGCTTGGGTGTATAACCGGTTCCTTACGGGGTAAAAGCCTATCTATGTTGAGCTTATGAAGAAAATGCCTAGGCTAAGTACTTATCTGTTAATAGGACGCCGCATCATAGGCTATATATATAAAGGATACAGCGGAGGTGGGGAAGTGAAAATGAGCAAGTCAGTAAGGAAAGATGTAAAGATTAGATTATACATAGTACCATAGCGATAGTGAGATGAAACTCCTCACCAATTCTGTGGTCAGGGTATTCATTGAATAATGACGCAGCTGCTCATATTATACATACTCTCAGCCCTATATTAGTGTATTCATATATAGTGTAGCTTTCTATATGTGAGTCTTGCTTAATGGTGTATCATATTCAGATCTGATTAAAGATATCGTATATTCGATTTATGAGAGCAGCTAAGTAGAATAAAACCAAAATTGTGTATAATGATACTCTTACAGACTATGGCAATAATTGTATGCACGACAATCTTTATTGGGAGACGAGTATATGTGCTTAATTGAAGATACTATACGCATAATCCTTCTAATACTTAATGTAAATAAGTAAATAAATGAATATCTAGAGGCATATATATGTCACACGTGTAAGGCTAAATCCACAACCAAATCGCAGAAATAGGTATCCACCTCCTGACAAGTATAAACAAACTATTGGTGAGGACTGACTGCAGTGTAAATATGACTCAAAAACCCTTCGGATTTCTCCAGCTGATAATCAGCGCGGATGTTCAATAAGACTCCACTACAACCCTGCTGGAATCATTCACAGATTTCGTCGTCCTGTGATACTATATATTTAATACCAGCTTTATTTTCTATGATCGCCGGTGTAAGCGATCGAATAATCCAATAAGTTAACAACAGTTAATAATTGTCCAACTAACACTATTGGGGACGTCCTACATCTACGAATCCCCACTCAGCTCCAAATATATCAATAGTTGGCTAGACAACCTACTCGAAAAGATCCAAATAATACGTATACAACTGTTAACGATATGAGATGCCTGTTTTGTTTACAAATTCACAATAGTATATAATGAAAAAAGTTCCAAATACACACACAACACACGACGATCACACACTACACCACACACACACAACTCGATTAGACTAATATAACTTTTTAAGGATACGCGTAGGACATAGTTCAACCGAAACCTGGTGATTGTCAGTTTTCTGCCCACCTGGCCCTGATGATTCTATATGGGAGAAGACATGACAGTTATCCAAGCGCATAGAGACGAGAGTCATCCCACATGAAAGTGACAGATACAACCACGACGCCTTCGACAAAATAAATTCAAATAGAAGAAACCAAATTACAAACAAAACGCAGTTCCGGGTGACTATTTCTCTGTAGAGGTACTTTAATAAGAAGAGTTTTGTCAGCGAATTCAGTTCATTTAGACCATAGATATATTTACTTTCATGTTATCGCCATCCGAATATAGGGCGATTGCACGTGGCGGAAATAGTGTCTATATTATTTTGTGTGTATTAAATACGCACCACTAAGAGGCCACACAAGTCTGAAGAAATGCGAAAATAGTATCGCAAGCAATAACTTCCGCTAGTCTGTTTCATTATATATGAATATTCTTCTTTGGTTAAAAATTTATATTATTTTTTTCATCTCTTGCAGACTCGAGTTTCTCAGTCAATGTGCCATGTGCTTATGGCCGGATGACACTCGTGATAATCGAGTTGTGGTGATAGCAGTGACATGACCAATATTTGAAGATAGGAGATAACAATAGTATCTCATGGCTGAGCTCACAAAGGTAGTAGAGGATGTTGAGTCCGGTACTTAGGTACGTGCAAACGGGTATTAACACTGATTACAAGGTGTCAGGAAAAACAGCCTCAGATTAGCGGACCCGATAACGTTATGAACTTCATCAATATGGCGACAGTAAGTAGAGAATAACAGTAGTGGGCAAGTGACTGTGTCCAGCGGACAGGGAGTGGATAACGGCAACAAAGGAAACGGAGGAGGGTGAGTCTGTTTCATCTAGCGGTGGCGGAGTGGTGGTGTGTGTAGTATCAGTAGAGTTAGTAGTAAGTAGTAAGTGGATGGGTAAATGTCTGACGAGCTCGGATCAGCCTATCTTATAAGAAGCATAAATAGATGAACCACTGCGAGAACAGAAATTCAAGGACAACTCGATACCTGTCGCGTCGGTGGCGCGTGATGCGGTGGCGTGACTCTGTCGCTCTATATCTTGCTTTATTCTGACGGTTATGACAACCGGTGTAAACTTTGGTGATCAGAATCAGGAACTATAATGGGAAGAAGCAGAAACTCGCAGGCAATAACTCGCGCTCCTCTCCTGCCAATTATCAGTCTCGTCTCTTGCGAGTAGCTCACGGATAGTTTCCGGACTTAGGCTGGTGGGTGACAACTCTAGCGTAGCTCTTCCGGCACTCAGAGAACCTCATATAGCGCCAGTTTTGAGTCCAACATATGTGTACAAGGACTAATCACAACTGCCCGTGTGATTAATCCCAGACAAATATTTTCTATCCCATTTTTGTTTTCCCACGCATTTTCTCAGCGACTATCCATGCATTCTGCTGCCATTGGTAGGCCAGGAATTCTTTGGCATGATACCGAATCTGAAGAAACTCCGATACAGTCAAGACTCGGAACTCACCATAGAGTCTAGCTCCAGATAACTGACGGAATATATAAATGATAACAATATAATATATATGGAGCAAGCAAACTGAGCCTTAGTAATTGAAATTCAACTATAATTTGGGTAAATTGGGTTTTCATAAATGAGTAGAAATTCAACTATTTATATTAACACAGTTAGGTGTCGAAAGTGAATGTGTGTGTGTGTGTGTGTGTGTGTGATTTAAGAACATTTGATATCATTATTCGAAGTTATACAACATGACCATATAATCCAGGAACTAAATTCTATCTTCATAGATGATTCATTGGAATTCATTAATATGTTACAACAACTAGATAGGGATCTTAATGTTTAAGTAAATTTCCAAATTTAATATGTTTCAAATAGTTCTAATACTCAGTGTTTAGCTTTATTTCACATAAGAGAAATTGAGCCACCATTTCACCCTGGCTACAAGTGCCATAAAGCACGGGTGAGTTAATGTTAATACTTAAAATACTTAAGCTGTGAATTCTACAAGATACTGACAAAAATTGAGTTTTTGAACCGCCCGATCGTCTGGTGAATTCGCGTGTGCTATGATACGAAATGATAATATATAGTTGTTCTGTATATGCACTTATCAAATTAGTTGTCTATCTTACTTTAACCTAATCGTTTATAAATAATAAATATTAGTATACTAGGTATATATGATCAGCATAACTCTAATATCAACAACATATTATATTCATAATCTTTAATTTACATGTGTAAGATTATTAATAAGTTCTAACATACTATAATGCATAAGAATGTTCAATAGCTTATCTGGTCTAACCGAGTTTTTAGCAAGAGCCATAATTAATGTCTGTATAAAAACACTCCAAAAAAACCCAAACTTATAAAAAACCTCATTATTTCTTATTTAGATATATTTTATAAATTCATTACGAATAGTTTCAATAAATTTTAATATATACAAATTATGTATCCTATATTTGCATGAATAATATAATGCTTTTATTAATATAAGAAAATCAATAGTATGAAGTTATCTTATTTCTCGGAACATAGTGACATTATCACAAAGCCGATTGACGCACAAGTCGCATAAGCTTAGCCAATTGTGTTATTTAAGTTTAGTGTTAAATAATAAAGAACTAAAAATCGATTGGTACATTATCATCTCCAGATGATTCAGTCAGCTTCCCATACATTATAAATTCTCACAAAAAAGAGAATTATTAGTATACTGGCGTCGTGAACCAAAATAAATATAGCACAAGGAATTTAATACATGTTCATAATCGAGATAGGCAAAGGTGGAGTAGCAATCCAAATTATGGTAGTACTGGCTCGATAGGCCTCTGTGACTACTAGACGGTAATCGATGCATAAGGGTTTATTTTCCTAAATCACTAAGATTTCCAAATACACTGCAACCAAGAAATTTAAAATAGCCATGTAAAACTTTTACAACCGAAAAGATTTATATGAGGAAGAGACTCATTCAGATTATCTGTGTTAAACTGCTTCGTGTATGAAGTTTGATAATTAAATAATGATCCTCACTAATTTGCGCGGATGCACTGCCTGTAACTCTTAACCACTCTCATAAGAATCTATCTCTAATTCCTACTTGTTTCTCTGGTCTTTCAGACTATAACATCGCTCTCGTGCTTTTACTGTCTCATCGACACACCCACAACACACAGGCATGCCTCTTATGTGTATTATTGTGGTGACGGCTATGGTGTGTCGTCTTGTTGTGTGTCACTGTTTCTTGGAGTGTGGAATGAGAATGTTAGCATGAGATGGAGAGGAAGAGTATGAACGAGGTGATCAATTGAATAAATATATATGGTGAGGAAGGATATAGAGAGTATGTGTTTATTTTAATATAGTGGCGGTATGGACTTAATATTTGCGCTGAATAACCGAAGTGCTGATTAGTTAGAACACAGAACAAGGAATACATTCCATGTGACGGAGCATGCTGTTGGTCGTTGAGTGGTCGCTCACTTCCATGAGACGTATGCTGTGAAAAATCGTATGGAGAAAATTACAGATTACATACTCGAATATTAACGAAAAAAAGGGCCTTTCATGTAATTTATGGAGGCTCCTAGTGAGACCTTAAGAGAGCAAAAGAGCCAAATCTGAATAAACTTTTCTTTCATCAAAATTGAACCATGTCCCAAAATCTTGAACTCTTTTGATTTAAAGAATTGGGATGGATACATTTCTTCAGCTTTGTCAGAAGTGAAGCTCTGTGCTAATTTTGTTTCTAGACTGTTTGCGTACGTCCTGATAACGCACCAACGCCATAATGCTAAATTTTAATAGCTTTGAGCAGTGTTGAATTTTCTTTACCGATGTAATTGCAGAGTTTTTTGTTATATTGTCTCACAGCTTAACGTCTTGGATTCTTGCTAACAGCTTAACTCATAATAACCGTTAGACTACTCCATCTAACTTTAATTTGTGAACAAGAAAAGCATACAGTCATCACATTAAATGTTATACCAATAACTTCTCTTTCACTCGTACAAATTATCTGGATATAATCGCATGCAGTCTAAAAAGACACCCCTCTTCGCGTGTTAATACTGAGATTAAAGATTTATTTTGCTTGAGCATCTGATGACTTCATGATAATATAGTTATAAAGTATCACACTCAATATATATAAAAAATATAAGTGACTATTCGTAATCTAAGAATGATATATATAATGATGTTTTAATGACTAATATGTCGTTTATTTAATTTCGTAATAAAACTCTTCACATTTGCTCATATACACGACCAAATACAGTGTAACGCAAAGTCTCAGCTCATATTTATTTGTAAAAAACTCACTATAATAAGACGTGTGAAGAAATGTTGAAAAACAGAATGATAAACTTTCATGAATTTAGAGAGGCTCTTCGCAGGTGCGGAGCCCGGGGAAAATTACTATGATCCTAGGTGAAAGCCTCATGTTGAAAATCTAACTACAGCGTATATATCTATGTATGTAGTATAGTATTAATAAATATATAAATGTACTCTATAATACATAAATATGATATGGTTATATGGTGTATTAATATATTGTGTTTAAGTGCAATTTTCATATATTTATCGAGCGATAATTTCCAATTGCTAAGAAGGACAACAACAACGTGCACAAAGAACAAACAACACACACACAACACACATAGTCTATATATATATACATACATGCATATGATTTTATATCATATACTGATATATTTATATTTGAATAAACATTTACATGTCCATATAGGTATAATGGTGAATTATTTATGGATAAGGTGCGAAACCTACAGGTTGATGACTGTTTTTAACGTCGAAGCAGCATAAATTATTCACAAAAGTCGTTTTGCATAAAATGATGCTTACTTCTACTCTCGTAAGTTAAGTGAACAATATGTATATTAATAAATTATATATATATTTAGATATATTATGCAATATCTATAAGGTATATAATGGGAGAAATGTGATGGGAGTTAATCCCTGACAGTAGGTCACTTCCCATCTTAAGTGATGGAAATAAAATCCCACTACCCCCCCAAATCCACTTCACTCCCCCTATTACGTACCTTCATTGTTTCAGCACTATTTGAGATATGTCCATCATTGAAGCATGTACATATATCCAAGTCCTGGAAGTTGGTCTACAGACCGAAACGTGCTTCGCGACAATAAAACATCCAGTCTCTCCATGAGACATGCCGCCGGTGTTGTTACCTTTCCATAACTCATGACGATCCTCATCAATGAGTTTCATAAAATTCTACTGATATAATTGAGTAGTACTAGGTATTTTAGGTATATTTATTCATACTCCTCCTCAGTGGCAATACCTCCTATATAATTAAGTGAATATATCACTGATAACTGTAATATATTTTTATGATATAATAGTGACTCACATAATAAAGTTATGATGATATTCCTACTCTTTCTTATAAAAAATACAAATGTATGTATTATTTGATTTATATTATGATGTCTCTTTTAGGAGTTACCCTATATCTAACTCAATACTTTGGTGTTTGATACTCTCTTGTCTTGGTTGCTTTCATCATATAAATAGAAACCCTGTATCTGATATTTATGCGTGTGTCTATGTGTTTCTTGTATATGCTTTTCTGTCTATTAATATAGTTACTTATAAAATTATATAACATAATCTTTTGAAAAGAATGACAGAAAAATGCTAATATACACTGTAAAGCCAAAGTGCCTTATAAACCAACTGATTACTCATTTTCTTTGTGAGATTGTGTAGTTGATTATTTATCATTGGGAATATTGATTTTTCATTCATCATTTCACTACTCAGCGCCAATGTAATGACTTACAGCTCGACACAGTTCACGTGCTGTAAGTTAGATGCGATGTTATTAGCCATAGTCCTCTTACTGCGGTGACTCCATAACGTGAACTGATAGTGTGTCATAATTTTCAATCTTTGTTACAACTTACCTCTCATATATTCTCCATATTATTAATCTAATCCTTTCGGACAGCACCCACAAAAAAATTCAAACGAAAACTAATACTCAAAACCAATGGCTGGCTCATTCTCAGAACTTGATTATATGTTGAGTACCACATAAATTTTCGTGGGATGTATTCTTGCCCTGGACTCACTCAAATTACGACTATATTGTCTAATGAGATTGGTGACTTATCTATCTTTATACGCAGTACATACAAACAGACATTTTATTACTCACAACTCACTGCACATCATAGTGGTTACAAATGGTGTATTCTTATCGTTTAACCCTTCACGCACAAATAGTTTACAATATAGTTTAGTTTTTGGAATATTCGCCCCTGATCCACTCTACTATGCACCGCCCACACGGTGTGGTCCTCCCGACAACACAGAGGGCGTTATAGGGATACATACAAATTATTCGCAACTAGGAATAACCTCATCTCTATCCAGACAAACAAGAAGCAACACGACGTAACAACACACACACAACGACACCTTAACACACCCCTACCCCACACAACACATAATCCAATATATTTGTAATGTGTGTGCCTATTCACATCTTACATAAGGGACATTAAATAAGGACATTACGTAAATTAAATGCATTTCTAGTATAATTTTTGAAAGGGACTTCATATGATTTTATATATGACATGTACATACAATTTTAGATACTTTTGTGTCGGATTATTAAATGTTTATCGTGCTCGATATATCCAGCGCATTTTAAAAATCCAATATCTGTTCTACAGTCTTTTAAGATTATACCTGATGCGAGAGTATCAGATTCTTCCGCTTGATACTGTGGAAGCAGCGCTAACATCAGTATATGATTGACCTGTGAGTAGATAAATTATAATTCCGGTCCTCTACAAAATATTTTCTCTCTTCTGACCTTTATCATGAGGATTCAATGCCAGTATGACTAGCTAGTTCTACAGTAATATATACCGAATTAAATTAGTAATATAGAGATGAAGCGGCAGCAACCGAACTTTAAACGAGAGAACCGAAAGTAGAAAGTGTTTATATGAGAATACTTCGTTGTGGTTGCACGTCACTAAAAAATTACAGTCAGCCTACGCTCCTTGAAATTTCAGAGACTATGCACGGAGTCCGGTTTCTCGGCGTCTCGCTCTCGTGTTACCATCACGCACCCATAGACAATGAAATAAACTATAACATTTAGACCGCGAAAGACAAGGTTTAGAAGCGATCAATAACTGCACATAAAACAAATTAACAATGTGCCAATACGCACACTTAGTCACTTAATAATCGGTCGCGAAGAAAATGTGAGCAACACCATGTCGATCCTAATGACAAAACCTCGACTTTGGTAATTCACATGAATTTTAAGGATACAGATCCTGATAAATTAGGGTCTATTTTATATAAACTAGATACTAAATTATGGCATAATTATATCATACACGGTTACTGTTACAATTCCTCAGTTATTTCTTTGTGCTTCATCATTAGTAATTATTTTTATCTGGGATATCACTTGGCGGCTTGATATCGTTTTTCTGTCTCAACACTGCTCGTTAGCCTCTGTGTTTTTTCCAATGGTTAGAGATAGACAGTCCACTGCCTTCTCTATCGTGTTGACTGAGTATCTGACCCCTATTTATGCCAGCATGATTTCCGGTACGGGGCATTGTTTTAAATCCAAATTATTTCCATTTGTCTTCAATGACGCTTGAATTACTTCAATTTCCTCGTAACGACATAGGGGTAATTTCCAGGACATCATATCAAACTTGCAACCAGAGGTATTTTCCATAATATGAGAGTTCGGTGAATACTTCCAGGTCGTCATATTACAAAGCCAAAACGGTTAGTAAACGTGTATTATGAAATTATTTTAATTTTAATCAGATGTATATCATTTTAATCAAATGTATATTGTGGCTATGGGTTTATGATTGATTGATTTTTGCTAGATGTCAACCCGTCTAGGGTTATTTTTTTACCAAGAGGTTAGTTAATTGCATACATTGTATGTCTATATTTACATTTTTTGTGTAGTCGTTTCGTAACATTTTTTAATTCGGTTATATGATATGAAGTATTCCTATCTAATTCAAATAATTTGCAAACAGATTTATACGAACTATAGATGGGACCATAAGAGATACTACCACTGGTTCAGAGTGGACCTGGGATTAATGCTAATAAAGAGGTACTCCACAATCCCCAAAAGCTCAAAAACTGGAGTCTCATTATTAGATGCATTTTAGTGTCATATCCAGGAAACCACATTTTAGGTGGGGAGGGACTTACCTCTATGCAGGGGATACAGTTAACGTATTCTAAACCCCGTCGACCGAATATGATCATTACTTATTACATTTTTGTTAAAGATAAACACATTTGTTAATTAATATATATTCCTATAAAATAATTAAATATCTCAATTAGATGTCGGCAACCGTTATGTCAATTGATGAGCGAACGATTTGCCGCATGATTGGGATGTAAGTTAAAAGCTGGCCGTGTACCGCAGGTAGAGGACTATGCTAATAAATCTACGCCATTAGACAGAATAGAAACATTAATAACCATAAAAGTAATTGGTAATTTGCTTGAAGCATTGTTAAGTATGTTATAATATATTAATAATTTGAAAGCAATTACAATGCACATAAAAACTAAAAACAAAAAGAAAACAAAAACAAAAAACAAAAACAAAAACAAAACATACATTTGTATTTATAGAAGAGGAAAATCACTAACTTTTGGCCTTAATCATAAAAATTAGTTGGATTCATATACGTATTAGCACTGTGAAATACAAACAGCCTCATTCAGGATTTGAACTTGGGTCGCTGTACCCATTTTATGATAATAACCATTAAACTATGATCACCTCTAATATTGCAATAACTATATATTTACATTGCTATGACTACTATTCCATGCTGTAATTTAGTGTAACGTACTCAATTTCGCTTCATAAATCCCATCTGGCAGAAATGTTCAAATATACGTGACACTGACTTTGTCGATGATAGAAATGCTAACATTACACATACACTTTTGTGTACATTTTTCTACAACCAAATTGGTAGATGCTTATATCATGTTTTGTTGACAGCTGTAAGGTAATAAATATAAAGATGAAAATGCTTTTTTTTCTTTTAACAGATAAAATCAATTGAAAGAAAATATAAGAAATACATTAATAACTCATTAGCAATGATGTTCTAATCTAGCTTACCTACCATTACACTACGTAAGTGGCCTTTTTTGGTTTGAATTCACACACATAGACACAACACACACACACACACACACACATACACACACACACACACACTCTCTCTCTCTCTCTCTCTCTCTCTCGCTATCTCTCTCATAAACACACATACACATATATGTGTGTGTGTGTGTGTGTGTGGAGAGAGAGAGAGAGAGAGAGAGAGAGAGAGAGAGAGAGAGAAAGGAGAGTTACCGTTATACGCTGTCCTAATCTTTCGGTTGTAAGTTTCTGTTACTTATTGGATTCCCTAGTCGGCTCGACGCACCTATTGATCTCCTGCCTATTATATTTCTATTTATCCGACGAAGTCTTTTTTGTTTTATGACTTGTTCGACTTTTTTCCTTATAAAGCGGCGTGTCATGCTGAGATGAGAAAATAACACTATTATAATCTTATACGAAAGGAAATCATTTTTTTTTAATGAATTTAATATAAAATGTGTTTGTGTTGAGTTTACAATTATTAACCTGCAAACGTAATTTTCATAAGATCACCTGATATGTGTGACACTTAAATCTATAACATGATAAAGATGAAATATGTTTGTGTTGTGCTGACCCTGATGCTATTTTATTTAACATAGTAAAGTTGCAAGAGTGACCTATTGTCGGTATCAGCCAGACAGCGAGGGAATCTATCCCCTTTTCACTAGTGCTAGGACAGGGAAATGTCATAAGATCACCTGATGTGTGTGAAAATGGGATAAACATACTAGACATAATTCAAATGAACTATATTTTTAATGTCAGTTGAATACTATAAATCAACCCTTTCGCTACTGTGTATAATAATAGTTGATTTCCTCTTTTCGAACCATTTACAAATATAGTTGAATTTCATACTAGGCTCCGTTTGCTTGCCCATATTTTCATTTATGTATTTACCTGACATTCTCGCCACGGACACATTGAGACACAAGATCTATTATTAACTGGAATAAAACTAGTTTGATATCAGAGTATTCCTTTTCATAGACTAGCTGCCTTATCAAGGCTATAGATCCCAATCTATCCTACTATTTACCCATATCTGGAGGAAGAATAAAGGTATTCATGCATTTTCCCAGGGAATTAACGCGAAGTGAAACGCAAACAGCTCCGTCCAGGATTTGAACTCGAGGCCCCGATTCTATTTCCTATGACGATAACCGTTATGCTAAGCGAGACTCTCTTACATGTAAATTATAATTATTTTATGGCTATTAATGTTTTTAGGTAGTAATTGCTTTGTTTTTTTTTGTTTTTTTTTAACTAAGACATTTTTGGGGAGTTTTTTATTCATATATTTATTCATTTACTTTTTAAACTCTTAATCTAACTGGATCAAGTATGAAGTTGGAATAAACTTTAAGATTCATGTTCCATAAAAATGTGGCAATAATTCTAATGTATTTTATTATGATGATGAAAAATTGAAAGATGATTTTTTATTTCAAACAAACTCTTTTCTCAATTCTTTCAAGATTGAAATCGGTTCAAAATTTTACATATTTTATGGTAAAATAATTTGAAACGTATCCAAAGAAGATGTTTATAACATTCAATCATATATTGCTAATGAGTATTTTAAAATTTAGTTGTAAACAAACGCACGAGCTTCACAGAAAATATCTGCCAAATTTGAATGGCATTAATGTCATAAAAATGATCTTCAAATATTATAGAGAATAATGATTATCCTCCCTTAGCAGTATTATCTTGTAAAGGGTTAATTGTTCAACGTAAGCGTTGATAACTTTTTACAAAAATCAAATAAAGCTGTTTCAAATCAAACATGTGTTTGCTACTTTTGCAGGCATTTTTTATAGATATAACATTTTCTAAAATTGGTTGTTTAGTTGATCTTAACGGCGTGTCAACCGTCTTGGGTTATTTTATGCATAGAGATTAGGGAATCGTATTCATTTTACGTTCATATGTACATTTATTTGTGTAGATTCTTAAGATTTTTTCACTCGGTCATATCGAATACGAATATCTTTAATCAGATCTATTTGACCCATAGATAGAACCCATAAAGCTCCGGCTTAGAACGGACCTGGAAGTAATGGCAACTAAGGGCTACTCTATGTTCCCCAGATCCGGAACCTCACCATCAAATGCAGCTTAATGTCATACCCTGGAAAACCCTTTTTGCAGGGTTCTTAAACACAGTAGGGTATACCAGCAGAATATTCCAAGCCCCACTGATAGGCTCAAATTGTCCAAGAGTAAACCAGACTATAGCATAGGAAATAATAACAGGAAGATTTGGATTCGTTTTGAGAGTTCTGAATAGACACTTTTCATTTAATTTCAAATCTTAGGAAAAAATCATTTAGTATTTACTCTATAAGCGTAATGAAACTGGGGGAATATGTCAAATTGTACTCATTTTTTGTTTGAAATACGCCAGACTTAGCGCAGGGTGGCGTCGTCAGTTATGTTATTGGCTGGCTTCATCGGAGGGGTTCGGGTCTTCCAACATAATACCCCCTCAGCCAGCCAGACCCCGTTGGAGACGATCAAGCTCCAACATGCCACCCTTGTGCAACGCCAAACGAAAATACGCCCACGCGATCCTCGATCTATTTATATCTGATTGGCCAATTCCACAGCCAATCATCGATAAGAGTAGTTGTTATAAACAGGATCGCGCGACTCAGACATTTTCGTTTTAATAAATGCATTGGCATAGCTGGGATGATACTATGAAGACTTTATGTTTAATTTTAATTTTAATTTTTTTTTTTTTTTAAATTCAAGCATCAATTCCATACAAGCCATGCTTCATATATAACATTTTCAATATTTATTCATTGGCCATTAATTTCCTTATGAAAAAGGTATTTTAATGAAAAACCTGTGAAAATAACCTATTGTCAATCAAACGTTTATTAAAGCGTGAAACAAAATTATAGGCCAGTTGATTATGATATAATATCATTGTCTTTCTTATTACCTTTGTCCCATTCTGCATTTAAGTGTAAAATACGGACTGTCTTTGTTTCAAAATACAATTGATTTTGAGAAGTATATATTTGAAACAGATCTGAAAAGAAATCTGAAGCAATTTGTTACACTATTTACCCTTGATGCAGCGAAATGGTACTATTAGATTCAATCAAACTTGTACGAGAAATTAATGAAAAATACATATAACAAATCAAATATTAGATTTGTGACAAACGGACGAGATTAATTTCTATATTTTTAAAAATACACTTAAAGACCAAGGTGATTATAACTACGGATTATTTTACATTAGTTTATTCATGCTGCTTCTTTCATATTGTTTGTTATAGTTACGTTTCAGCTATTGAACGTTTTGCTTTCTGCTAGAATCTATGAGAATTTCAGAACGAGCCCTTTATTTTATGTACCGGGTAGATTGTTAACAATCAACAGCCTAAACGTTCTGAGTAATGCAGATACATTTTGTACTATTTTGGTTTTAACACAAGACGACCTTAAAAGTTGTTTTTAATATTTATCTTTTTTTATTAGAGAAAAATTATTTCATTCATCAGAAATAAAAAGGTTATCCTCCACGCACCCACCCAACATTTATTCGTAAATGAACGACGCTTTACTAAGGTTCATCATCAAATATGCCGATCAATATTTTGTCACTTTTAACAATTGATGTTTTGCTTCAATATAAATTTTGTTTTTGTATAAACCACCTTGTTCACAAAATACTGGAATAAATAAGCAAAATACACCCCAAGAAAACAGTTATCTGAAGAAGAATGACGTAAACCCCGTGGAATGGTAATAAAAGAATACACCTGAATAATTCACAAGCTGACATCTTGAAAATAACAATGTCCAGTCTGTAAGGAACCATTTATGAAAAGTTTTAGAACATTCCAGCTTTGGATTAATAGTTTGGAACTACATATTTACATTTCGAATTTACAGTTTCTGAAACTTCATCAGCAATTCTCAAATCCTATAATTTCTTATGTATTAGGAAAAAAAAAATAAAGAAAATTCAAAATTTTGAACCTGTTTCTTGTTGAAATATATTCATGCATTTTTCTTCGGACGTTGGTAAATAATGTTCTCATGTGTGAATTATATCACAGAAGTTATCATTTACACTAACTTTACGAGTAATTTCAACACGTTTTAATTTTTTTGGATAATAATTTTGTTTCCAAATGTTGCCGTATATTTTAGGTTGAGAATCTACATTGAAAATTAATAGAATAATATCTCCCTTTCATAATTGAAAACATGCAGAATCCTCGTTTAGATAAGTAATCGAGGATTACAAGAGTATTTAGCCAAGTGTGCAACGGATTTGGAATACAAGATAAATGTATGTGTTAAACTTTAGGACAAAGCAATGTTTGACGATTTAACACAGGCATATATAGATCGAGTTCTATCCCAAACACAGGATTTTAGGTGTCAAAAAACATTTTGGATACTCGAAAAAGTACTCCGTTTTGGTCGATTGCTTACTTCACGAAATGCAACAGCAATAAAAGATTTGATTGACGTTTGATCGTAAGAATGATTGGTGATTAATTAACATTTACTGGTTGATTATTAATTAAAATTGCTAACCTGAAAATAAAATAAACAGCTCCGTTATTTAGTAACCAACCTTGTTTAATCTAATTATTTTCAGATTAGTCATACAGGGATAGTTATGTCAAGTGCATGTACTTGGTAATTATAGAGAATAAGAAGAGGGGGAAGTAAGAAAAACTCACGAAACAGATATGAATTAAAGAATTAAGCAAAATTAAAATTAACCCCTTCTATACTGAGTGTGCGGTTGTCAAATGCAAATAATATCTGAATCATTTGAATTTGAGATCACTTGAAATAATATTTTATTTCTAATCATGAATAACCATTTTTAATTAGGTTTTTGCTAGATAATAGTTACTAAAGAATTTGACGCCATAGACGTATTTTACAAAATCAAATCACAACCTTCTGATTGAAAACAAAAAAACACAAATATGAAGGAATTATCCGATTCTAATAAAACTTTCAGTGTTGATTTATCAATAAATGAATTTTATAATGCCTTGTTTATTTTATTTAAAACTTTCTCATTTTTTCAGGTTCCTTAACTTTGACCTCCCCCTTATTTTGGGGGGTGCAATTAATTTCTGTATAAATAAAGTGACAAATCACCGGTGTGAATAGAAAAAAAAAAAAAAAGAAAGAAAAAAAGAAAAAGAAAATAAGTACCGGAAATCTGAAAATTAAATGTAAAAAAAACTAAAAAAATTTTTGAGATTTTTTTAATATCTCTGTTGTACATGAAATATAATTTTCTTTCAGGTTATCACTGAAATAATTATGCATCGGCATTTTTCTGTTTAAAAAGATGGGGGCTAAACATTTAAATTGAGATTTCTCCATTAATTATTACATCAACTTACTAAAATAAGCTTCTTATTAAATAATTTGTTTTTAGGATCCAAAAATAAATAAAACTTAAGATCATGGGCATTATATTTTAAATGAATTTTATCTATTAATTAGGTGTGAAAATTGTTGTTCCAGACGCTACTATGGATTATTCTAACAGACATATTTATTTTAAAGAATTTCGATTTATTTTCATTGAATCAGTTCGATTAAAACAATTCAGAAATTAAAGGTAAAGTATGTTCAATTTTAATTATGATTTTTAATTGAAACATTCATTGTAATTCAATACAAATCAATTTTAACATATATTTATTTTAATATAAAGACTTAGGCCTAAATATCATGAGTGTTATTAGTATTTACCTCATACACCACTTGTACGGGTTAGGCGCAAGGCCCTATTAATGTAGGACCAGCCACAAACCGAAGCTCATGGGTGGCGGGTGAGAAATTGCGTTGATCCCTTCGGTATTCCTCCTGAAGGGGGCGCCTCATGCACTGGGCAATAAACCCAGACCTGCCTCTTTAAACCGAGGGGGCAGGTGTTGCCTGTGGGTGGACCCCTGGGATCAACGCTATTAAGTTGTAAAGATCCAGGGCTGAAGCCACTGGACCCCACCACGAGGGTGGGTTTACATACTAAGTGTTATTAGGGCACAACTAAACTGAAAGAAATCTGCATTTTTTATATAAAATAACCGATGCGTGATTAATAAGCCAACACTGAACATTTTATTAAAATCAAATAATTCCCTGATTTTTGGTACTTTTTTTGTTTATCAATCTGGGTTAGTGAATTGTCACTTATCGGCTACCATAGTCGCGGCCATATTCCGTTAAACTTGTTTTTATTTGGACTAAAGGAAAACAAGTTTTGCAGATGTTTTGTTTCTGCGTGTTTGGAAAAAATAAGGATACTACACTTAGATAAATATCAACAAGTGAGTTATTTTTCTGTATATGGTGTTTTTAATGTTTTTTGTTATTGATTTCTAAGAAGGAACTTTTATAACTTTTGAAAAACTTTTAATAATGTGTTTTCTAAGTCTTAGCGTCGGATTTCGTAAATAATAGGGGTACATTTAACGTTTAAAATGTATTAAAAATTAATTACATATATAATATTATTTTGATTTTTACTGACGCTCAATATGTAAGTATCTTTAGACTAAAACTAAAATGTATCTTTAAATAATTGATTTAATTAATTCTCATTCGTTTTTTAAGTGACAAAGTTCGTTTTTCTTTTAGTCCCGACTAGATAACATATTATTTTACCGCTGCAAGAAAAGGTATATTCTGGAGTGGTAGAAAGAAGGCTAATGTCTGAAACCAAGAAAGGAGAAAAGTTATTAAATTTTAACGTATTATCAATAAAATAACGAACGGTAATTATTGAACATATGAAAGAAGAAAAATTATATTATCGATTTAAATGTTTATGAATGATTTCTACATCGGTTAGATAACATAAAAAATATTTCGTTCAGCTTGAAGATCAGAAGGAAATATTTTTCGTGTTATTTAAGATAATTTGTTTGAAATATTTTCCCGTCTTTTATTATTGTTATTTTAAGGCTTTGAAATCTGATATAAAAATTTTTCAACTCATGCTGAAATTCTATGATGGACTCTCTGAAAGTATTTCACCCCTCAGACGCCTCAACAATATATATATATATATATATAAGTAAAAGTAAAATCGACGGGGCGGCCTAAAGTCGGTATCAGCCAGTCAGCGAGGGAGTCTATCCCCTTTTCAATAGCGCTAGACCAAGGAGATTGTTTTTAGCATCTGAGGTGGGGCGCCACACATACCATCAGCTCCTTACTTTACCGCACAGATCCCTGTGCTACTCATAACGCTGAGTTGGCGAGGACCGGTTTCGAACCAGGAACCTTGTGGTTTCTAGCCGAACGCTCTACCGACTGAGATATACATATGAAGAACTTTGCATACCACTTGAGAGACTAACCTGCGGCAAATCAGCTGGCAACGACTGAATCACAGCTGGAATTCTAAAGTGTGGGAAGCCTGTTCTCCTAGAAAACCTCCACAAGTTCCTCTGCCTATGCTGGAGTGAAGAGGTTATCCCATCAGACATGAGGAATGTCACCATCGTAACTCTGTATGAGTACAAGAGAGACAGGGGCGATTGTAATAACTACCGTGTTATCTCCCTACTCTGCATTACAGGTAAACTGTTGCACTAAATAGACTCCAGATTATTGCTGAGAAGACTTACCCTCAATAACAGGCTGATTTCGGAGCAGGAAGGTCCACTACTGACATAATCTTCTCTCTGAGGCAGCTTCAGGAGAAATGTAGAGAACAGAGAAGACCTCTCTTCATAGCATTTATTGGCCTCACAAAAGCTTTCGCCCTTGTAAGCAAGAGTGGTCTCTTCCAGTTGATTGAACGAATAGACTGCCTCCCAGACTCCTCTGCATCCTTCAGTCCTTTTACACCGACATGCAAGGCACCATCTAGTTTGATGGGTCCACCTCAGACCCATTCAGCATCCGTCGTGGTGTCAAGCAGGGATGCGTGTTGGCACCTACTCTGTTTGGAATCTTCTTTTCCCTCCTTCTGCGCCAAGCTTACCATTAGTATAAAGAAAACCAAGACGATGGGACAGGGAACTGAAAATCCTCCCTCCATCACCATCAACAACTACACCCTGGAAGCTGTAAACACCTTCACCTACCTTGGGTCTACCATCACCGACAACCTGTCACTTGATACTTAAGTTGCCGGATCGGAAAAGCTGCCTCAACTTTTGGGAAGCTCACAGCGAGAGTGTGGGACAACAGCAAGTTCCCTATCCGTACAAAGGTACAAGTGTATAGGGCATGTGTTATCAGCACCCTTATGTATGGAAGTGAAACATGGACCCTGTACTCCCACCAAGAGCGGCTGCTAAATTGCTTTAACCTTCGCTGCCTTATACATATACTGGGCATCACCTGGAGGGGCAGTATCACAAACACAGCAGTTCTAGAGAGAGCTCATCTCCCCAGCTTGTGTTCTTTACTGAGACAGCGTCGTCTCCGATAGCTGGGTCATGTCCGCCGAATAGATAATGGACGGATACCGAAGGATACCCTTTATGCAGAGCTTTCGCCAGGGATTCTTACCTGAATCGTGAGCTGAATCCCTATGTAAAAAATAGATCTTGCATTGATTTAGCTACTCTACAAAGAAATGCTAATGTGTACTATCTAAAATATTACATGAAAAAAATCCATGCTGTTATCACTAAAACTTTATTTTTTAATTATCTTCCGAAATATAAATCAAATCTCTATTATTTTGCTCAAAAACCAAGCCCTGGTGATATTTAATGTGTATATATATTTAATTTGTAATTAATTGTTTTATTTTCGAAGTGTCCTCCGGACATACATATACACACAACTGCCCTTTATATATGTACTAGCATTGGCTACCCGGTGAAGCCCGGGTAAAGGAAAAAAACCGTTTAATAATCGTTTGCAGATCTATTGCTATTGAATAGCGAGTTCGATCCTCGCAGGATGACCCAAAAAATTACCATGTAAAAAAGTAATTATTTTAATCCTGTCTGGTGGGAGGTCAGGGAATTTTTTTGTCAGAGTAGAGGGAATAACATCACATAATGATATAGTAAGAAATTTTAATTCAATGGTTAACTATATTTTTTAAATAAAATATAAATGACACGATTTGCTAAATTTCAAATTAATATTTCAAAGCAATAAAAAAATAAAAATAAAGATAAATAAAAATAAAAATAAAAAAAATAAAAAATAGATAAAGTAATCAAATTAATGAAAAAGGATAACTAATCTAAAAAAACAAAACATTATTAATTCAAAGCCCGGGTAGGGAGGGATGAACGTGTTGTAATGGTTAGCAAGTTAGTCTTGTTGGTTAGGAAGAATTAGAACACATGAGGTCAGCAGTGATGACATAGCCAAATAAACAGCTCTCTCTAAGCTGCAAAGAATGCTCGAAACGTGATTTGATACATGAACTCAGAGACAGATCCAGAACAGCAAAGCTATGGCTGGCTTTTATAGAGTACATTGAAACATTGAAACTCTTCTGCGATGGTGAGAGAGGCTGAATTTATTTGCAGGGGTGTTCAAATTTACTTTCAATGGTATGCTGAAAAACTTGCTGGTTATCCACGCATGGGGCAAATGTAACACAGCATCCGCTCTATTTGGACATAGAAAATGTGAGATAATCAAACTTGTTAAAAAATCAAAGGAGATCCTGTCTTGTTGTAATGCTTTAGTGGAGGAAACTGCTTCTAATGCCCAAGATGCATATGCAATGTCGCAGATTTTTGTCACGATGTATTGGGGAACGCTATGAGACAAGTTCGTTGGACTCTCAAGTACGTCAACTGTATGGAGTACACTACAACATCAAATATTTATCAGCCTGAATGATTTCCTCTAACTGAACGAGCAGAATTCTTCCATAGCCGGGCGTGAATCTTCAAGTGATGATTTGGAAGAGTTTAGCTCATTGCCAAATTCAACCATGAAGCGGATGTTGGAAAGTAAAAAGCGGTAGTTTAGTTTATCATGACAGATCTTGATCCAGATCCTGAAGAACTATTTAAGTTTGTACGGTGCAAGTGCAAGAGTTCCACAAAGAGTCCTTACAGTACAAAACTGTGCTCATGTCGGAAACATGGGCTTATGTGCATTACAGCCTGCAGTGATTGTCGAGGTATTGATTGCAGCAACATCAATCAGTCTACACAAGAATTAGAAGGGGAATGCGAAGATGAAGTTACCTTATTTAAGTGCTTTTAAATTTCAAAAGAGGGTATCCTCTTTTGAAATTTAAAAAAAATACCAAATTTAGCCTGGTAACAATTTTTTTGGTCAACCTTCTTATCTACCAGACTAGACCCGTTTTGCATACTTTTTCACAGAATGCTATGCCCCAACCCCTTTTTATCATATGGATTCTAGAAGGCGGTGGCTGCGGGTCTATATTTCCTGGGAATGACGTTAAACTCTATCTGATAGTGAGGTTCCAGTTTTGGAGGTTTGGGGAAGGTGGAGCACCCCTTCATCACAATTGCTCCCTGGTCCACTCTGACCCGGAGTGATAGTACCTGTTAGGGTCCCATCTATGGGTTAAATAGAAAAATGTATTTATAAACAAAATTGTATTATCCATTAAGAATTGATTTATTTCAAAACTTTATCGGTATTAAATGACCCACTGAGGTTGATATGCCGTAAGACAAAACAAAACAATTTTTCACAGAATAATAAGTTTTCCCCATGGGGTCAAAATGGAGAATTTTCAAATTTCAAAGAGGATACCCTAAGCTTTCAAAAAAGACAAATTTAGCTTGGTAACAATTTTTTCCCGGTCCACCTTTTTATCTACCAGACTAAGCCCCACCGAGAATGTGTTATGTAGATTTTGAGAGCTTTTGTATATTTCATGAAGATTATGTAATGATTTAGATACGGTACCTTTTGATGATTCTTGAAATTCTTAAAGTTTTCGAATTCTTATTTACCATGGGTTTTAAATCATCATAATCACAAAGTGATGGTTAGTCATCACTATTAACATGATAAAACCAATTGTTGTTAATACGCTTTGATGTTCTTTCCTTTCCTTCCATTTTATGAGATATAAAAAGCAGCTTACATGGGAATGACATTGATAAGAATATTACATAATACTAGTCGTCATGATTGTTTAATGTGTACAATTTTTAAATAGACGTGAGTAAAACCTGACCTTATCCTATGAGAGAGAGAGAGAGAGAGAGAGAGAGAGAGAGAGAGAGAGAGAGAGAGAGAGAGTCAAATGAATTCATGCTTTTAGCACGCCTGGGTGATGATGTATTGTTTATCTAATATAAGGCAGTACTTGAGAAAAATGTGATACCTTTCTTATTCCCCCAGTGAATAAGATGATGTATTTCTCATCTAAGATAATACTGAGAGAATTGTAATAAAAGAAGCGCCAAAATGCAGTTGTTGCACTCCAATGTAAATTATTTTCAAAACAGATCTGATTGCCATAAGCGATGATCATATTGCGTGTTTCAATCCGAACGTGTAAGATTGAATGAAGGTATTAAGGCAGCTTTAACCACAACATGAATTGTGACTACTGTTAGTTCCTACAACGGGAAAACCATTTCAAATCCTGGACAAGTGAGATTCCGTTTTACTTCACGTTAATGCTCTTGAGAAAGGTATGAATTTAGCTGTTTCTTCCCCAGTTATCGTTAAACGATAGAGCAGACTGGAAGCATTAGCCTTGCTTAGGCAACCAATCTAGAAGAATGAAAAACTTGATTCAAACAGCTTTAATTTTTAAATATCTTCGAATATAAATAAAATCTTCATGATTTTTGCACAAAAAGCAAGAACTAGTGATATTTAATGTGTGTGTATATATATATAACAGAAAAATTACAGAAACACGCATAACCTAATATATATATATATATATATATATATATATATATATATATATATATATATATAAGATTTTGGATGTTTGTTTATTTAGAAACGTTGCTGAGTAAAGTATATATTAAATTTTTACTTGAAGGCACTTACAACGCATGTATCGCATAAAATTCGATACTTTTTCTTATAGAAAATGAACTTGACAAGTGTAATCCCAACAAAGGATGGCTCGATGTGTAGAATACCGTACAGACTGTTTCGACTTAAAAAATATATACATATATATATATATATTATATATATAATATAATAAATATTATATTATATATATATATATATATATATATATATATATATATATATAATATATGTATTGATCAAAGCCTGAAGAAGATACCAGAATATTTGAAACACGTGTTGCGTATGTGAAATAAAAAGAATAAAACATTTTTCTGAGAACGATACATTTTCGGACTTTCTTCTTTTTTTATAAAATATTACATTTTCTCCCATTGGAACCAGAACAACATTATATATATATATATATATATATATATATATATATATATATATATATATATATATATATATGCTTTGTCGTTAATTGTATTATTTCTGTAGTTTCATCCGGACATACATACATACACACCGACTGCCCGTCAGTAATGCTGATAGCTTTTTAATTTAGTGCGTCCTGGGACACACGGATTTGATTTGAATGAGTTTCCAGGGTATTTGATGGGTCCCAACTAAAGTTTCTTAATAAATTGTAGAGTTTTTTGTCTATGAAAAATCTTAAAAAATTTCAAGAAAATTATGTTTCATTTCTTTGTTTTATGGCATATCAAACTTTGTGGTTTATTTGGTGCCAAAGCCATACTTTTAGAACATGCCCTTTGGGAAAAGGTATAAGTATATTTCTTCTCTCCCCAGCTATGGATAAATAGCAGGGCAGACTCGACTCTTTAGCTATGGTTGCTTAAAAATTGTCATCCTGTCTGTGGCGGAAGGGTTGGGGAAGTTGTGTGTGTATATATATATATATATATATATATATATATATATATATATATATATATATATATATAAAAGGATATGAAAACACACAATGCTGTTAAAATGAAAATATATTACATCATTGAGTCGCATCCTGCACGTGGCAGAGGGATTGAGAAAATACTTTCTATCGCCATTTAAATTTTCCTTGGGTATAGATATTTATATAATGTTTACCTTAGCTCAGTCGGTAGAGCGTCGGCCTGGAAACCACAAGGTTCCTCGTTCGATACCGGCCGTCGAAAACTCAGCGTATGAGTTGCACAGGGATCTGTGCAGTAAAGTGAGGAGTTGATGGCAGTTGAGGCGCTTCATTTCAGACGCCCCCAAACAATCTCTTTGGTTTAGTGCTAGTGAAAAGGGGATAGACGCCTTCGCTGTCTGAGTGATACTTTTTTTAGGTCACCCCGACTACTTTACTTAAATTTACCTTGAACATTTATATAAAGCAAGGAAATTGGGTTTGCTTTACTAATGTTAAGTATTTGGCCGCCATCATTGGCCAGTTGTAAAAGAAGTAAATAAGTAAGTAAGTCAATAAGTCCTGTGGTATAGTATCCTTTGGTAAATCAATAAGTCCTGTGGTATAGTATCCTTTAGGTCCGACGTCCAAGAAGATCCAAGTAGCAAGATTAGAATCAGCCAGTATAAATACAACAACAGCAGCAGAGCACCGACAGTGATTGGATAAGAAGTTGCCTTTCCTGGTGACGTGCTTATCGACGAGTCTATAAGTAGGAGTGACCATCTGCCACACGCCTTATATCTAACAAAAATTCCAACAACTAATCTTTAAATTAAATCTTTAATCATTAAAGGTGATAGAAATCCCCTCAATTAGTCGCTAACTTAGTGATGTGTTGACCTATCAAGAGATTCATCTGCTTAATAAAATTCTTTTTTAAAACCTACTGTATGTCGAGCCACCATCCACACAAGTTAACCCTTGTATAGGGGTTGAATTCATAGTGTTCTTTATCTTAGACCTGTTACCCTACTGAGGTTAAAGACTGTTTACCTATTACTTGATGGGATGAAGATATGGATTCATGTTTTTCGCAAGAACTTTAGAACGTAAACAGCCTCGTTCAGAATTTGACCATGACACAAGTTCATTTCTTACGACGACAAACATTACACAAACCTTCAACATAAACTTGCTATATCACAATATACTAGTGTAAAATTTACCGTAGTGTAAAGGTCATAGTTTTATGAAATGGACTCGCCGTTCCAAGTTCAAATTCCGGACAAAAATTCTTACCTTTTACTTTCTTTAACGCCCTTGAGAAGGTCTTTTTTTTTTCGAGCAAATAGTCAGATAACATCACTGACCTTTGAGGTGCATTTCTTGATATAAAATTCTGAAATTGTCAGTGACTGTTAAGTATTTGGCCGCCATCATTGGCCAGTTGAAAAGGACTTAAAGTAAGTAAGTCCTGAACTATAGAATCCTTTGGTGAGTAAATAAGTCCTGGGTTATGTAATCCTACGTAGTGTCAAAAGGTCCAGTGATATAATCCTATGTTCCGTTGTCCACGAAGGTTCAAGTAGCTCTGAGTAGGTATGACCAGAACAGCCAGTGTAAATAATAATATCAGCAGCAGAATACTGCCAGTGGTTGGTCAATAGGTTGGTCACATGTTTATCGGCGGGTCTATAAGTAAAAGTGGTCATTTGACAGAAGCCTTATATCCAAAAAACGCCAACAATGACATTTGGAAATAGACTAAATGACAACCAGAAAATAATTCTGGTGATGAATGGAGAGACATTTGGAAACTCGCGAAGATGGAAACCAGTGCTACCCTAGTTAGCATCCCAGGTTGTATCTTTCAGAAGGAGGAACCAAATAATAATACGAATCGACCAATGGATCAATGCCCCCCAGGGGATCCCAAGAGGATGGAGGGGAGATCTCCTACAATATGGGCATTGGGTTATCGACCCAGAACAGGGAACGGATTATGAGAATGAAATGCATCTGCGACAAAGAATGCAAGAATCTGCGGTCTTAGAATTCATCAGATCAAAATTAAATTATTGGAATTGGGAAGTCGGACGCAGCGCACAGTTTCCCACCCTGGTGATATGCAGTCCACAGTGCCCAGTTCCTTCATGAATGTTTCTATTAATCCCTAAACAGAGTAACGAAGCAGAGGATTAAATGGTTTTCAGAAAGCAACAAGGAATGGCTGAAATTTAATGAAGCCATGCAAAATCTTACGAGCTACATATAAAGAAAACGTAGATAAGACATTGAAGGCAAACGGTTAGCGGAATTTCAAGATATCTGAGGCACAAGCTAGAGAGAATGGCACACGAGGAGAGTAAATCCATTCTAAGTGTGGAAGTGCGTCTCTTCGCAAATTCTCTAGAAGAGAGGGGAAACCATCTGCTTGGATTCCTCCTTTCTTATAGAGGGGAAGAGCCCGGAGTCGCATTTTATTGAACATTTCGCTGGCTCTTTATAACATAAAACTCCCCAAGATCCGCCATCATTGTTTGTTTGCTGTTGAGATTTCGTTACCAGACCACAAACTAGTGTTTCATCGGCATCTGCTGGGTCACCTACAATGATGTTGTAAGCCTCGAAATACCTAACAATCCTAGCATAACATCAATGACGATGTGTTCAGGTGCACCTTTTGGGTGTATTTCTTGATAAGCTGGATTCTTTAGTCTTGGTAATGCAATCAGTCTAGGGAAAGGAAAACCAGCTGTTTTCTTATGAATTGACTTTGTATTGCATTCTTCTTGTGGTGGAAATACAAATACAAATAGGTTTCGTCTGAAGAATTATATTGAACAAAGGCCCTTCGAATTGGATAAATTATATCTATATCTAAAAATAATCCTATGTGCTTGAAAAATTCAGGAAGAATTTCAAATTAGGCTATTAGAATATGGTTTGTCTGGGTAGCCAACATGATATTTATGTTTTTGTTTAGCATGAAACATTTTAGTAATCGTATTCATTTAAGTGTTGGCTCAATATAACAGCCGTAATGTGGTAAAATTTGAATATTCTTATACACCCACTAATTAACAATATTATGATCGAAGACTTGGCGGGGTATAGACTTTTTATAAATTATTATAAAGAATGAAAACGAAGTAAACGAACATGATACACAGAAAAAATATAATATGAAAGAAGGAGAGTAGGGGAATAGAGAGGAGTGAGCGCGCAGAAGCAATAACGCTTATCTGTTTCAATCGAACATAATGAAAAGATGACAAGAAAGAAAGAAAGAAAGAGAGAGAGAGAGAGAGAGAGAGAGAGAGAGAGAGAGAGAGAGAGAGAAGAGAGAGAGAGAGGGGGGAGAGGGTTAAATCAAGATTATTATACTTTTTACATATTGAACTATTATGTAATAGATTTTAAGTAAGCATATCAAACGTTGTAATAATTAAATTATACTGGGGTATATCCACAGGTCCTGGTAGTATTATATTATTTGAACAAAAAATAATGAAAAAATATTCCATAGAGATTTCATGAGTAAGACACTAAACTTCATTTGGTGGTGAAGTTCTAGAAATCTAGGGAGTGTAGAGTACTCGTTCATTGCCATTATTTTTGGGTCTACTCTGACCTGGGGTGGTAGTTTCATTTGGCATATCAGCCCTATCGGTTATTTAATGATAAATCTCTAGAATGAAAAAAATTAGAGGGGAAATAATAAATATTCGACTTGTTCAAGGGGGGGGGTCAACAATGTCGTCGCCGTCAAAAAATCTATAGCAGCTAAAAATCTGTCGTCATCGTCGTCGTCGTCGTAAAAATCTTTAGCAACTCAAAACGTCTTCAGCAGCTGAAAAATCCGTCGTCGTTAAATCTTCAGCAACTCAAAATCGCGACTCAGTCCACCACAGACGTGGAGCCGTCGAATTCAGGAATGAGTTTGAGGTTGAACTTGGCGTCCGCCATTATGTGATGATATTATACAACCTCAAAGCCGAAATAGCTTCTCGACTTCAGTGCCAATGTCTCGCCCGTTTGTATTCTGAAGGAAGCGGGTTCGATTCTACAGTCCTACATGTCAGGCAAAGCCTGGCCCGCTTCCTTCGATAATACGGCAGGCCTTGACGTTCGCCACTCACCTCGTGTTCTCTGTCACAAAATCCTTTTCCTTTGCATATATGATTTGTAAGGGAATTGATCATTGGTAAATATTTTATTGCTACACAATTGGTAGTCAATTCTGCTTTATACGTATATTTTTGTAGATAGTTTCGTAGACGTTTTGTTTTGTTTTATTCATTCTTGTTAGGTATTTAAAATTTTAAGCACATTTTTAAAATATTTAACCAGTAGATGGGACCCTAACAGATACTACCGCTCCGGATAAAAGTGGACATTGGAGAAGTGGCAATGGAGAGGCGCACCTCAATCACAGAGCTCCAGAACTGCAACCTCACCACCGAATACAATTTAGTGTTATACACAGGACACTAAGACCCTAAGTCAACGCCTAATAGTACCTATATGAAAAGAATGTTTGGTATTTGGCATAAGAGTCGGGACACTCATATAAGTGTAAGGGTTTGACTTGACCAGCGGATTAATCGGAGAGAGACTCTCCGACCACCCGTGTAGACTAAGAAAGGGTCACAGTAGTATTGTTAGTCATGGACTCCCCAGCCACCAGGATTCAGTTCTTAAACATTACAGGTCGCAATCCACGGCCAACAGGTGGCCCCATTGGGAGCGGGTTCATCCTTAGTAGAGCTGCAGTGGGCATATTCCATACCCCTAGTCGGTCAAAGTGTAGTACCTGTTAGGGTCCCATCTAATATTTACATTAGACAGAAATACTTGATATCATATAACCATGTACAAAAAACTCTTAAGAAACTACACAAAAATGTAAATAAGAATGTACAATGTACGCAGTTCCCTAACCCCTGTGCATAAAATAACCCCAGACACATATGTACACTCTTAATCAGACATTTATTTATTTGGCTCTATGTCTAAAAAATATGGAGATAACAATTGGGCTATTAATTTCATTGTTTCATATCACCGTAATGGATATATATTAGGAACTATTCTACCCATGTCAAAAATTATTGAATTAGTACACTTAGAGGATGTTCATTTCGGTATGTTATCTAACCACCCAATTTCTTTTATATCTCTCCTAAATTGTAGACATCTACTTTCGCTAAATTCACATTGGATTGCTTTTTTTTGAATGATATTTACAATCCTCTCGATTGTTTTTAATTGAGTTTTAATTGAGCCATATTCCTTTCAGTTAGGTATACCCAACTGCTTGGTGAGTCCGCAAGAAATTTCTTTTAACTCTAGACCTGATTAGCATACATAGATTTCTGTTTATACTTCTCTATTAAAAATCATTATATAGTTTTTCTTCACCATTGAATTATTCCATAATATTTTCCTCTGTGTGGTTTGGAAAAAATTATACCACTAATTTAAATAATTTAATCTAGTTTTTTAAGGAATATGTTAAAAGCCAGCTAATATTTAGCTATTAAATAAAAAATGTGAGCATCGTCTAAGTATTCTAAATCCATAATTTTACCTGGTTTAATACTCAAAGAACAACAGGAGTTCTTAGGATTGAATATATTTAGCTATAACTCATTGATCCATTTGAGGCCAGATCAAAAACATATTTTGTTACCTGAGTCGCTTTGTGCGTTGAGACCTCTGATACTGTCCGATTGCTCAAGCCGCTCTCTCCGCCTCTGGTTGAGAATGACCTGTTTGTAATATAAGCCTGTTTAACATAACCTATTTTACAACTATTTATTGTTTAATTTGCAAATATTAAGCTCTGCTTTACTAGTAAACGTCAGAGTTGTGTTTTCCAAAGAAATCATTCTGACGAACATAAAATTAAGCCGAACTGATCACAGTCACCCCTCTTGGCAGTAATGCGACACTGACGAGCTTATACGAGAGAAAAATCGATGATTCAACTGATAACGTTTCAAGTGACACATCTACTTGCATATCAAAATAGTCAGTCAAGCGACAGTTGTGCGCCAGGGGACTTTAGACAGATTCAACGTTCGTCGAATCCGACCTGACAGTTCCAAGCTGAGAAAAAAATTGAAAACGAATGTTAAATTCTTACAAGAATAAAAGGTGCATCATTTTGTCATTGTGGCTTGGATTATTTGTTCTTGAAAATGACAAAACAAAATATTTCTAAACTCTTTGGGAGATTAACCAAATAGTCTAAAACATTAGATATGAATTTGAACTGCTTATTTAAAAGAATGAAAATAAATAACAATAAACAACATTCCTATTGAATTAAAATTAAAACGACGAAACAAATCAAAACATAGCACTGAGAAATAACTGATTTGCGTTTTGTTTCAGGTACGGTCTTATGGAAAGAGGATCATCTGGAGAGGAAAATTGTACTGTTAACTTTATAATTATAACATGTTATCGAACGGAACATCCACGTTTTAACAGGGGAAGCATTTTTTACTAATTGACTCCATATTTGTAGCTTTCAATCTTCATCTATATTTGCTTAGAGGTCGCCTCTGGTGACCCTATGGTTCGATAGAGTCAAATCTGATTTAGATAATTTAGATAATTACTTACAAATAATTTAATAGTTTGATTAGGTTTTTTAATATCATATCAATTTGCGTGGGCTATTTAATATCAAAGCCTTCCTTGTAGAAGAACAGTAGTGGAACTATTCAACCCACACATGGGGGATGAGGAATTAGTCCGAAAGTGAACGTAATAGCACGATTGGAGTTCAAACTCAGTCCAATACGTTACCACCAAATAAATAAATGGAATCATTCCATAATTATCAAATAGTTATCTCCCTTAATAAAGTATAATGATTGCCGTCAGTAAAACCACAGACACCAGCCTATTGTTATTGAACTGAAAGTTGTTTCTTGAGAGCATTTCAACGCTATTATGCTAACAAATACTTCAATACGACGTCCCATTTCTGTTGTATTAGGGAAAGATCCATAAAAACATCGAATCAGTGTAATATTCATAATAAACTATACAAGTTTGTTTGTTTGTGATGTTTTTTTAATGGCAGTTTTTATAATTGTTCTTCACTTATTCTTAAATGTAAGCATCAATTTCCTCACGAATTAATGTTATTTGGAAATATAACGAGTTACTTCATTTTGATCTTAAGCAGAAGAGTTAAGGAACAGCATTTGGATTCTTGGAAAAATTCCTACATTTCCCTCACCCTCTCTTTCCCAGTCCCTTTCTCTCTCTTTATTTCCTTCTTTCTCTCTCTCACTCTCTATTTCTCTCTCTCGCGCGCACAAACGCCATATATATATATATATATATATATATATATATATATATATATATATATATATAAGGAGGTGATATTTTAATTTCTTTTAGTTATGTTATATATATATATATATATATATATATATATATGAGATTTAGAAGCATTTTTGAGTAAAGTATATAATTATTTATTTTCTTTGCTTGAAGGCAATTACAATGCGTATATCGTATAAAATTCGATAATTATTGCGAACTCGGCAAATATCGCACCCCACGTAGAAGATCGTACAGCTGTTTAAACTTTATTAAGTCTCATCAGCGATGTACACTTACGATTTCCCTCCGACAGAAATAAAAACCGGGAACCCAGCACGCAGAATAAGAAACTCTACCTCTCGGCCACCGATACGTAGAATACGATACATGCGAAATTAACTTGTCAAGAATAAACACCCCACTACTATACACTTCTAAAGCAAATTATCACATCTTATCATTTCTTACGCCGGAGCATAGGCCTAATTTGCGATCTTCTAAACGTCCACTGTACTTTGTATAGTAGTGGGGTGTTTATCCTTGACAAGTTAATTTCGCATGTATCGTGTGCTACGTATCGGTAGAGTTTCTGATTCTGCGTGCTGGGTTCCCGGTTTCGATTTCCGTCGGAGGGAAATCGTGAGTATACATCGCTGATGAGACTTAATAAAGTTGAAAATGCTGTACGATGTTCTATGTGGGGCGCGATATATGCCGAGTTCGCTTGTTATGATTATTTTCAATAATTATCGAATTTTATACTATATATGCATTGTAACTGCCTTCAAGCAAAGAATATAAATAATAATATAATAATAATAATAATAATAATAATAATATATATATATATATATATATATATATATATATATATATATATATATCAAGAAAAATGAAATAAAAAACACAGGTTTAAATGGGTTAAGTGGTGAGTTTATTGGCTGACGCTGCAGTGTTTCGATCTATTAATTTGATCATCTTCAGGGCATTTGTTGGTATATGGAAGGTAATAAGAAATCAACAAATGCTCTGAAGATGATCTAATTAATAGATCGAAACACTGCAGCGTCGGCCCATAAACTCACCACTTAACCCATTTAAACCAGTGTTTTTTTATTTTTCTTAATATACTACATATATATATATATATATATATATATATATATATATATATATATATATATATAACCAAAAAGAAATTAAAATATGAGCTCCTTTTATAATAGACCCATTACAAAACGCTTCATGCGTCACCTAGGATATTAGTTTTATACAATAATTGTATTCTAGTTAATAGATAAAACATTTAGTAATGATTCCAATATAAAAAGAGGTGAGATAACAATTACTTTTAAATTTTATCCAGATCTGCTTGCCAGCATTTGAGCTCTTTTTGATTTACCATAAACTTTTATTGATTTGTTTGTTCTTATCTGTTTCCTATAGATAGATATATATCTTCTTACACTGGCCTACAACAGATAGGATTGGCGAGACGCCTGCCGCACAGGAGCTAAGCAGCACAATACCAAGATTAATAAGGCGACGTATTCGTCGTCATGAACCACCAAGATGGGAATTTCCTTTGCAATGTGTGTGGTCGCACCTGCAACTCCAGAATTGGCCTAACTAGCCACCAGAGGGTCCATAACTGTTGAAAACATGGAGTGACGTCTGCGATGGACTTCTAAAAGAAAAAGAAAAAGAGTATATATATATATATATATATATATATATATATATATATATATATATATTATATGTGTGTGTGTGTGTGTGTGTGTGTGTGTGTGTGTGTGTGTGTGTGAATAAAAGGAAGTGAATCCGACGGTATGTAGTATAACAAAAAATTGAAAAAACTCAGGTTTAAATGAGTTAAGTGGTGAGTTTATTGGCCGACGCTGCAGTGTTTTGATATAAATTAGATCATCTTCAGGGCTTTTGTTGGTATGTGGAAGGTGATAAAAATAAATAAATAAATAAAAATTAATTCTTTTTTCTCAGACTTCAAATGTTAAACAGACCGATAAACAAGGACTATTACTCGCCTTTCTCCTTATTCTGAGATAAAACATTTTTTACATTTTTATCACCTTCCACATACCAACAAAAGCCATGAAGATGATCTAATTAATAGATAGAAACACTGCAGCCTCGGCCAATAAACTCACCACTTAACTCATTTAAACCTGTGTTTTTTCAATTTTTTAATTATACTCTATATATATATATATATATATATATATATATATATATATATATATATATATACTCTAGAAATAATGAAAAAAGAAAGGAAATTTATCGGAATTCCTTGATACAAATATTCTCAATTTCCAGATTTATATTTGACTATAACCAATGAGAAGGGAAACCCGATGTGGATAAATCAATAAGAGTTCCGCATAATTATGAAAAAGACAAAAACCAAAAACCAAAAATAAACAAAACGTAGCATTTATTTGACAGAATATTTTTTGTCAATATAGTTTTCTTCTTTTTTTTTTTCAATATGCCTCATTCAATTTTAAATATTAATAACATTTAATGAACATTACAAATCAAAACTCACTCGAAAACAAACAAATAGAAAACTTCTACGGCCTTCGTGAGCAGCTCGTATACCTATGTATTTCATAGAAATTTTTCTTGCGTAAGTATAACTGTCTGCTTCAACGTTATTACTTTCATCTGTTTAAATTTTTATTTCTCGTCTTTTTTCTTCTGTTTACGTTTTTGCCTATTTTGCCAATTGCTGTCAATTTGATTTACTTATCTTTCTCATTCTAAAAGATTAAGATTTTTCTTTTCTTTTCTTTTCATTTCTTTATGATTTTCATTTATTCGTTTACTCTAATTTTTTTTTTCTGTTTTTTTTTTTCTTTTCATTTCTGCATTGATATATCTTTCTTTGCTCTTGTTTCTTCCGAATGCTTTTCATTTCATCTCAGTTCTTTCTTTCTTTCTTTCTTTCTTTCTTTGCTCTCGTTTCCTCTGGGTGCTTTTCATTTCATTTATTCATTCTTTCTTTCTTTCATCCTTTCTTTCTTTCTTTCTTTTTCTTTGCTTTCGTTTCTACCGGATGCTTTTCATTTTTTTCTTTCTCTCTTTCTTTCTTTCTTTGCTTTTCATTTCATCTCAGTTCTTTCTTTTTTACTTTTTTGCTCTCGTTTCCTCCGGATGCTTTTCATTTTTTTCTTCTTTCTTTCTTTCTTTCTTTGCTCTTGTTTCTTCCGGATGATTTTCATTTCATTTCATTTCATTTCTTTCTTTCTTTCTTTCTTTCTTTCTTTGCTCTCGTTTCCTCTGGGTGCTTTTCATTTAATTCATTCTTTCTTTCTTTCTTTCTTTTTTATTTCTTGATCTTCTTTTTGCACTTTCATTTCTGCATTGATATATTTTTCTTTTGTTTTTCTTGCTTTCTTTACCCCGAATGCTCTTCCTTTCTTTCTTTCTTCTTTCTTTCTTTCTTTCTTTCTTTCTTTCTTCTTTTTGGCTCTCGTTTCCTCCGGATGTATATAACTAAGTTACCTGTAGAAATTAGGCTTCTGTTGACCTCAGAAGAGAGACTGGCTGACCAATTCTCCAGACTCAAACTCAATTGAAAACTTGTGGAGCGTTCTGACACGACGTTTTTTTTTAATGAGACGCCAAGTATTTCTTGTGACAGGAAATAATAACCGTATCACGTGAAATTACACACACACACACACACACAACACACACATATATTATATATATATATATATATATATATATATATATATTCATATTCATATATATATATATAAAGCGGTCCGAGTTCAATTCCTAGACGAAGCTGTTGGCATTTTACATAGCGCTAATACCCTTGGGAAAGGTATGAATCCACATATTATCCCTCCAGCTATGGGTTAAATAGTAGGACAGACTGGGCCCTTCAGCCTTGGGTAGGTAACCAGTCTAGGAGAGGGATAACTCTGAATTCAAAATTCCTGAGGTCGGTCGTTGTGGCAACCCTTGATGCACTAATTCTTTCCTATCGACTGTGCCAAAAAGTGCGGATGGTCCAACACAAGCCTTCACCACTATAAACAAATCACTGTGTGGATGTTCATTGTATGAACACTCATACGTTGATCGACGGGAGAGTCCATCACACACACACACCACACACACACACACACACATATATATATATATATATAAACAAATTTTTTTTGTGATGAAACAAAGAAAATACAGTGCTCAACCACAAATTGTGAGAGCTATTATTTATTAAATACATAAATATATATTATATATATATATATATATATATATATATATATATATATTATATATATTATATAACGGATGGATAACGGATGTTTTTCCCATTGAGGTCGGGTGTCGGGGGTTTATTGCCAACTCAACTTTCTCTACCAGACAAGAGGAAATACTTGAAAAAGATTCAGGAGAAAGCTCTAACCGCATCAGCGTGGATATGGCAGTCCTATATTGTGACATCAAACCGACAAAGTCTGGTGGTATCGTGAGATACTGTTAGGGCGCTCTGGGTTAGTGGTAATGATGCTTCGGCCCCGAAGCAATGCTACTGTGTAAATAGCAGTCATTGTATGAAGATTATATATATATATATATATATATATATATATATATATATATATATATATATATATATATAACTGGACTAAATTCAAATGATTAAAGTTACGACAAAATCTAAACCGAAGCACTGATACAGATAATACTTTTGATTACAAGTTTTAATAGTTAATGTTTGATAGGATTTTACTCGTAACTATATAAAGACCGTTGGTCAGTACTTTATCTCATTTTTCCGTACTACTGGTAATTCTTGGATTTTCAGAGTGATTGCCAATTCCATAATTATTGCCACTGTACGTATATTAGTTGTATGCTCTAAAAATGACAATTTGTCTGAAACCAATGCACAAAGATATTTTCTTATTATTCATAGTATATATATTTACCAACCCCTCCGCTCGAGCAGGATGTGACACAAGGTCAATTTCTTAAGCGGGGTTTAACAGGTTTGAATTCAGAGTTTTCCTTCTCCTAGACCGGTTGCCTAACCAAGGTTAAAGAGCCCAGTCTGCCCTACTATTTACCCATAGCTGGAGGGAGAGTAGAATTCATACCTTTCCCAAGGGTATTAGCATTAAGTGAAATGCAATTACCACGTCCAGGATTTGAACTCGTGTTGACGAGTCCATTTCCTATGTCTTTAACCATTACACCACGCGCTTCCTACTATTATTCATAGTATAGGGAATATTCCCATTTATGTGTACGTGTAATATTGATTTCTGGTGAAATTTAGAAAATCTAGAGTCGGATTAGGGGGGGGGATAAAAGAAGAAAGAAAGGAAGAAGTTAAAAAAAGAAGGAAAGAGAGAAGAAAAGAGCGGGTAAGAAAGAAATGCATGAAGTTAAAAATAAAAATAAAAATAAGGAATGAAAGAAATGCCAGAAAGGCGACACGGGGTTGTAATGGAATCGTCAGACAGACATCTTTCCGAACAACAAGGTGGAATTTCTTAATCGTATACATTTTTGGCTGCCGTTCTATCTGACGCTTGATACAATCTGGAAGTTCTATACCATAGCAAGGTCTTCACACGAAGATATCTGCTGATAAGAATCTTAACTGCGACTACCAGAATATCTACAAGTACAAACCAACAATCAGAACAGCAACCTAAAACTAAAGAACCCAGAAACGGCGGCGGGAGTTGAAAATGCCTGGGAAGCGAATTGAGTACACCGAAAAGAAAGTACAAGTATGACGTCGGTAGTTGTGAAAAGATACACCCAGGAATCGACGAAAATAGATGATAAACTATGTTGATTTCTATTGAGCATAGTAGTTAGTACTTACCAGAAATAGTGTACATACACACGTGTGCGTACACACACCAGTACACGCACACACAGAGACAAAGAAACACAGAAACATAGACACAGACACAGAGAGACACAGAGAGAGAGAGAGAGAGAGAGAGAGAGAGAGAGAGAGAGAGAGAGAGAGAGAGAGAGAGAGAGACACACACACACACACACACACACACACACATATATATTTATTTATGGTCACCAATACATTTTAAAGTACGTTTTACCAATGTATTGTTGACTACAAATAAATAAATACAGCACTTACAGAAGTAATTGAGCACTTTATAATCATTTCTCCAATTATAATAACAAATAATTAATATATATATATATATAATATAATATATATATATATATATATATGTATATATAAGTAAAGAAATAACAAAAGACTTAGAGATTTAGCTTTATAGTCTATTTCAGGGAGTTTTTTATTTCATTACTTATATATTTGCTCGGTGACTCTAACATTAAGAGCACACATTGAGCTCTCAAACTGCGACAGGTTTTTTAAATAAAACTCTGGTGTTGTAAGGAAGATTTCTTCTCTGGACTTTTGGATATATATATATATTAATATATATATATATATATATATATATATATATATATATATATATATGTGTGTGTGTGTGTGTGTGTGTGTGTGTGTTAAGTGATCTGTAAAAGGAGTGTTCGATATCAGAATGTTCTATTGCAACTTTCACAATGATATTGTTGTATCGTTTGTTGAAAATGGAATGAATCTTTTATTAAAAAAAAAAGATGTTATCAGTGTTTAGTTTTATGATCGACACTGTGTAATATTTGGTAGTTTTCTCTCAAAAGCTTTGTCCTAACAAATTCTTTCAAGTTATTAATATTTTTATTTCAGCTTTGCAAATATGTTTGTAGTGGTATATTTACATATGTTGGCCGACTAGCGAAGACTGTGTATACAGTGTCTGTACAGAGCTAGTGAATGATCAGCTCTGTGCAGACACTGGAGGCCGCCTAGAAGACTTGCAGAGAGAGAGAGAGAGAGAGAGAGAGAGAGAGAGAGAGAGAGAGAGAGAGAGAGAGAGAGAGTCAAGTGAATCCGTGTGGTCGGATGAGGATGATGATGATGATGATGATGATGATATTTAATCTCGAAATGTTTGGCCAAACAAATTCTTCCAAGTTATTAATATTTTCATATCAGCTTGTAAATATATTTGTAGTGGTATATTTGCATATAAGTTATTATTACTCATAATTATCTTTTTACAAAGCGAAGACTCGTGCATATTTAATATAAGGGTGATGGCTTGCTGAAAATTAAGAAGGACCTTGGATGAATCACATTCTTTACTTTCATTGATACATTTTTTGTCAGTATCAATTAGCCTGACTATAAATACATATTTGTGAAAATCGTGTCTGCCATGTGCTTCTTGTAATTTATTTGATTTCTAATTAATGATATTTTGTATTAATCTCTCAAGAAATTTCGATTAGTTTTTTTGTAATTTTCTTCGAGATAAAGGTTTAATGCAATCAGTGAAAATGAAAATTGACTTGGGAAGTTGTTGGATGGGATTTCATCAATTTAATTATAGCCAAAGATAAAACAGAGACAGTGAAGAATAAAGAGAGATCGGTGAATTAACTAATATACTATTGGGCCATAATATACTGAGAAATGTAATTCTGACTCAAATATCGTCGCTCTTTCAATTATGTATCTCCGTCTGTCTAGCCGTCTCTTTCTGGTAATTTTTCTTTTTTGTTATTGAAATTAATGCTAGAATAGACTGCAAAAAACAAAATCACTTTTTTTGTTATTTCTTCATTTCTGCGTGATATTCATTCGTTTATCAATGAGGTCAACATAGGAAGAATAGCCAAATCAAAGACACGGACGATAACTACCTTTTTATCTCCTCTTGTTTGGTAACATGGCGAGCAAAATGAAATTATCATGCAACTAATAAAACCGAGGTTTTATCTGATTAGAACCAGTGGACCATATGAAGATCACCTTTGGTCGAATAGTTTATTCTTTCTCTTTTTCTTCATCTTGTGGAATCGGCCTGTGGGCATTTTATTTTACTTTATCTTACTGAAATGTGTCTTCTTTATTTTTCTTTGACTTCTGAGACCTCATCAAAGTCAAAGATTCCACCGAAATGAATAATGACAAATTTGGGACATATAACAAGGGTCCAGCAAGAAAAGAAGAAAAACGAATGAACGATTGAAAAAAGAAAGTGAAATGAATGAAAGGAAGAACTGTAAAGATAAAAGTATTAAAGAAAGAAAGGAAAACTATAAGAATAAGAAACATAAAAAAAAATGATAAAATGCCCGAAAGAAAATTAGAATTAAAATAAAGAGAAAGTAGTTTACAAAAAGAAAAATAAATTTGAATAGAGGAAACAAAAAGACAGAAAGAAAGAATGAAAAAGAAAGAAAGAAAGAAAGAAAGAAAGAAAGGAAAAAAGAAAGAAAGAAAGAAACTATACAAACATCATGGGGGAAAATAATGCATATTTCGAAGGAAATGTACGGTTGAAAAAAAGAATGAGAAGGCAATGAAATTTGTTTTAGATTTTAAAAAGAAAAAGGAACAAAACAAAAGGAAAATAGAATAAATAAATAAAAACGAATGAAAGAACTCTGACATAGAAGAACCAAATGAAAGAAAGAAAAAGCATATTACAAAGGAAAAATGACATGGTATAGATTAACATATAAAAAAATAGAAAGAACAATAAAGATAAAAGGGAATAAAAGTAATGAAAAGAACAAGAGAGAGAGGAAGCAGAATAACAAAAAGTAAAAATGACAATCTGATAAATTTGAAAAGATACCTACATGTAACTATCGAACAAAAAAAAGAGAGAAATCAAAGGAAAAAGAAGGAAAAATACAAGAAAGAATTGTTGCTAATATGATAGATAGATATAAAGAAACTATATGTAGCAGATAAATAGAAACCTCAATAGAGACGAAAAGGGGAAGATTTGAGAGGAGGGAAGCAATTAACAAGTAATGTAAGAAATGAGGATAATGAAAAGTTCAGGGAAAATTATTTTCCTATTTCGCTTTCCCCCCTTTTTTAACCTTTGGATGAAAGAATGAACGAGGAAAAAAAACAGAAAAATGTTTAAAGGAAAGATAAACTAAAAGAAACAAAAAAGAAAGAACGAAGGAAATAATGGGTAATTACAGAAACTACAGAAAAAAATAAAGGAAAATAGATGTAAAAAGAAAAAAAGGGAAACTCATATAAAAAAACGGAAAAAAGAAATGGAATTTATGAAGAAAAGAGAAAAAGGAAAGAACGAAAAAGATCAAAGGAAATATAGATAAAGGAAATCAAAAATGAACGAAAGATAGAAACTAGCAAATAACATATTAATAGTTGTGTTTAAAAACTAAATATAGAGAATGAAAGTAGGTTAATAAAAAAAGAAACAAAGAAAGAAAGCGAATTGGAAATTAATTAATAGATAAATAAATAAATAGATAAATAACGAAAGAAAGAAAGAAAGAAGTTGAATAATAAAAAAAACAAATGAAAGAGAACGAGAAGCAAAAACAAGAGATAGGGCATAAAAAGGGACAAAATAATCAGAAAAATTAATGAAAGAGAAAAATACATAATAATGAATAAAACAATTCAAAGGAAAGAAAAATGAAAGAAAACTGGGCATGAAAGAAAATGAAAGAAAATGAAAGAAAGAAAGAAAGAAAGAAAGAGAAAGATGATAAGAAGTGGAATGTGAAAGTGAATGGGTGAAAGTAAGAAGAAAGACAAAGAAAGGAAGCGAACATGAATGAAAGAAAGAAAGAAAGAAAGAAAGAAAGAAAGAAAGAAAGAAAGAAAGAAAGAAATGCAAATTAGAAAAATAAATAATAAATTATTCGGTAAAGATATACAATAGTGAATGAATATTAAATACAAAGATAGAAAGGAAGAAAATGAACAAGAAAAAAATACGAAGAAAAACGTCAGAAAGAAAGAAAAAGGAAAAAAAAAAGAAAAAGGAAAGAAAGAAAGAAGAAATAAAAAACACAGCCAAAGAAAGGCAAAAAATGAAAGATGTAAAAAAAGCAAGCAAAAGTTAAAGAGATGAAAAGAAGAAAGAAAGAAAATACAAAAAGGAAAAAGAAAAAAAGAAGAAAAAAAGAAAGTGAACATGAGAGAAAAAATAGAAATAAATTAAATATAGAATAAAATATAAAATGAAAGAAAGATAGAAATTCAAAAGAAAAATAGAATTTGAACATGATGAAATTGGAAGAAAGAAAATACAAAGAAAGGACGAAAAAAGAAGATATTTACCTAACACATTCGCCCCGGGTAAGGTCGCAAGCATGGGAATCTAGCGAAGATGGAACTCGCTATTTAGTATTAATACGAGATTAGATCGCTAACCATTACACCACGATGAGACCTCTAAGAAATTAAAAAGGAAAAAAAAAGTGAACATGAAAATAAGAATGAAGAAGAAAACAATACAACGAAGAGAAAAAGAAAATGAAAAAGAAAAAAAGAAAGAAAGTGGGCATGAAAGAAAGGAAAAAAAACAAAAAAACAAAAAAAAAAATGGAAAACAATCAGAAAGGAAAGAAAGAAAGAAAAAAAACTGACAAAAATAGTGAATAAAAAAGGAAATACAGAGAAAGGAAGTAATAAAGAAAAAGAAAGAAACATTTAGGTGGAAACATTTGAAATAGGGAGGATAACAAAGAAAGATATTAAAAAAGAAGAAAATGGATGGCAGCGCAAAAAAAAGGATATTTGATTCCGTTGCGCATTCTTGACTAAAGTGCCAAAACTAAAAATCAGAATAGAACAGTGAAAAGAAAGCTTAAATGATAATTACTGACTTTGTTATGAGACAAGAACAAAACAAATTCCGTGACGATGTAACCGCAAAGTGATAAAAAGGAAATGGACAAAAAAGAAACAATCAGAAAGAGAGTGTTGGCGGGGGGGGGGCGCTGTAAACGATGGAACCAGATAGAAATTAACTTTGCTCAAGAAATAGAGTCCCCTAAGTGACTCCTCGTCTATGAGTCAATCTCTTATCTATGTCGACTCATGACTTATGGAAAATAAAATTAATCAAACATTTTGTTACATATCTATTATTATTATTATTATTATTATTATTATTATTATTATTATTATTATTATTATTTTCACTCCTTTTGAGTTTTTCACATCAGCGAAAGCTGATGGTATTTCACTAGAGGCTGGGTGACAACAAGTCTCCTCAGGTCTTCAGGACTCTTCTGAGTATTCTAGCCTATTACAGCGGTGCAGTAGTTATTATTATTATTATTATTATTATTATTATTTATTATTATTACTCCTTTTGAGTTTTCACATCAGCTAACGCTGATGGTCTTTCACTGGAGTCTGAGTGACAGCAAGTCTCCTCAGGTCTCCAGGACTATTATTATTATTATTATTATTATTATTATTATTATTATTATTTCCCTCTATTCGAGTTTTTCACACCCGCCTTAGCCGGTGGTTTTACTAGAGGCTGAGTGACAGCAATTCCCCTCAGGTATCCAGGACTCTTTTGAGTATTCTAGCGGATCTTAAAAATGCTGTCGTTTGGATGGTCTCGATTCTTCCTCCAATTTCCAGTTCACCCAGATATTTGGTGACCGTTCCAAGGGCACCAATTACTAATGGTCCGACCTTCACCTTCATGTTCGAGTTTTCTGGCAAGGTCCAGGTATTTGTCTTTCTTTTACTTTCACTTCATAATCGGCCGGGACGACAAAGTCCTCGAGAACACCTGTTCTCTTCTTCTTGTTAATCAACACTAAGCGTGGTCTCCCGACAGGGAGTAAGTGAACCGTCTGTATCTCAAAGTCCCAGAAATTTTTTGCGACTCATTCTCTAGGATAGTTTCAGTTTTGTGTTAATACCATTAACTAAATGGTATGGTGAATTACATTTCTTGCACAATTCCCAGTGGATCCCCTTTCCCACCCAATAGTGCCTAGATTCTCTTTGCGATAGTTTGATGATTTCGCTTATTATATGATTGACCGTGTTATTATTATAATTATAATAATTATTATTATTAGTGTGTCTCATAAGTATTTTCATTTTTTGAAAACCTATACTCTAAAGCTTATATGAGGTATTAAAATATGTATGACTACTATATTTTGAATTTTAGAGATTATATATATATATATATGTGTGTGTGTGTGTGTGTGTGTGTGTGTGTGGATGCTATAATTCAATATATAGATATATATGTATATATATAGGAAGCGCCTGGTATAATGGTTAAAGTCGTGTTGAATGGACTCTTCGACCTGAGTTCAAATAATGAACGAGGCTGTTTGCATTTTACATAGCTATAATACCATTTCGTAGGCATGCATCCAACTTCCCTTCTTCCGGCTATGCGTAAATAGTAGGGCAGAATGGACTCTTTAACTTTGGCTAAGTAACCAGTCTAGGAGAAGGGAAACTCCAAATTTAAACCTGTTAAACTCGGTTTAAGAAATTGACCTTCAGTAATCCTAACGTGCGAATGGTTTAGCAAATATATATCGGTCACTTGGATATTAATTATTATTATCATAAAACCCAGTACAAAATATCGCACAATCGAGTGGTCAGTGACTAAACCATTTTCTTAGCCGATCGTACCTAGTGTGTAGGATGAACTCTCTTGTACGATCAAAAGTGCCAAAAAAAAAAGAGTTAAATCTCACCATTCGACCACTGTGAATGATGGACCCCTAACTTTTCTTAAAGCACCAGTCTAGGAGAAGGGTATGCTGGTATAAATGTTCGGCTTCATTAACATCCAATGATTGCCTTTCTTTTTGGAAAGATGTTATTGACACTATCTATCTATACACAGACGAATAAAAAAGGTGCCCACTATTCACAACAGAAAGAAATGCAAATTTACCAAGGGATAACATCCCCATACATATTCCTGAACACCAAATCAGAGGTCTTCAGAGTCTGAAAAAAATTCCTAATTTGCTCTTGGACTGGTGAGACAACCATATTAAATACAGGAAGGGTAAAAAACATGAGCTCACGGGTGCGTATACACTAACATATAGGAATCCACGAAAAAAATCCCCAAATAGCAAACAGGTGTTGAATTATTTTATGATATAAGGCATGGGGCAAATGGTCACTCCTAAATATAGACTCGTTGACTACCACGTGACCTGGGGTAGATTTCTATTGTCCAATCACTGGCACTGCTGCTGCTGCTTCTGCTGTATTAATAGAGGCACCATTCTAAACTTATTTCATTGACATTTGGATTCTCTTGGACGTAGGACTTACAATGAATACTCTAAAACCGGATTCTTATTGGCTTGCTTACTTACTTATTACATCTGGAACCTAGGATGCCGATCAGATACTTAACAACAGGAACATACAAATATGCACATAAATAAGCAAAAAAAAGAACACAACAAATCTATCTAAAATGAGTCAAATATACCAGCGAGACTAAACCGAGACCGGCCAGACAGAAGCACACAGGACCAATGAATCCAGACGTCACCTAATAGAGGCAACAAAAGCAGAAAAGCCGGAGCCGCTAAGAACTAACTCCATCAAGCTCTCATCAAGATACTTGAATAAGCGGGTTGACAAAGAAGGGTAGGAAAAACGAATGCTTCCAATTGATGAACCATGGGTACGTGGATGAGTGTGTGGGCACATGAGGGTGTGCGTGTGAGTGAGTGTATTTACGTAGTTGAATATGAAGTCGGTGTGGACGAGAAAGAATAGGTGGACATAAGCAGGGATGCGAGCTCGGGTGTGATATATATATATATATATATATATATATATATATATATATTTGTGTGTGTTATTTCCACATGTATGTGTATGTATGTAAGCATACACAAATGTGTGTATGGGTGTGTATGTGCGCGCATCTGATAATATATCTATCTCTCTCTATATATATATATTATAAAATAGATACAAGAGATAATCTACTCGAGTTTCATCATAAGGGTCTTCAGGGTTAATCCACTGAATTAATCGAGATACCGATTGATTGCCGTCGATATATATATATATAATATATATATATATATATATATATATATATATATATATATATAGTCGGGTTACCAGGGAAGCTGGTATTAGGATGACTCTAATCTGGTCTTTTCTTGCAACGGCGGAATATTAGAGAGTTCAGGTCCAATTAGAGAGCTCGATGTTCAATTTCTTTAATAGAGCAATATAATTTAGTAAAGAAAGAGGCTCAGAAAGAGGCTATTTTACCGTTATGGATCAATTTCTGCTCACAGGTGTCTGATTATACCCATGAGTTTTATCAGACGTCTAACCTTATAGAAAATGGTATAGAGATAAATTCTGAAGTCCGTTTTATATTTTTCCTCGTGATCCCTCTGATGGTATTGGGTTTCGATTTATCTAAATTTTAACAAATTTAATAAGTTCACACACACATATATACATATACACATACATATAAATCAATATTTTTACTATATGATATATCCCTACCTATATTTCTTCCCATAACTATGAATATATATTCTAAAGATTGGATAAAAAAAAGAATTTTATTCTACGTTAAAATTTAGTCAAAGTTTTAGCGGACATTTTGAATTACTGGCAGCTGATATTCTTTCTTTCTTTCTTTATTCTTCTACGGTCAGCAGAAAAAGGCAGCAGCCAAGCTTCTGCTGATACACCAAGCAGCAGGAGCAGCATTCGAGACTTTCCGAAAATCGTTTGATTTTTGTTTAATCATTTAATTATATTCCTTAATTAGTAAAAAATCAAAAACCAGATATTGCGTGTTTCTTAGTTAGAAGGTAATTAAGGTGTATGCAAGATTTTGAATCTGAGTGATCTCCCGCTTTGGAGTAATACGTCGACACATACATACCAAACTTTGTATATATATATATATATATATATATATATATATATATATATATATATATATATTGAGGATATGTGCATACCTAATTTTGAAAATTAATTAGTTAATAATTAATGAATTTAGGCGAGCATATATGTTCAAATGTAAGGCTAAACAAATCGAGAAAATATCAATCCCTGAATGTACCTAGATTAGTTTAGCCTTAGGGGCCGGGTTAGCTCAGTCGGTAGAGCGTTCGGCTAGAAACCACATGGTTCCTAGTTCGATACTGGTCCCCGCCAACTCAGCGTATGAGTAGCACAGGGATCTGTGCAGTAAAGTAAGGAGCTGATGGTAGGTGTGGCGCTCCACCTCAGATGCTAAAAACAATCTCAATTCATTAATTATTAACTAATTAATTTTCAAAATTAGGTATGACTTCAATTAAGCACATATCCTCCAAAAATTGTCGGCTTAAAGCCATATAAAAATAAACACATTTGTTTGTTTACTTAACCTCATATATATATATATATATATATATATATATATATATATATATATAGAGAGAGAGAGAGAGAGAGAGGGGGGAGAGATTGTTTTAAGTTGTAAGGGTTTTCGTGTATGCTTCACTTTTAAAGATTAAAAAATAAGAATAGACTTTCTTTGACGTATGAATAATTGTGAGTGTCAGTGTTCAAACTAGACCAAGGTTTAAAAAGTGTAAGTGATAAATGACTTACCAGACGTTATTAGAATTGGTATTGTAAGTAATATTAAACTCGGGAGATTTGTAGTAATTGTCATATTGCCGGTTAAGGCAGTTGTACATTTTTTTGTAGTTAATGGATTTACCACTACTGTCCCAAGCGGTATAAGATATACCACCAGGATTATTGAATCAGGGGGTGGGGTGACTACTGCGAAAGACTTGCTTGTTTGTGAATTCTAAAGAATAAATGATTGATACTTTTCGTATCTAAGTGCGAATTTCACAAAAACCTCCAGTTTTTTTTTGGGTGGGGTAAAGATTTGTTTAAGTTGTTTGTTTCACTTGTTTGTTATACAAATAAAGATTAAAAAAATAAAAATAATGGCTTTCTTTGAAGCATGAATAACTGTGAGTGTCGGTATTCAAACTAGACTAATGTTTAAAAAATATAACCGACACTAACAGATATTCATGCAGTATTCTTTATATCTATATATTGTTATAGGTGATATACCCTATAGACTATAGTGGAATGCGCCGACGGTTACTATAAGTAACAGGAACAATTATGGTTTGACGGAAGCCAATGCGAGTCAGCTCGTAACTCTATTTGTCGGACGCAATTCCCACTTTTCTTTACTGTAATTGTCCACTCTTTTGTTAATACAATTTCCTACATTTGTTACCCGTCGTTTTGTCTCATGTTGACCCCCTGAAACTCCACAACACACACACACACACACACACACACACACACACACACACATATATATACATATATATATATATATATATATATATATATATGTGCATTCTGATCCACGATGGCAGGATGTGGTGTGAGGTTAATTTTAAGCTAATTAAAGCTGTTTGAATTTAGTTTTCCTTCTCTTCGATTGGTTGCTTAACCAAGGCTTAATAACCCAATCTGCCCTACTATTTACCCATAGTTGGAGGTGGGGGGAAAATACAGATTCGTGCTTTTCCCAAGGGCATGAACATGAAGTGAAACACAAACTATTGAAATTAAGTATGATAAATTGTCTTGATGGGCAATACAGACTGGTGAAATGTATTAAATCCTGCTTTCACATGTTTGCAAGATTTATATATGACAAACATTCGTAGAAGAAAAGCAAAATATCTGACTCAAAACAAAAGGATCATCATTTTCCGCAATTATTTCATCTATTGAATATTGTTTCTTTGATGACTGTCGTGCGCCCTAATTAACACTGTAGCAGAAATTTTACGTGCACATAACTCTAAATTCTGAACTTAATGGTTGTGTTCCTTATGAAACACCACACACACACACACACACACACACACACACCACACACACACACACACACACACACACACACACATATATATATATATGTGTGTGTGTGTGTGTATACGTGTAAAAATCCTAATGTCCAGTATTAGAACCGTCGATAGAAAGGAATTAAAAAAATATACACAAACACTTTCGTTCCCAGTCATCAAACGCGTAAAAGAATGATATTATGCGTCTGATGATTGACAACGTCTTAGGACATTAGCAGTAACACGAAAAATGTGTTTGCATATAGAATCGTAAATCAATTCCTTTTAAGCGACGGTTTTAACGAGATTTTGATATTTCAAATCCCTTGACATAAACAACAAAAACAATAAAACAAAAACAAACAAGTTTGTTTTAATCCTATCTTTCTATCTATCTATCTACCTGTTTCTATCCCTATTTCTCTGTTAGTCTGTCTCTCTGTCTATATATGTATCTCTATAACTTTATATATATATATATATATATATATATATATATATTATTATTTTTCTTTTAGTTTTCTGGTCAGCCTTTTGTCGGCTAGAGTTGTAGAATACGGCGATTGCATCTCCGCAGAATTTTGGTCAAACTGATTCTCTGATTAATGTTTGATCTAATTCAGTCTCAAATTAAATGTATCTCATTAGGAAGTTGATAGTATGTAAAAATAAATATTTGACGTTTGAAATAAATGCTTATTTGTTAATAAGCTGTGAACATAATTAAACACAGACACACAAATACACACACACACACACACACATACATATATATCGATATAAATTTATGTGTGTGTGTGTGTGTTGCTTTTCTAAAAAAAGATAACTTCCCTGAGAGCAAATTAGGAAGGACAAAAATAAAAGCATTTGTAACATTTTTCTTTAAATCTAACTTTAAAAACGCCGACCCTTCGGGGCTTGAATCAGAATCTTTTGGTAAATTATCCGCATGACTGTGCGTTAATGCAGACCCCAATGATTATCAATGACGTCAATTAAATTTTGGCTTTTAAAAAATATTTTATTTATTTATTTTTTTGTATACAAAGCCTTTACCAGAATCGGTAAACACATTATAATCTGAGATTTGTAGGTTCACAATTTCATTTCGTTAAGACCGCTATTCAGTTTTGGGTCCCATGAAGGCCTGTCATTTTGAATTTTCTCTGTCTGTCTGTCTGTCTGTGTCTGTGTCTCTATCTCTCTCTCTCTCTCTCCCCCTCTCTCTCTCCCCCGCTTACGCACACACTCACACGCATATAGACACTATCAATGGATCCATCTATCTTTCTAATTTTTAAGACGGCAAATAATTTTTTCGCCTTGATTTCTCAGAATGTTAAAATTTAAATCTATTTATTCTACATGTTTTCTGCATCTATACTCAATTTCCTTTAAGATTTCATAAAATAAAGTTAAAGATATAAAAATGAAAATTCCACTCCATCACAAAGATATATATATATATATATATATATATATATATATATATATATATATATATATATGGGCGGTTAAACGATCTGGACACAAAGAACTAATTGATCTGGATAGGATATTCTACATATTCATCGCAGTTAAGACAACGGACATATCATTTCAGAGGTTCCATTAACCTTTTAAACATTCAATAAAAAGAAACTATATATATATATATATATATATATATATATATATATATATATATATATATATATATGCGAGAGGTAACGAATACGATGCGGAAAAAGTCACATCATGTTATAGTAGTTGCGCACTTATGATTGACAAGTTGATTTGGCGAGTTTCATATGTGGCGTGTCCGGTTGGCCTAGGGGTAGAGTCTCTGACTTTGCGTCCTGGGTTCGCCGGTTCGATCTCTGTCGGGGGGAGATCGTAGGTATACACTGCTGATGAGACCAAAATTAGGTCGAAACAGCTGTACAGTGTTCCTCACATCGCACATGGTATTCGCCGAATTTGCTTGTCATGATTAATTAAAATTATATATATATATATATATATATATATATATATCCCTTCAGTAAGTCACTTTTCCGGCTTTAAAAACGGTCAAATTACAATTTAATCTGTATTATCGGCCATTCTAGCTACCATGCATTTTAAATGCTTTTCCTTTCTCTTCAATTCTATTTTTACTTTTTTTTTGTTTACTAATTTTTTTTTCTTCTTCTTCAACACTGACCATGTGTTCCCTCTCCCCCTTTCTAACACCACTAATATAAGAACACTCCCAACAGGCCATACCATAGCAGAAAAATAAGACTTGGCTTGCCTTAAGAAGAAAATATCCCTTCAGTAAGTCACTTTTCCGGCTTTAAAAACGGCCAAATTACAATTTAATCTGTATTATCGGCCATTCTAGCTACCATGCATTTTAAATGCTTTTCCTTTCTCTTCAATTCTATTTTTACTTTTTTTTTTTTGTCTACTAATTTTTTTTTCTTCTTCTTCAACACTGACCATGTGTTCCCTCTCCCCCTTTCTAACACCACTAATATAAGAACACTCCCAACAGGCCATACCATAGCAGAAAAATAAGACTTGGCTTGCCTTAAGAAGAAAATATCCCTTCAGTAAGTCACTTTTCCGGCTTTAAAAACGGCCAAATTACAATTTAATCTGTATTATCGGCCATTCTAGCTACCATGCATTTTAAATGCTTTTCCTTTCTCTATAGATAGATAGACATAAAACTGCTATTTATATATCTTTATTCATATATATGTACATACATGTGTCGCTCACTTTGTGCATCTATCAATTTTAATGTCTGTTTTCCCTCTGCACACGTTCTACTACGTGATCCTGGGGGTAAATATCTTTTTAGTAGAGAAAGTAAAGTTCTTGAGTATTTCACTGTATTTCAATTTGTTCCAGTGGAAGTAATATGATTAGGCTAACAATGAGATGATGTCCAAAATTGGAAGTTGACAGAATTAAAACCGGTTACATTTTTCAACGGTAATGCATCTTATCTAGTAAAGTAGGGAGGAGCCTGGGAAATAGCACGACAGGGGTTGGGAAGGTCTCTC
>CM042144.1:91504667-91512167 GCA_023376005.1 Doryteuthis pealeii
AGAAGAAGAAGAAGAAGAAGAAGAAGAAGAAGAAGAAGAAGAAGAAGAAGAATTAAGTTGAATTGAATTGAATTGAATAGGAAAATAAAGAAGAAAAGAAGAAGAAGAAAAAGAAGAAGCAGAAGAAGAATTAAGTTGAATTGAATTGAATTGAATAGGAAAAAAGAAGAAAAGGAAGAAAGAAAAAGAAGCAGAAGAGAAGGAAGAATAATTGAATAGGAGAAGGATTGAATATGAAAATGTAAGAGGAATGAAATAAATTGAAGAAGAAGAAGAAGAAGAAGAAGAAGAAGAAGAAGAAGAAGAAGAAGAAGAAGAAGAAGAAGAAGAAGAAGGCATCAAACTGGCTATAATTTGACCATACAAACAAATGACATACCAGAATATGATTTGGAAATTGAGACTCATAAAATTCTCTGTGAATTAGGATACAATAGAATCCCCCAATTCAACCAGAAGAAAAAAAAATCGAGTGTAAATTAATAAGAAGGAAAATACTTATAATATTGTGGAATTTTTCGTTCCAGCTGACCATAGAGTTAAAATGAAATGAAACAAAAAGACAAATACTTTCCAGAGAGAAAAAAGCGTCAATGATACCAATTGAACTTGGTGCTCTTTGAACTGTCTCCAAATTCATGGAAAAGAGACTGGGGAAACTGGCAATCAAAGCAAGAATCGAGACCATACGCACCACAGCATTGTTAAATAGCTAGATTACTTAGAAGAATCCTGCAAACGAGGAGACTTGCTGCCACAACCCACCAGTTAAAACTGGTGTTAAAAATGCATGAGAAATAATAGGCTTTAATTAAAAATATAATTTTTTAAAAAAATTCAGTCTTCTCCCTTCTTGGAATCACCTTGTATTTTATCTCTCCTTTTTCAATTTATTTGTCTTGCAAATTATTCTCTGTTCATACGTTTCTTTCTTTCTTTCTTTCTTCTTTCTTTCTTTCTTTCTTATTTCTTTCTTTCTTTCTTTCTTTCTTTCTTTCTTTCTTTCTTTCTTTCTTTCTTTCTTTCTTTCTTTCTTTCTTTCGTTATTTCTTTCTTTCTTTCTTTCTTTCTTTCTTTCTTCTTTCGTTATTTCTTTCTTCTTCTTTCTTTCTTTCTTTCGTTCTTTCTTCTTTCTTCTTTCTTTCTTTCTTTCTTTCTTTCTTTCTTTCTTTCTTTCTTTTTTTATTTCTTTCTTTCTTCTTTCTTTCTTTCTTTCTTTCTTTCTTTCTTCCTTTCTTTCTTTCTTTCTTTCTTTCTTTCTTTTTTTTCTTTCTTTCTTTCTTTCTTTCTTTCTTTCTTTCTTTCTTTCTTTCTTTCTTCTTTCTTTCTTTCTTTCTTTCTTTCTTTCTTTCTTTCTTTCGTTATTTCTTTCTTTCTTTCTTTCTTCTTTCTTTCTTTCTTCTTTCTTTCTTTCTTTCTTTCTTCTTTCTTTCTTTCTTTCTTTCGTTATTCTTTCTTTCTTTTTTCTTTCTTTCTTTCTTCTTTCTTTCTTTCTTTCTTTTTCTTTCTTCTTTCTTTCTTTCTTTTCTTTCTTTCTTTCTTTCTTTCTTTCTTTCTTTCTTCTTTCTTTCTTTTTTCTTTCTTTCTTTCGTTATTTCTTCTTTCTTTCTTTCTTTCTTCTTTCTTTCTTTCGTTATTTCTTTCTTTCTTCTTTCTTTCGTTATTTCTTTCTTTCTTCTTCTTTCTTTCTTTCTTTCTTTCTTTCGTTATTTATTTATTTATTTATTTATTATTTATTTCGTTATTTCTTTCTTTCTTTCTTTCTTTCTTTCTTTCTTTCGTTATTTCTTTCTTTCTTTCTTCTTTCTTTCTTTCTTTCGTTATTTCTTTCTTTCTTTCTTTCTTTCTTTCTTTTTATTTATTTATTTTTTTTTTTTTTCGTTATTTATTTATTTATTTATTTATTTCGTTATTTATTTATTTATTTCGTTATTTATTTATTTAATTTGCTTGAATAAATGGAAATGATTTCCTGCCTCCCCAATACGACAACTATTAAAAAAAAGGCAAAGGGTCTTTTCATACGGAAATATCACCCGCGTTTGTCACCTGAAATTTTCTTATATATAAAATTAAATCATTACAAATATAAATGGAGATGAGTCCTCGTGAAATAGCGATTAACGTGTTAGTTGGTGAATTGGTTGGATTGTATGCATGTCAACCCTTGTTGGGCTATTTTATGCTTAAAGATGTGTTGTTTTATTCATTCTTTCTGGGTATTCAGTTTTATAAAAATGCAAGTTTTTTTAAAGACATTTTTTCTATCTAACCCATAAATGGGACCATAACAGGTACTACCACTCCGGGTCAGAGTGATCATGAAAGTAATGGCGATGATTGGGTATTCCACACTCCCCAGAGCTCCAGAATGCAGTTTAACGTCATACCCAGAACACCTAACGTGTTGGATTGTGAAATCGTAGTAAGTTAGTTTGAAATGCAGTTGTGCTGTTATGTTCTCTTTCGGACTGATACCCTTGTGAAAGGTAAGAACCCCCTAATCCGCCCAGATATGGGTTATATAGTACAACTACTGTTTTTTTACAAGGATGGCTCTGACATTAAATAACCCAAAAAAGTTTATATGGTATTAAAAAAACAAAACAAACCAAACAAATTTAACTTCATTATCAGTTGAAAAAATAGGAAGTAATTCAAAGATCAGATCGGGTTTGATAACTTTCATTAAAGTAGGCAAATGAATTTAGTGTAAAGTCAAACTAAAGCTTTTAAACATCACTGAATATGACGTTCATTTAGAATCTTCAGAAATGAGGGTGTATATTAAAAATGACCACAAAGCACAGAGAACTATTAATTCCGATATTTTCTCTATGTGTGAACCCACATCTCTCTCTCTCTCTCTCTCTCTCTCTCTCTCTATATATATATATATATATATATATATATATATTATATATATATATATACCTGTGGTGGGTGGGTGGGTGAAAATACTAAGAAATACTTCTTTGATATAGATATATAAATCTATCTATTTATCTATCTATCTATCTCTATCTCCATCTCTCTCTATCTCTCTCTCTCTCTCTCTCTCTCTGTATATATATATATATATATATATATATATATATATATATACCTGTGTGTGTGTGTGAAAATACTAAGAAATACTTCTTTGATATAGATATATAAATCTATCTATTTATCTATCTATCTATCTATCTATATCTCCATCTCTCTCTCTCTCTCTCTCTCTCTCTCTATATATATATATATATATATATATATATATATATATATATATATATACCTCTGTGTGTGTGTGTGTGTGTGTGGGTGTGTGAAATACTAAGAAATACTTCTTTGGTATAGATATATAAATCTATCTATTTATCTATCTATCTATCTCTCTCTCTCTCTCTCTCTCTCTCTCTCTCTATATATATATATATATATATATATATATATATAGGGCAGTCAGTAATATTTCATTACATAATGTTTTCCTTTTTCAGTCTCATTTTTTTATGAAAAAAAAGAAGAAAAAAGCAAGGAAGGAAGGAACATTATCATACTTTCAGGAATATAAGATAAGAGTATACAACACAGCATTCAAAATACTGGTATTATAAATAGGTAACTATCAATGAATAATTACGATTGAGAACCGTGTGGTTTGGAATAATTTCAGTGAAACGAAGTCTTTGAATGATTTCAGTGAAATTTCAGTGAAACGAATGACCCGGCAAATACGACTGCTGAAAAAACCAAAAAACCAACTCGATTGAAATTAATACAAATCAGTAGAAAAATATTTTGTCGGAAGTGATTTGCTTCGAAAGTAAAGAATAAGAAATACAAGCGAAAAGTTTTGGCTTCTAAATGAATATTTCTAAGAAATAAAAGAGAAGAAATTCTGTTTGGAGTGAGATATTCTAATACGAAACAACGATCAACTTATTGGATCAAAGAAAATAAACGACCTGAAATCATTCCATCTATTTCTCTTCCGCCGTTTTTATTTGCATAGCATGAAACTGTTGGTCATAAAATCATCATGATAGGTGGTTTAAGATTTTCAAATCAACTTGATATTAGTGTGTATCATAACACGAGGGGAAAATGTAAGCAAGGAAAAGAAATAAAATCAAAAGAAAAATGCAACCCAGCTGTCGCTTAACAGATTGACCTTTTCCACTAGGAAATGATTCACCATCAATTCTGTTAAGCGACAGAATTTTGAGTGAAAGATCGCAACACGTGAACGCAAATCTTTTCAAATCCTCTCATGTTTTATTTGGCTAGTTTGTTATTTTGTACATTGTACATTTGAATTGCGAATTCTACCCCAGTTTATCAAACACTTCGCGGAAATATAATCGGATGAAATACTTGATACTTTTCAATGCATTGAAATTTAGATTGAATACTTCGGTGGAATTTCCTGTTTAATGCAAATTTATGTACTTTTTTATTCGCGTTTCCTATTTGATTTTCATCATTTTCTTTTTTTTTCTTTCTGTCTCTCTTTCCTCCGTTCTATTCGTAAACACGCATAAAGGCCTCCTTTGGTGCTATTAAGTTCACTGCCGAGATTCACTATTTATAGAATTTAATTATATCTATAGAAATAAGCGGAAATTTCTGTGTTTCTGTCCGCACACTAACATCAAAACGACCTTTATCATGTCAAATTAAGGCGCTTATCATAACAATTTTCATCGTTAGAATTGAACCAGCGACCCGAGTTCAAATCCTGGACAAAGCTGTTTGAGTTTCACTTCATGCTAAGTTTTCCTCTCCCCTCTCCAGCTATGGGTAAATAGAAGGACAGACTGGCTTCTTTATTCAGTCCAGAAGAAAGAAAACTGAATTTGAACCGTCTATACTCCACTTAAAAATTAGCTTTTGTTGCATCCTGCTCGTAGGTTAGGGTTTAGCTAAATACATACAGCGTTAATAATGAATTTATTTATTTCCTGATGAAGTCAAAATGCGACAGAAGATCGATTTAGTTTGGGGTACCCAGCTGGAAGAAACTCTTTGGTGTGTCAGAAATTTTTGAGCCTCTATCTCAAACCCATGGAACAATTATAAGTCTCATCCATGAATTCGGGAGTGTTAAAGCATGTGAAATGGGTTAAAGAAAGAATCAACATCTATTCCTCATTAAGGACAAGACATCTTACCGAGCCACACGGATAGGATGAACATCAGCAATGAATAACCATACTTAACAATAGAGAATGTTTATAACTAAACATGAAACTTGTGCTTTTAACAAAAGCAAAATTGCTGTGATATGAAAGGTATTGTTTATCAACTGTTGAATTGTAGAGAAGCTGCCATCTGTGAGATAAACTCTCGTCAAGTGGAAACACTACACCAGTATTTGTTGAAAAAGTGAGATTCTTTGATAAATCGGAAAAGTAATTTACATTAAAACTCAAGATCGCTCCCATCCTCTCGACGCTGACTGTATCCCGTGGAGATGGGTTAAGATTCCTCAACAAAAAAAACCTTATGGCAAGCCCCAAACCCTTTTTATCATATGGGTGCTAGAAGGCGGTGGCTGCGGGTCTACATGTCCTGGGAATGACGTTAAACTCTATCTGATGGTGAGGTTCCAGTTTTGGAGGTTTGGGGAATGTGGAGCACCCCTTCATCACCATTGCTCCCTGGTCCACTCTGACCCGGAGTGGTAGTACCTGTTAGGGTCCCATCTATGGGTTAAATGGAAAAATGTATTTATAAAAAAAATGTATTATCCATTAAGAATTGATTTATTTCAAAACTTTATCGGCATTAAATGATCCACTGAGGTTGATATGCCGTAAAACAAAACAAACCAAAACCAAACCATCTACAAAAAAAAGAAAAAAAAAGAGCAGGAGTGTCGTGGGTATGAAACTAAATTGAATATGATGATGAGAATTCAGAATTCAACATTTCTTTCTAAACAGATGCATCGATATCATCATGGACTGTTACAGCTTTAATCAAACCAGTTTACGGATCATCTAGTATAATTTAAAATGAAGGAAAAAGAAAAGCGACATTACTTTCTTTCCAGTATGGATGTTATAAACTGTTTATTTATATAACTGTTCTAAAAGTGAAAAAACAAAACCTTTGACATTTGAGCGTTCATTAGATGAAGCTTTTGTTATACAATTATATTCAAGAAACGAGAATAATCGATGCGGGCAGCTATCAATTAAACAGTAATTTTTTTGTCGAATTGAAACGAGATTAAGTCCAATTTATTTATTTGACATTATTTTATTGAATTCTTCATTTTTCTTTTACAAATAATCTGAAGAAAATACAAACAAGAAGAGAAAAAAGTATATATTTATTTATTTGCATCATTCGTATTAGAAGTCTTAAAACAATTAGAATAAAATATATATTTTTAAAATCTCATGTCAAAGACAATCTAACTGGCATTGGAAAATTTTGCAAATTTTTCTTTCTTTTTTCTTGAATCACAAAAAATAGGTTGACATTTGATTAGAAATAGAATAGAAAATGTTGAATAGATTCTTGCAATGAATAAGAAAAATTATCATCAAAATTTACTGATTTCTTCTTCTTCTTCTTCTTCTTCTTCTTCTTCTTCTTCTTCTTCTTCTTCTTCTTCTTCTTCTTCTTCTTCTATATCTTTCATTTTATTTGAATTCTTTATTAAATAATCATTGATCTGGATTAAAGCTGTATGTCAGTTTGCCAGATGTTTACGAAATTAGAACTATCTATTGAATGGGATTATTGCTACGTTTTTTTTTCTAACCTAAACAAGAACAAAATGCAACCGATAGATTGCGCTGTGAGCTTAGAATCGGATCAAAATGAGGCGGAAAATGAAAACGATTCTGTGTTTCTCGGGGTGGAGATATGGAGAAATAGTTTGAAACTGGAGCATATACACGTAAACAAAGTTGATTAATGATTAAGAACGTTTGATATTCAAGAGATATACACGATTATCCACCGATGATATTTAAAGTTGAAATCGATTTTCAAACATTTATCTTTTTAAATCTTCAATCCATTGTTTCATCTATCTATCTATCTATATATCTATTTCTCTCTCTTCTCTCTCTCTCTCTCAATATGTATATATTATATATATATATATATATATATATTATATAAAGAGAGAAGACAGAGAGAGATACAAACACACACACACACACACACACACACACACACACACACACACATATATATATATATAATATATATGTGTGTGTGTGTTTAAGGGCCGGGTTAGCTCAGTCGGTAGAGCGTTCGGCTAGAAACCACAAGGTTCCTAGTTCGATACCCCCCTCGCCAACTCAGCGGATGAGTAGCACAGGGATCTGTGCGGTAAAGTAAGGAGCTGATGGTAGGTGTGGCGCTCCACCTCAGATGTCTAGCGCTAGTGAAAAGGGGATAGACTCCCTCGCTGCATGGCTGATACCGACATTAGGCCGCCCCGATTACTTTACGTTTTTTACTTATATATATATATATATATATATATATATA
>CM042144.1:91517167-91534667 GCA_023376005.1 Doryteuthis pealeii
TCTCTCCTTACGCAGCTCTCTTCCACCAAAATACCTCATTCACTCTATGCATCTAACCTATTTAAAAATTCGTCCCCATATTCGTTTGGATGATTTGGCGATGGAGGGGGTGGGAAAAAATAAAAACAGAAAAACCCAAGAAACTGAAAATATATGTAAACAGAAAACAAAATTTGTGGGTCATTTTGGTTACCCCCTTTCCCTTAGCTAGTATATTAGCCTGCCGACTGTCTTCCGTACTTTGTTTGAAAGCAAGCCGGTCAGTGCTCTAATACGGGAGTGGGTGTCCTTAGTGGGTTGTCGGTATAAAAAATTTGGGGTTCTGTAGGCCGGACGGGTTGGGTTGCTAAAAAATTTGACTTTCCAGGAAAAAACCTTAGAGTGATACGGGGGTTTTTATAAAAAACTTGGGATTGGGGTCCTGGATCTGTCCTACGAGAAAAAACTGGGGTTGATGATCATTCAGCCTCCTAACTAAAAGGATCTATGGTGTATGCAGTTTTTACTTTTCTTTGTTTTTATCTTTTGTTTATTTTAAAGACTTTGTTTGTCTATCTAAGGGATGGGGTCCCGAGACGGGATCCCCGTCAGTGCTGGCCATGATGGGCAGGCAACAATGTTTCCATTCCTGCCCCCGTTCTCACACACAAGCTTGCGGCATTTATCCACCTTTCGTTGAATGTCATGGTGTCGAGCATCCTCCTATCGCACCTAATCTTTATTTTAAGCTGATGCTTGAAATAACAGATCAGATTCTGACAGGAGAATTCCCCGCCCTCATGCAATCCCTTGTTTCGCGTCGACCATATCACCATTCTAGCTACGGCTAGTATAGCGAAAAACACCTTTCGTTTTTCTCCGGCGAACGGCGGACTGACGTTATCCACGACGTAACCCACGTCGAGCGGCACCCACTGATTGGGTGCGATACGGGCCGTAACCTCGCTCACGTACTCCCAAAACGAACGAACCCCGACACAGTGGTAGAAGGCGTGCTCAGCCGTTTCCTCTAAGCCACTGTCGCAACGGGTGCATGATGGAAAATCTGCGGCGTTTGCTTTGTATTGCACGCTTGCGAGCGGCAACGCATTCCGAGCGAGTCGCCAGGTGAGGGAGAACTCGGAGTTGTTCATGAACCCAGCACCTGGCGCCCAATTCCACTGCGAGCGGACCTCCTCCAACGACGAGCCGTGCCGTTCCACGAGCGGATCAGAGGCGGACCCCTCCACTATTGCCCGATACAGTGCCCTTCGAGGCCATGAGGCGTCACTAGACTCAGGTAGTCTTTGAAGGGCGTCACGACACTCAACTAGAAACCGCTCGTTCCGTCGAATTTTACGGGGCCGCGACTTCAAGTCCGGGAAGGTGACCCGGATTCGCAACGACCAAGCGGTTTCGGTGTGTAACGATCGATTCAGAAATGCCAACCTCTCAGCGTCTCGATGAGCCGCCAAGTTGGGCATCCCCAAACCTCCATTACAAGGCCGCTGGAAACAAACCTCCCTGCGTACCATTGGCCGGCGCCCTCTCCACAAAAAGCGGAAAAGGGCCCGTTCTATCGCCAATAACCGAGCCGCAGGAAGAGGAAGTACAGATAACCGGTAAAGGACCAGGGGAAAGATGTACGTAGCACAAACTTCCGCCCTGCCCTTTAAGGACAACCTCCTTGGAAACCATTTTCGGATCCGAGCTTCCACCTTTGTCTGTACTTCCGACCAATTTTTATCGATCTGGAGATCCGGCCCGAACCACACGCCCAGGATTTTAACGGGACCGTCACTCCAGCGGAAGGGACCGGGCAGGGTATCGGATCCTGCCCAGGCACCCAACCGCAGCCCTTCGCTCTTATCTAAATTGATCTTTGCTCCAGTGATTCGTTCGTACCTTGTAAGCGCCTGCTTCACCGCTTCTATGTCCGAAACGCATGACACGAAAACGGTGATATCATCGGCGTACGCGGATACTTTGGCTTTCACGCAGCCAGCAACAGTAATTCCGCGCAGGACCGGACATGCCTCCCCATCTCTAAGCCTACGGAGTAAGGGCTCCAAAGCGAGGACATAGAGAAGAGGAGACAGGGGGCAACCCTGTCGCACAGAACGCTCAATCGGAAAGACAGCCGAGCGCTTCCCATTAACTTGTACCACAGCCGTAGGGGATTGGTACAGCATCTTTATCCATTTGCGGAACTCCGGTTTGAATCCGGCGGTCTCCAAAACAGACTCCAGGAACCGGTGGTCCACCCTGTCGAATGCCTTGGACTGATCTAAATTGATCAGCGCGGCACATTTGTCGTCTTTTATTCCCTCTAGGATCATGCGAACCAGATGCAAATTGTTTTGGATCGATCTTCCTTTCACAGCGTAGTTCTGTTCCAGTCCGATCAGATCACCGATAACATTCCGCAAACGGTTCGCTAAGACCCGGGCCAAAATCTTTAACTCTGTGTTTAGCAGAGTTATGGGCCTGTAGTCATCTAAGCCCTCCCAAACATTCCTGCCACCTTTCTTCAGCAATGTGATCACACCCTTGGTAATACGCTTTGGGATTGCTCCCAAAGCAAACCAATTGTTGAACACATCCGTCAGAATAGGGACAAAAATGTGCGACAACCTCAAGTACAATTCGTAGGGTAAACCGTCCAGTCCCGGAGCTTTGTTGAGGCCGACCTGCTTCAACGCATTACGGACTTCAGAGTCTGTAATCCTCCCCTCACAACCAGCCGCTTTCGCCTCCCTAAGGTGGGGAAAGTCGGCTAAATAGTTGTGGAACCTCTGCACCGGGAGGTTCGCAACCTGGTAAATCGTTCCTGGAAATGCCCTCGGAAGGCTTCCCGCATCTTACGACCTGCACGAAGGCTGTGCCCGTCCGGGTTACAACCTTGTCAATATATCGTTCCGGAAACCTTCTGAACTCTTCCTGACGCAATCCTGCGTCCAATTTCACGGCCTCGTTGGACACTCTGTTTAGCCTAGATCTAACTACACAACCTTGATAGCGTTCGCTAGCCTCACGCTCAAGGTCCCCTCTAGCTAGATCTAAGGCTAGGGGATCCCCCCCATCCACCGCCCGGGAAATTCTATCTTCTATGGCCTTCACTTTCGCTGCCTTATCTAGGGCAAGCCGTTGGCAATATTTGATAGTGAAGTCCCTAATCCTAAACTTAAGGTCAGCCCACCATCTATTCCCAATAACCGCCCCCACTAACGCCCGCTTAATAAGTAAAACCAGCCTCTCACGGTAGTCACGTACCCCCAGCACTGAGGTATTTAACTTCCAGTAAGAGACCAGCCTAGGCCTATCGCTTAAGCGAAGAGTGACAGTAAGCAATTTATGGTCACTCTTCGCATATAAGTGGAACACAGGACAATCTAAAATGTCAACATCGGCTCTTCTAACTAACACTCTGTCCAAATATGTTTTAACTGGAGCAGAGGGCGAGCTATTCGTCCATGTCCACATCTCCCGCCCTGGGTGTGTTTCGCGAAACCTGTCGACCAGATCGAACTCGGCCATTAGATCGCGCAGGCTGCTATCACACCACGCCGACCCACTAGCTCCCCGTCCCGTCCGGTCTAACTTGGGATCAAGGATCGCATTCCAATCTCCCATTAAAACTGTCCGCCCCGAATACGTCATGTACGACCCAAATTGCCGAAAAAAGGATCTCCTCTCAGCGGCGCTATTAGGCGCATAAACTGCGAGCACACGGAAATTGTAGCTTGATACGGCAATATCGGCCACAATCAGCCTACCACCAGCGCCAGCATAAACAACGTCAGTCACCGCCCCCAGACTGCTTTTTACTAGCAGTGACACACCTCGACTGCTTGAATCACCGAATGCTGAATAGACCTCATAAAAATGATTACCACCCAGCACCCGGCCATCCACGCTTGAAACGAAATGTGTCTCCTGACCGCGGCGACGTCCACGCCAAGAGACTTGAGTTCTTCCCTCAAACGACTAGCGTTTGAGGTGTCCCTCAAGCCTCTACCATTTATACTAGCAAGAAGAAGAGACATTGTCGCTTACCTTAATCAGTGTCCACCACTGGCAGGAAATCCTCTCGGGTAAGGACGCCGACGGTTTGTCCAAGACTCCCGGTACCCAATTCTTTGGTAACGGTATCTGTTCTGGCAATACCTCCGACATCCAGGGGATACTTTATTTTTAGTGCCCTGTAAAAAGAAGGGTGCATGAAAACGGGGACCCTCCCCTTGCATTTAGGTTTCATATTTTTACAGTAGGGATGCACCCTGTTAACCAACTTAACGCCCGGGAAGGCCTTTTCGGCTGCGTCTATGGTTCGCCATATCCCCAGTGCATGGCCACTGGCCTCCCGAACGAAAGTGGTAACCAAGGGTGCATCCCTGAAATTTAAGGGATTATTTGTTGATTTCCCATCCACGGAGTCTAACTGAAGGAGTGGGGCCCACGCTCTTTTTTGTTGTACAGTCAGGTACTTTTCAACCTGTTCGGCTCCACCATGCATAAGTTCTCAGGAAAAAGGTCTCTTTTTCGGTTCCGTGGATGGGCTTGACTGTCTGGCGAACTTGATTTCGCCGGTGAAATAGATTTTTCTCTTTTTTCTTTTTGAGGGGGAGTGGATTCGGGGCTTTGTGTGTGCGAATCAGTGGGCTGGGATGAAGGTGTAGGGGATTGGGTAGGTATGTTATTTTTAAGTGTTGTGTCTGTAGTGGACTCTTCCACTGTGTTGGTGTTAGGGTCTACGGTCTGGGCTTTTTTCTTTTTTCGGCTGACCGCCATTTTACGGTCAGCCGTCTCCCCCTCAGCACAAATTCTTCTTTTAACTCCAGCATCCATTAACTCCATTGGTATCACCACCACTGGAGCAGGTTTGCTGGGGTTCTTTAATGGGGTAACCTTTGGAGAAGGTTTTGGTGTTGTTTTCTTGACGGAGAGGTGGTAATGGTTGTAGCGTAGGATTCCCTCCTATCCTTCCTCTTCACTTCAATCCAGTCGTCCTCCGCTTTCTCTGCGTTGAGGTTAGTAGTTCTTCCCTCTGCCTGTCTTCCAGCTTTTGTTGTTGTGTTGTCGCCGCCGCTTCTGCTGCTGCTACTGCTGGCGCTTGTGTCGCAGTGGCTTTCTTCGCAAGTAACCTTTTAGGGCAGTTTTTTGCGGTGTGCCCCTGCTGCCGACAATCCCAGCAGTGAGGTCTGCGCCCCTCCACAACAACCGTAATGATTTGGGCGTTAACCGAGTACTGGTCCGGGATACTATCAAATCCGTCTTTTCTTAGGTTCATTATGAAGGTGGACTCGCCCACCCGCACCCCTCTGTTCAGCGTGGTATTGCTTGCTTTCACCTCCCGTAACTACTCAGTATCGCCATTAGTTGGTCTTCCGATACAGCTGCGGGGACGTTATGCAGGGTTACGCGAGTCCGCCTCTTGCCTTTGTACTCTGGCTGCAGTTTAACCTCCTTGTAGAATAGGCTTTTAGTTGCAGACCTCACTGCTTCGGCCTCGCTTGGGAAGAGGACATCCACGTGGCAAACCTCCTTCTGCTTATATGCTCGGCAGGAATTTTGTTTGCCAGCAGAATGTCCACCATTCTTTCTTTTGTGAGGCCGATTAATCTCCTTGAGACCGCCTCCGTGCTGATAAACGAAAGAATCCTCGGCTCCAAATTCACAACTGCCTCGGGGAGGGGCTTAATGATGTTCCCCTCCAGCAGGTCTTTGTATTTGTCGGTCCAGTTGGACCTGTGGAGCTCTGGATTCTGTTCTTTAAATATTTTTCCTGAGACGGTCTCCAGCTTGTCTTTTTGGCCGGCTCAGGGGCCTTTGTTGGTGCTTCTTTGGGCTTTCCTTTGGGAAATAGCTCTTGTAGAGCTTTTGGGAGGGATGGCCACTCCATGGTGCCTTTTGAAGTACCAGGCATTGCTGGTGGAGGCACCAGGGGCTTTTTCCTCCTCCTTCGCTTTTTTCCCTTCGGGGCAGCCGCATTCTCCGGGGTCACGGGTGTTGTCTCCACCCGGTATGGGCTGGCATTTGTACCCTTTTTCGGAGTCTCATTGTCTTTGTTGGTCTGGTCGGGCACGGCCTCGTTCACCACGGGTCCTTCGTTGGAGTCGTTTAGCTTTTGAACGGGGTTCGCCCCTTCGGGGTTGGTTATAATCCCGGCTGGTTCGGTTTTTTCTGGTTCCTTTTCTGGAATGGGTTCCGTTGTGACAGGTTCCGCTGCTTCTTCGCTGGGTGAGATAATGTCGAAGTCTTTAAATAGGGCTTCGGCCGTGTCGTCTCCCAGCTTGTCAATGTCGAAACCGTCAGAAAAGGGGTCGTCAAAAATATCCATTATTTTATGGATATGCAGAATAAAATGCCCAACAGGGGCAACAAAAAGAAAAAACCCCAAGAGGGGGCGTTAAAAATAAAATATTCAGTTGCTTACTGTTAAAGGGACGTGCTTGTCAAAGAAAAAGAAAGAAAGAATACTGAGAAAAAAGACTGCTACTAAGCAGGAAGAGAAAAAGAATTCCTGACCTGCAAACCAGTCGTGAAATGGTAAAAATCAAATTTTGTAGCGTTTATATGCAGCGTTTTTCACGCGATGGGAAATGCAAAGCTAAAAATTGTTTTTTTAAACTGTGGCTTGTTTAACGTTTATGTGACGTGGATTGTATTCACGTGATGTGATGTGATGACGTTAAATTTGTATTTAAAAAAACATTATAATCAAACAAACTTGCATTGGTGTTAATGCACGCGGTGTTCAGATGAATTTTTTTTTTTTTTTTTTAAATAAATAAATAAATAAATTAAAAAAAAAAAAATAAAAAAATTTAAAAAAATTAAAAAAAAAAAGGAGAGCGAAAATTCAGGGATCATTAGGGTCAGGTGGTAAGTGACACAGTAAAAATTTGTTTAAATGCCTATATATATATATATAACTACGGGCAAAGAGATGGACAATCGTTGGCGTGCTGGGTTCCATTTGGTTGAGGGGATGAGAATGACGACGGGGTGCTTACACTTAATTTTTGTTTTAAATCTGCTTGATTCTAAATAATATATAAAAATAAATAAATAAATAAATAAATAAAAAATCAGTTAATATAGAAATTAAATATTTTTTAATTAAACAATAAACTAATGCGTTCTGTGTTTTTATTGGTCAGTATGATTTGATAATTTAAATGATTAATGTGGTTAGTAGTATTTATTGGTCTTGCTCCTTTTTCTTCTTCAGTCAGATTTTAGCCCTGAAGAGCTTTATGCGAAACTAATAGTAGGTTCGTCTGACTCAGTAGATATCCTTATATATATATATATATATATTATATTATATATATATATATATATATATATAATCCAAAAGTCCAGAGAAGAAATCTTCCTTACGACACAAGAGTTTTATTTAAACAAAACCAAGTCGCAGATTGAGAGCTCTATGTGTGCTCTTAATGTTAGAGTCACAGAGAAAATATATGAGTAGAGATTTAGCATTATAGTCTATTTCAGGGAGCTTAGACAAATAGTCTAAATCTCCCGACTTATCAGATGCGAATTATATATATATATATATATATATATATATATATATATATATAATATATATATATATATATATATATAAGTCTAATTTTCGATTAGCTGTCGGTAGAGCGCTCGGTTAGAAATCACAAGGTTCCTAGTTTGATACCGATCCTTGCCAACTCAGCGTATGAGTAGCACAGGGATCTGTGCGGTAAAGTAAAGAGCTGATGGTAGGTGTGGCGCTCCAACTCAGATGCTAAAACAATCTCCTCGGTCTAGCGCTATTGTAAAGAGGATAGACTCCCCCGCTAACTGGCTGATACCGACTTTAGGCCACCCCGTCGACTTTACTTACTTATATATATATATATATATATATATATATATATTATATATATATATATATATATATAAATTATTTAATACACACATTCTATATTAATAAAATTCATGCCTAACTTAATTACGTAAGGTCTGTTAGTTTTCTTTTTCTTTCTTTTCTTTTCCTTCAAATTTTCTAAAAAAATTCAAACAAATAATACTTTTCTCATCTTTTGATCAATTGTATCACTTTAGGAAATACGTCACACATTTCAAACGTCTTCACTTGTACGAATCACGTCACCATTTCTCAAAAAGAAACTCTACGAAACAGCTATATCCTTCCTCTGTATACACTTTCTTAACCGCTGTTATTTTGAGAGAAAAAAAAAATCATTGTTCAGGCAACACCCTTTTCCATCCTAATGTCCTGATAAATATTTAATAAAAGCCGAAACGTTTTACCGTTTACTTCACCATCTAGAACGAAGTCATTTTTGGGGAATACTTTGTTATTCTATTTACTACACATACACACGCACACATACACGTGCACGGACGCAAACAAACACACACATATATATGTATTGTCATCCACATATAGTCCTGTTTCACCGTATCACGTCTCATGAGTGCGGCTAGACAGGACAGACTTCTTCAGGCCGGGATTGAAACTCGATCAATCTATTGTCAGCCAGAATTCTTACCTCCATGATATATATATTATGCGATTTTCAAACCAAAATTTGGATTAAAAATTGCATCACCGAGAAACTGACATTCACCAAGCGCTGTTGATTTTATATATTCTCATCCTGTCGTAGATATACAAGCTCTATGAATGATATTCAGTACTCTTAACTTATAAACATTATTATCAATATCAATAATATATATATATATATATATGCATACGCACACACACACACACACACACACACACACACACATATATATATATATATATATATATATATATATATATATATATATATATATATATATAAACTGTTCTAACACCTCCTCATGTTGTCTTCATTGCTTAATGTTCTAATTTTCAAAAATACAATCATCAGATAAAACATGAGATTATTTCATGTGATAATTGTATTTTTATACATGACACAATAAGTAATGAAGCCGACATGAGGCGAGATAACAATTTCTAGTAGGTTTTAACTTGTTCTACTGGCTAGTATTTGAGTACTTTCTTGATTTAAGAAAAACGTTTTAAACGATTTGTTTATTCATCATCATCATCATCATCATCGCCTTTGCCCACAAGAACTTCATTTAAGTCCTTCAGATGGCATCCTGTGTCCATACTGAGCTGATGAATGTAAGTTTGTGTTAGTTGGCCAACACTCTATACGTAGGATTCCATTGGGAACATTGCTTATGAGTTCATACTTACTTATGCAGTAGTGTCCAACATGGCTTGCATGACTTATAGTGCACTAGATGGGAAGTAAGTGGTCATACAACTTCCTAATTTATTGAATACAACAAGCAGCATCCTTGTGTTGTTCCCACCTTGCATCTTTACAAATGTTTCCTTAGAGACTCATATATATATATATATATATATATATATATATGTGTGTGTGTGTATGTGTGCGTCTCTATCTCTCTCTATACACACACACACACAAACACATACACACACACACACACACACACACACACACACACATATATATATATATATATATATATATATATATGTATATATAAATCCTCAATACTTTTTTGCCCATGGTTCTGTCAAATGCGAATAATTTTTAAATAAATCTATTTGACCCATAGCTGTAGTCCCAACAGATACTACCACTCAAATTCAGAGTAGACGTCGGAGTAAATTCAATGAGGAGCTTCTCTACAGTCTCATAATCTCCAGAACTGATGCTTCACCATGACATACAGGTTAATGGTCTACCCAGGGTACACATTTTTGGGAGATGGAGATCTGCAGGGGATACAGTCAGCAAATGTTAAGAATTGCCGTCAGGGCTAATATAAAAGTTAAATCTACGTAGCAGAAAAATATTTCTTAATCTTCTTTGTATTCTTCTTGTAGTAATTGCGCTTTCATTCGCCTACTTTCATCGTCGTAAGCATCATGATCATAAGCATAAGCGACACCATCATTCCCCGACTGATTTTGTTAACAGTAGTCGTGCTGGTAGCTGTCATACTTGTCGCAGATGCTCATAGTTTTTATTTGTCTATCGGCTTCATCGTCAACGTTATTATTATTTGTTTTATCTGCATTTTCCCTTTTTCATATAAAGTGACAATCTCATTAATTTAGAATCAGTTTAATCCGACGGCTTTGGTAATCAGTGCAAAATGGCTCGGAAATAGATTTTCTTGGAACATGTCACCCCGACACATCCGAGGATGTTCTACCGATGATCTCCCCCGTCATCTACCCACCAACCCTCTTACCCAAAAGCTAGCATATAACCTCCCCATCATTCCTACTTACCACCACCATTCGCTCGTCACGTTGCTTCCTCTTCTTCTAAACCTCTTGACCTCCCCTCACTTCCCCACAGTAATAATTCATTAATCTTTGAGATTCTTTTGATGAGAATGGCGAGCCAGAATTAACATGGATTTCGTTCAACTTGATTATAATTGCCGTCACAATAAAAACAGATTAAAGAATCTTTGGATACGTGATGGGGGGCAGCGAGACTGGATTTTAGAAAGTGGAGGATGAGGAGAGAGGGACAATTTTCGGGATCATTTCAGAAGGAGAAGAACGACTTTTATGACAGTTTATTTTCTCCGACGGGATTTTACTATTCAGCCTTTTCCATTCAGTCAGTCCCTCTATCTTCCTCCTTTCTCCTTCTGTCACTTTCCAACCCCCATGACCTCTTCTTATCTTCATCTTTAAATGATGGCCATTTTTACACGGTGTCTGATGATAAGAAGAACCCTTGTCATGCCGTGTTTGTCATTCGCAGTGCTTGATCAAAATGTTCTGTACCTTTGGCGGCGTCTGAATCTATGTAGATACATGTGTTGATTTATTATTGGGTAGACAATTGTGTAAGTGAATCATCGAGAAGTTTACATTATTATATAATACTAATATATACAATATATTATTATAACACTATATGAATATACAATGGAAATTTAATAAGATAATAACAAGAAAGCTGATGGTTTTGTAAGATATTGCCGAGTTCATCTGGGTTAGTGGTAATGATACATAGGTCCAGAAATCATGCTTGAAGCAAGAGTCAACATCTGATGGCTTTGTTGGGCGCACAGCTTGTATTTTGAGCAGCACATGTTTCTAATATCATAATGATATTATCACTATATATATATATATATATATATATATATATATATATATATATATATATATATATATATATATATATATATATATATATATATATATATATAGTAAAGTAAGTAAAGTCGGCGGGGCGGCCTAACGTCGGTATGAGCAAGTCAGCGAGGGAGTCTATCCCCTTTTCACTAGCGCTAGACCTAGGAGATTGTTTAGCATTTGATGTGGAGCGCCACACCTACCATCAGCTCCTTACTTTACCGCACAGATCCCTGTACTACTCATACGCTGAGTTGGCGAGGACGCCAGCGAACTAGGAACCTTGTGGTTTCTAGCCGAACGCTTTACCGACTGCGCTAACTCCGCCCATATCTTCAAACAATAAATTTTCTCCTGACGATGACCTAAGGTCGAAACTAGTTGAGAATAAATAACATATAAGAAATATTCCTGTTTGTCTTATTACTTTTGGTTCATACTATTAATCATGGAAACAAGGCAAGGAAAAAGAACACTCTGCCTCAGGAAACAACCCCTGATGCTACTACCCCAAGCAATCAAACCACTACAAACCCACAATATGAAGAAACAGAACTACTAGCAGTGAGACTCCTTCGAAAGACTGATAAAATTGCAAGATACGAGTCGCACCTACAGTTCTTTTAAAAAACCTTTATAACGGATAAACTGATCCCAACCCACTTCAATATAGAACTAAACCCTTCAATCGGCAACCACGATAAGGATTTTTTAACGAGCTGGTACAAAAAAAATGGAACAGTTCTGTTTAGACCTTATGAAAGACACTGCAAGATTTTGCGAAAAAAGCCTTTCCGAAACAAATTCGGAAGCCAAAGTCCTGAAAGACAAAATTTAAAAAAAAAACAAACACGGATGAATACAATAAAATCACCACTACAATAAGTAATCATCAAGCGGACAAAAACAAAGAACTCCAACGCATCAAATCTGCAAAACAGAAAACTACGCTGGAAACCGAACATCAAAACAAATCAACGAAACCGAAGAAAATATGAAACTAAAAAACGTCTAATGAACACAAAATAACACACTTCAGAAATTCGACAAAAGAAACGAAAACACCAAAAGGGAAACAAATCCACATCAAACCAAATACATACGTGGATATCCTCCAACGACCAAGAAACAACGAAACGATACCCACAACACCGACTAACTCTGATAGAAAAACTAACTCAGAACCGACTAAAAATAAAACAAGAAAGACACTTTTGCAAACACCTAACCTAACTAGACACACACAAACCCCAGGAAACATACAGAGCCACCCAAAAAAACAAAGAAGCCGCCCAACCAAAACATTTGGAAGGGCGGACACAAAACACACTAAACAAAATAACAGAAGCTTTCAAAATTTTGCGAAGCAACTTCGAAAAACTTGTCAGTTTAGAAATGACCCACATAGACGTGTAGTAAATCTAAGTAGACACAAATTCAGTCTACATGTATTTGAACTACTGAACAAAGGCCTTAACTTTTGCCCCCGTCCACTACATTACAACAACCACACACTAAAAAATGATAGGAAATGTTTCTTCAGAAGAATTCGAATGAGAGCCCATTTTGGACTATCAGACTACAAACCAACCATTTTAGACCTACTGAGACAAACAAAACAGTTCATTCAACCCTAAAAACATAGATACAACCATCCAAACATTCTAAATGGCAGTAAAAGAAGATATCAAAAACACAAAAAACAACACCTACCATACAACAACCTAACAAAAAAAAAAAAACAACAACAAAAAAAAAAAAAAAACGCGAAATTCTAATAGAACTTTCCACCAGAGAGGACCTAATTATTACACAAGCAGACAAAGGCGGTGCAACGGTCATCTGGGGCATCGAGGAATATCTCAGAGAAGCCGAAAACCAACTAAATAAAAAGGAATTCTACCTTGCACTTCCAGCTGACCCCTTTGAGAACCACCAGAACATGATCAAAAATTCTATGAAAGATATGGTCGAAGAAAATCTTATCGACAAGGAAATGGCAGATAGACTAAAACCCAGCAACACAAAACCTGCTCGCTTCTGTCTAACCCCCAAAATTCCTATTTTTGCCATGTATTTTTCGAATCATATGTCATCATTTTTTTTTTTTGTTTTCTGTTATTTATTTTAGCAACGTAATTTTTCCATGTATTTCTTTTAGAGTCTTTGATAATTTTTCGAGCTTTGGCACTTCTATTTTATAACTGCTTAGGTTTCCCCCTGTTGGAATTATTCTAAATTCTTTTAATGTTGCTCCGTGTAATCTCACAGCTTTTTCTATTCCTCATGGTCTATTATGTCTTGAATAAGTGGAGCTTTTTCGTATGTCTTTTCAGCTATGTTTAGCAGTGTTGATAAGATATAGGATGTCCCCTTATTGGCTTCTGGGCTTAGTTTGGCAAGATATGAACTTTTAAATCAATCTCAATTAGCCTTTTTTCAGATTCCAGCTCGGAGTTCGTTTATCGGGCCTGTTTGCTAACTACCACCTATAAGATATAAGGATTCAGAATTGTTCCGCACGTGCAGATTGGATAGTAAATTCGGGAAGAAAGAAACGTACAGGTGCTAGGGCATGACAGGACCAGCTGATTGATCAGATCGAGCCTATCCGACCACCCGTCAGACCAAGTAAGGGCCAAAGTGGCGTGTTACGAGTCATTGACCACTCTGTCGCCTGATCAATTACTGCTCAACCACCAGAATTCCGTCCTTGCCCCTTACGGGTCACCACCCACGGCCAACAGGTGGTCCCATTGGGATGTTCTTACTGGGAGGTGCAGTTGGCGTATTCTACAGACCCAACCCACTGGGGATTTGGGGACCGTTGTAAGTGCTCCAACTGCAAATTGTATCACTGTCACCTTCATCTTCCACAAAACCCAATAGATGACCAGTTTTTGTTTGTTTTTCTTTCTGCTAATTAACAAATTATTATAATTATTATAATTAATTAATTCTGCTGTATTATATCCCAAATATTGTTATGCATCTTATTTTGTAGGACAGATTTTGGTTTGTGCATATAACAATCATCCGAATGATCAAATAATCAGAATTCCCAATGAATCATCTTTGCCATCGAATTAGGCCTACTTTTCTATTATTATTATTATTATTATTATTATTATTATTGGTTATGACAAGTGATGTCCGTGTTATGCGTGTTAGAAGTCAGTGTTGAAGAATATTGTATCTGATTACATTACAGCTCTGGGGAGGTTTTGGCATTGACGCTAGTATTTGCGTGCCGCTTGAGCCGTTTTGCTCGTGTGATCTTGAATATTGTTGATTTGCAGGCTAAAGCCGACATCATTATTATTGACTAAATAAAGGTAGCATCCGGGGCATTCCTAGAGAGTTTAATGATCGATATTCAAATATGAGGCAATCGTTTCTTAGTATGGATATGTGGAAAGGTCGAACAATTTCATCTTCCATTTTTTTTCTCTAGTATTGCTACTACGGCATTACCCCATTCAGAATATCTGATGGGATCAGAGCTGATATATTTCATCTTATTTAAAATTTATATATATATATATATATATATATATATATATATATATATATATATAAGTCTAGGGGAGTAACCAGTCTAGGAGAGGGATAACTTTGAATTCAAAATTCCTTAGGTCGGTCGTTGATTGGGTTTGTGGCAACCCTTGATGCACCAATTCTTTCCTATCGACTGTGCTAAAAAGTGTGGATGGTCCAACACAAGCCTTCATCACTATAAGCAAATCACTGTGTGGGTGTTCATTGTGTGTATGAACCCTCATACGTCGAAAATCGACGGGAGAGTCCATAATATATATATATATATATATATATATATATATATATATAAAGAATGACTTACTGGTAAAAATATTGGGTTGTTGTCAATATTTGGTTGGTACAAGTGTTACTCGGATTAGTCAGCGTTATAACAAATATAAAGTGATATATATATATATATATATATATATATATATATATATATATATATATATGTGTGTGTGTGTGTGTGTGTGTGTGTGTGTGTGACAAAAAGATGGCTTGAAATCGAGCAGTACTAATTTCACTTTCAATTCTAAAGAATCGTGATGGTTAGAGTAGGTTTAAACCGAAATGCGTACGCGCCAATGCATACATATACAATGTATGTATTTTGAAAAAGTTTATGTATCTACATGTGTCTATGAAGGCGCGTTTCAGTTACTACAGTAGGAAATAGAATCAGCGACCCGAGTTAAAATCCTGGACATGACTGTTTAGGTTTCACTTCACGCTAATGCCCTCGGAAAAGGCATGAACTCATATGTTCCGTCTTACCCCCTGCAAAGAGTAATTAGTTGAGTAGATTGGGTTATTTAGCTTTAATTAGGCACCTGGTAGTATGGAAGGAAAAATCCAATATAAAACCAGCTTTTCTACTATTAAAGATGACTTTGTGTCAAATCTTGCTTGTGGCGTAGGGTTTGAGTAAATGTATGCACGTTAATGGGGTAGATTAAGTCAGTATACCACAATAATCTTTCCATTGGTAGTACAAGCTCCAAATTTGGTATACATGGGCTCCAGAACCCATTATCTCAGGAATCTACGCTACCCAGGTTGAAAAACAAAATGGCCACCATTTTCAAAATAGCCGTCTCATCACATAAAAAAAGGATTTTCAGTGTTAAACGTCTATGAATAAGAACATTAAATAGATTGTATTTTAACAGGAGGAATATATTTTGGTGCTAATATTTTTGTATTTTTGTAACTGTCTTACAGAATTATCACAGATATTGCTGGGCAAAATCTGTGTTGAGGTGATATGGTTAAGCTCTATTACATTCTGTGAATAAGAGTATTGTTAACGCATCACTGTTGTGAGACTCAGCAGGGAGTTCAGTGTTGGCTTATAGTGTACAACTTGTAGCTGGAGTATACAAACCTAAACTGTAGTTTGTAGTATACCTGAATGTCCCAAATGCTATCTAATAAACCTTTGTATATAATTCAGCTAAACGTATAGGTAGTTGTAGTATTACACTATTAGATAGCCGCGCCTGGATTGACAGGTTGTGCTAGCGCGGGAGAGCCGAACCAAAGGTAACGGGACTTCGATTACTCGGAAGGTGTACAGATCGCATGGGGTGATCAATGAGAGCAATCTTCATGAGACTTCAGTATATGATTCATTACCTTCAGCTTTGATTTAATTTGTCTGTATGATTGAGCATGGAGCAGATATAAAGTCTCAACTGAGTTTTGGAGAAACTACAACTGACCTGGCTATTGCTCAGCTCCATCAATACAACAACTTTGCTAAATACAATGAAAGTCGTGCCACACTCATTTATTTCAGAGACAGAGAAACCCAATTTCCGGTCTACATAGGGATGTCTGTTCGTGCTAAGACAAGACACCTAATAGATATGCTCCTGACCATGGTCTCAATATTCCATATGGTTGAATAAAGACATGTAGAGGAAGGTGTGATATGTCCTCCAAAACTGAGGAAATGTCTTTTTAGCACATCTGCGATGGATAACTTACCATAATTCCCCATCACAACGATAACCACATCCTTCCATGGAACCGCCATATTCATCTCCCAACAGACAAAACCATGAAATCAAGAAGTACGGGAATCAATTCTAATTAAAATACCAAAGTATAGAAAGTTCTAGAAATCCCCGCCTCATATCCAGCGTTCTTCAAAATAAAGAACCTTCTCCTGAGATCTTTAATAATTTCTTAACACAAGACTAACAGGGTCTTTTCTGGCTTGAGTATTGACCAAGTACATGAACAGGCCAATGCTGTAGTGAAAGGTAATGGTGATGCCATTGGGATCACTGAGGATCCAGCTGCACTGAGTCGTGTTAATATCACAGTATGAGTTGGCGTCACTGGCCAAAGTAGTAAAGGAAGATATCACTCATCATGAGCAAACCAGCCATCTCAGAAATCCTTCTCTGACAAGATCCAGAAATTGTTTGGTGTAATTAACTATCTAGGCAATCCTTTTTAAGAATAATCAAAAGACCTGCTCACAAACCCAAAAACCAATGTGCATTCCAATACTGTTGAACTTGCAAGGACTCACCTTGAGAAAGATAAAGTTGCCTTCTGATAATTTTTCAATGGCCTGGGTGATGGAGGCTCCTTCTATAAGCATATCAAAAAGATTAAAGCAGACGCTTTTCGCATAAACTTTAAATGAAAAGAAGCAACAGGTACTCAAAAATGATTGCCGTCTATTCTCGCAACTCTTTATATCCTACCAAGCACGGGAATGTAACCTGCTTGAGTTTTTACTACATAAAAACTAGTATTTCCTGTGGC
>CM042144.1:91539667-91577167 GCA_023376005.1 Doryteuthis pealeii
ACACATGTAGAAAGCCACGCCTATAGAAACATTCATAGATTGTCATTCAAATGACTCGCCCAGATTTTGATAAACCATTTCTAGCAGATTTTTGAAAAATATTTTTGGAATACATCCTATGAGTCGTTTTCAGGAATAACTTGTAAGTCTCGTATGTATCTTCTATTATCTGATATTTGAGATCCTTCTTTCACATGAGGAGTAGGGGTATCTGTAGGAATAAAATTCGATGTTTAGGGTTTCGGGGTCGAATCTTTTCTCGTCGCAAATATTTACGAATGAATAGGCGTGTATGGAAATTCGCACCTGCTTAAAGTGCCATTTTTTTTTGTTAAATTCCCCAAAGATAGGTTAATAATTGAATTTTAATCAAATTTTCAGTACTTAAGAGATAAAAGATAAGTTTTTATAAATAAATCTTTATTCTAAATTTTGAAGACAACATATTCTATAATTTTGTTTTCATGTGTCACCCACACCACTACAACCACCACCACCACTTTTAGTTAATTTGCCTGATCTAATAAAGTTGCAAGTGAATCATTTGCACACTTTTTAAAAGATAATTCTATCAAAAAATATAATTTTATGATGGAATTGAACTGGTGTTCCTACGGACACTTTCTATTTTTGGTAGTTTAAAAAGCATACAATATCATAAACAATCCTTTTTCTTTTTGTCTTCTTTATATGTACAAAATCGACAACCATGGACTAAATTCTTTTACTGCAGCTCACTGGGATTTTTCTTATTTAATATAAAAAAAATCTCTGAATAAATAAATATGACTGATAAGATGGGAAAATATTGTCCATTCATTTTTATCTAAAATAATTATTCTATTTTATTTTTTTAATGTGGATGATTGTTTTTGGCATGGGTATCTGTAGTTTCTATCAATAAACCGTCTATGTGAAATAGTCCATCAGATGATTAAATACTTAACATTTTTCTTCAGCCAAAAAACAATTGTCTGCGTACATTTCTTTGTATAGATATTCAAGTTTTTATTCATTTATTTATTTTTGAAAAATACTTTTTTTTCTTAATTCAAAAAATATACCGTTTAGTGAGCATAAAACTCCAATACTTTAACACTTGAAAGTCACTAACAGTTATTAGATATTTGACCTCCACTCATAAAAGCCAATAGATTGTCGAGGTAATGTAAATAAAACACAGTAACAGTTTACATTATAAAAGATTTTCTTTTTTTTGTTTTAGACATAAATTTGAAATTCTCTTTTTCTCGTAACAAAGAAAAAAAAAGAATCATATTCTTTTATTTTAAATTAGTTTTAAATAAAGATTTTGCAGTTCCCGCCTAACTGAATCCGCATTTTTAGCTTACAAAGATTAGGAAAGAAGCGGGAGCGTAAATTTCCAAGTAAACAGATGCATTAGCAGCTTTTCTTCTGTAATCATGTGTCCTCGAATAACTGATGGCTAAAAAAAAAAGAAACCTGAAAAGAGAAACCATAATGTTATTAGAACGAATGATGTCAAAACAAAATTTCATAATGCAAGAAGAATAGCAAGTGTTTATAATGTGAGTATAGAAATGAAACGGTTTATCTCATAATAAGCCAATGCTGCAAACTTGCACACAAAATTCAAGACTAAACATGACTGGATAAGAAAGGAAACCAATTATAGAATTTTGCAAGAGATTAGAATTTGACCAACTTGACAAATAGTATATGTACAAACCAGAATTTAGCAAATGAGACACTGAACATTCAGCGGGACTTTAAAGATATGAAACGGACAATACTCGCCCTTCCAGTAGAGCTGACGTTGTGTTAATTAATAAGAAGAAAACAATTTTTCATCTAGTTGATTTTGTCATCCCAGTGAAAAATAAAAATTTAAAAATAAAAAAAGAGACATGGATGTTGCCAGAAAACCAAAGAAATTGTAGATCATGAAGGTGATAGTGATAATAATGGTGATTGGTGCAATTGGAACAATCCACAAAGGAAAAGAGACGAGAGGAACTGAAGATCAGATTGAGATTGATATTTCAAGTTGTATTTTCAACTGATTGAAAACCTAATGAATTTGTGAAGTGACTGGACCACCAGAAAGAGATTCATCTTCCACATTTCTTGGCCATACAAAATTTTCTTGTGCCTACGTAAAATCTATACATAGTGTAAAACATGATCCCTATAATCCTGTGTTAACTTTTAAAATATTTAACAAGGAAAGTCGTATACATTTAAGACTGACCTTTGTGTATGTTATTTCTGATTTGAAGCACTGGAACCACTCCGGACATTAAATACGGCTCAACGAAATTTCTAAGAACCCATAAGAAAAAACTTTTACTAATATTACATTAGAAATGTCGTCGTAAAAGTTTCTTCTCCCTAAGTTGAAAGTGATTTAAAGGCATGTTATCTTATAGATTATTTAATGCCCAAATTTTATTCATTTCTAAATGTTTGATAGTAATCATAACTTTATATTTTTGGTTCGGTTTATTTGTTCAATCCCTTAAAGATTATTTTATACTGATATCTTATTTCTTTGTAAACGTTTGATTATAATCATAACTTTATATTTCCATTGTTACATTACACACAATTTTTAAATTATCGTTTTTTTCATTTGTAAATGGCCTTTATAATCATCTTACCATTGATTATTAGTTTTTGTTCGAGATATTCTCTCGATGAAAGCCTATATTTTCCCATGTAGGATATAAAAGTGTGTTGAAACATTTCGTTGAGCCAAATAAGTATGTATACCAAATTTCGTGGCCTTACATAAAACCATTTGTAATTAATCAATATAATATAGTAGGTCACTGAATAGTGATTGTAGGTCAGGTCATCAGAATGATGACTGTAGGCAGAGTAGTTTTGAGAGATTCAGGAGCAGACATTTTTTTATCCGTTTTCGAATTTGATTTTGTTCTCGTGGGTTATGATTTTTGCAATAGCTGTGTCAATGTGGAAGAGCCCCTGTCTTTGTTTTATTATGTTACATTTGGTATGAGTGCCGATTCGCATAGACGGTGTAGATTCTTATTATGTATGGGTTTGAGCAGCGAAGCATGGTTGAAGTTAAATTGTCTGTATTGAGAAAACTACTCTGCCTACAGTCATCACCCTGATGATCTGACCGACAATCACTATTCAATGATCGACTTCTCCTTATACTGACCTACCCCGACTATCAGATTTCTTCAAAGGCATACAAAAATACCCACACCCGTACTCTTTTACTGTCCCTTGTCTTTCCCTTATCCAATTAACTTCTAAACACACAAATACATTTATCTCAACAAAATCTTTAAGAGCTTTTCTCTAAAATATTTTCAAGCAAAAAATATCCCGGTCACCTGATACACACATATGACCCACACTCCAAATATCAACTTTTCTTCTAAAGTCAACCGACTGACCCCATAAAAATAAAAGCACCATGCCCTACATATCTACCCCCTCCTGACATTCTCTTACCCTCACCCGTTTACCTTTTCACTATAAAAGCAGAATGTACATGCACGTATGTCAGTAAAGTTTTGAAAAAGCTTCATACAATGAGGCGAGATATTAACTGAATTCAACTGTCTGTGTTGTTATATCCACACTTTCATCTATTCTCAACCACACACACACACACACACACACACATATATATATATATATATATATATATATATATATATATATATATATATATATATATATATATATATAATATATAATATATATATATATATATATATATGTGTGTGTGTGTGTGTGTGTGTGTGTGTGAGAGAGACAGAGACAGAGACAGACAGAAAGAGAGAAAGAAAGAAGTAATGAAAGATGCAGTAAGTGTTTGTGTGTGTGTGTGTGTGTGTGAGAGAGAGAGAGAGAGAGAGAGAGAGAGAGAGAGAAGAGAGAGAGAGAGAGAGAGAGAGAGAGAGTAGAGTAGAGTTCAGTTACAAAGAAGTAACGCAACTTAAAGATAGGCGCTAATATAGTCGATAATATAATGTAATAGAATTATACAGAGCGTGTTTGGGCGAGAAAAATCGATTATAACACAGGCGTTCCGAAGATGATATAATAATAAAGCAGGAGAAGGTATTAACCTTACCTGAACCTTTTTACTTCCTCGTGGCCGACTAGCAGCATCGGGGGCAGTCTACAGAGACAATGAAGTGTGTATAGACGAAGCCGGCACCGCCTTGTGTATGAAGTGTCAGCGGCCCAAAGGGAAAGAATAAAAAGATAAAAAGAAAGAAAGGGGATGTGAAAAGGAGAGGTAACTGGGGATGGTTTCAGAGGTGTGGGAAAGGGCGGGAGTATTGGTAGCCTTATTAAGAGAGGTTCAGAGATGAAGAGATTCACGTCAGTGTGTGCTTACTCATGTATACAAGATCGTTTAAGTGTGGTGATTTTACGTATGCCAGTTTCAATCGTGCGGCGTCTACAATAAAAAGAATCCCTTAGGTACTTATTGATGAAAGAACAAATATTCGAATTCTGATTCCAAACAGTGATTACTTACTAATTAGTAATATTTAATTATGCATAAATATATATGGTATATAGATGATATCAAATGATGTTTTGATTTTTTTCATTAATAATATTCTTATTGTTAAAATACCTCCTTGTCCAATGAATGTAGATATTGAAAATTTGGCACATCAAACTGTCTATCGCGATTAAACAAAGAATCTCTTTTTAATGTTATAAATAATAGTAGAAGTATCCGGTCTATGGTCATAATAAAATGATTTTAGGAACATCAGGAAGTGTGAGAGAAAGGAGGAAGACGGAAGTAAGAGAGTGGATGAGAGGAAAATAATTGAGGAAATCTTTTTATGAAGTTAAAGAAAGATTGCTATATATATTACAATGTCGTTTATTTTAGGAAATCATTTCTGTTCACATTTAGAATTTTATTTAAAAAGATGTAACCCTAAACTCGTGAGAGTTTTGAAACAGTTTTATTTTTCTAAAAGCTGTTTTTGTACACATGACAAAAACTTAAATCCAGTTTTTAATTGGTTGTTGAGTTAGTGATGAAAATATATTCGTTTAATTTATTTCATTTTTTTACCCCTAAAATATAACAATAATATAATAATTAAACTTGTCCTCATTTGCTGGTGAAAAAATTCAGCGTATTAATTCAAATAAAAATCATTTGTTTTTTCAAGTTTTAACGATAGGAAAAGTTAAGAATTTACGTATTATAATTTGAGGAATAGGCTATTTTTGTGGTTTACATTTGAAATATCTCATCGTAGTGAAATGGTTAGCAAACTAGTTTGACTGATCCATTACTCCTGAATAGCGAATTCGATCCTCGCTGTGTACGCCATATTTGCGACCTTGAGTCACATACTGCTCGTAGCGAACGGGTTGAGTAAATATCTACATTTAAAACATAATTTAAAAAATGTAACCCTCAACCCGCGAGTTGTTTGAAACAACTTTATTTTTCTAAAGGTTAGTTTCCCCTTGCCTGTTGAGTTACAATGATAGGAAATACATTCCTTTAAATTCATTTCTTTCTGCCCTATGCAAATGTAACAATCAAAAGAAGCTAAGAATGGAAAATGTAATATTTTTTGATTTCAATTTCATTTTTGTTTACATTTAAAATTAAAAGTATCTTTTGATAAAGGTACCACTTGGTTTGAAAAATTTACACGAATTTTGTTTAGATCTCCAAAGGATTTTTTTAATACAATTAGTACTAAATTACAAAGCAATAATTTCATTGGAATCCGAGTAATATTTAAACAGCACGTGTCCTAAGACTTTTTGTACTTAGTTATGAAAAACTGTGATAAGTTCCACAAATCAATTGATTTTTAATAATTAAATTATATCATTTAATGAGTGAAATTCAAAAATTAAATCTCATACTGTTCCTCATAATATTATTATTTCATATGCCTTCTAGTTTTGTCTTTAAGAAACGAGAAATTAGACACGCCGTGGCGAAAGATTTGGTTCGACTATATTCGTAGTGTAATGGCTTTCAATCTAGTCATGCATATCCATTACCACTGAGGAGTGAGTTCGATCCTTGCGGGATTCCCCATACTTGTGATCTTGTATCCCGTCCTACCCATGGCGAACAGGTCATGTAAAAAAAAGGCGTCCCATCGTGCTGTGATGGTTAACAAGTCCATTATTACTGAATAGCGAGTTCGATCCTCGATGGATATCCCAGACTTGCAACCTTGTGTCACATTCTACATGTGGTGAACTAGGTGAATACTTAATTCGTTGGATCCTTTTGACAATTAGAATTTTATTTTTTTCCATGTCAATAAATTTCCGATCTTCTTGACCAGATGTTTTCAAAGTATATGTCTTCTGTGGGTCGCGAAATCAATAAATTGGGTCGAAAAATAAAATTGGATAGTGAAAATAAAGAAAAGATTAAATACACTGTAATCCAGGCTCGGTTATTTTAATGTACACTCCACCGGAAATACTTTCCTTCCCGTCGTTTCCTATATGAAGGAAATGTTCTGGTACTGGTAATTAAGAAACATAAAAATTTAGTTGTTGATTTTTACTGATTAAGTGATATAATTCAATAATTAAACAAAAAACAACCAATTTGTGGAACTCTTCACAGTTTTTCATACGTTAGTACAAAAGACACACTATGGTTTATATAATATATTTATATATTATTGGCGTGGATCCCAGAGGATCGCCCACCTAGGCAACTCCTGTCCCCTTTGTCTAAAAGGGGCAGGGGAGGGCTGGGTTTATTGCCCAGTGCCTGAGGTGCCTTAGAAATGGAGACATACGTGATTTTTAACACTGGTCACTGCATGAGCTTGGTTTGTGCGTGGATCCCTACGTAAATCAGATATTGTGTTAATCTGACCTGACTGGATGGAAAATACCTACTTTGACAGCAGCTGCCCAACCGAAGATCAACGTGTAGTATCTGTACCCGGAATCCGCAAAAGCCTTTCCCTCGATTCCAGGGGACACCTCCTCGAGATAGCACCTGCCTTTTTGTCTAAAAGGGGCCGAGTTTATTGACCGGTGCCTGAGGCGATCCAAAAGGTGAATTCCGACGGAATTTTAAGCAATTTTTAGACTCAAATTGGGTCTCACCTTGTGTCACATTTAGCTTTGTAGGTAGTCAAATAGCCAGTTGAAGATCCTTTACAACTGAATACTGAGTTTGATTGTTCCCTGATTACCCATACGTAAGATACCTCCTACCCATGTAGAACAGGTTGAATAATAACCAACTCCTGCCCTGTCGGCTGGGACTTTTAGATACACCAACCGCTACTATACAGAGGTGTAAGACACCCCCAGTGGGACTACCTGTTGGCCGTGGACAGCGACCCGTAATTCTTTATGATGGAACACTGGTGACTGAGAAATCCATGACATTCAACACTTCACTTTGGCCCTTAGTTGGGCAAGACGGGCGATCGGAGTAAATAAGTACCGAAAATATGAAAATTTAATAAAAATGATTGTGATTGTGCGCGCACCCATGAACTGGCGTATCTAACAAACGCAGAATATTTTTTTTTAAGTGAAAAAAAAAAAAAAAAAATTTTCGAAAAACCTTTTCACATTTTTGGGAGATTTTGATTTTACTCTTCTGTATAGGAAATTTGATTTTCTTTTAGATTATCAGTGAAAAATTATATATCGGTATTTGTTCTGCTTAAAAGAGTGGGTACCTAACATTTCATTTGAGTTTTCTCCAAAAATTATTAGATAACCATATTAAAGTAGTCTTGAATAATATTCGTTTTTAGAATCGAAAAATATGAAATTTAAAAAACAAGCAATTCATATTGTAAATTAATTTTATCTATTAATTAGCTATATACATTGCCGCTCTCAAGGCGCAGAGGGATTAAAGAATTTCGATTTATTTCCATTGAATCGGTTTGATTGAAACAGTTCAGAAGTTTAAAAGAGAATCCTTTGATTAGTAAGTCAAGACTGAAAGTTTTATTCAAATCAGATTATTCCCTGATTTTTTGGTAATTTTTGTTTATCAATTTGGGCACTTATCGGCTACCGTATTTTAAACAGATTTTTCGGAGACTTTTATAAACAAAAAAAATCAAAATTTATTTTATTTTATTTATTGCACTCTTAGTTTTTCTGTTTGTTTGGAACTAAAAAAAAAAAAAAAAAAGATAATTCATTTAAAATAAAATATCAAAACGTTAATAATTTTTTGTATATAGCTTATTTGATCTTTTTTTCATTGATTTCTAAGAAGAAACTGTTGTGTTTTGAAAATTTTAATAACGTGTGTGTTTTAGAACCTAATTTTCTTATCAGAAAGCGCCCATTTTGGTCGAATTTCTGGCAAAATTTTGTTTAAAATGCATCCAAATTAATTACATATATCATATTATTTTCTCTTTTTACTCATGCTCATAATGCTACAAATTTTCTACTCAAACAAAAATTTGACTTTGAATAATCGATTTCATTAATCTTAATTCGTTTTTAAAATGAAAATCAGTGCACATTTTGTTGGTAATATAGTATTTCTGTTTTTACATTTAAAATACTATTAGGAAAAGGAATAAAAGTTGGTTTTTAACATTTTCATAATTTTTTTAGTTCATCAAAAAATTAACTTTTCTTTTTACACTTAATATTAAATTACATTAAATGTTCAAAAAGGCGTTAGATTCAAATTTCTCCATTGGGGTCTGTGATATCATAACATACACCACCAATCATGTGGTAATACTAACAGAGGTTTTAGTTCTATATGTGCTTTTATATTTTGTAATTTAGCGGTAGTTGGATTCGTTTTATTACGATCACTGAATGCCATACTTTTTATTATACACCTATGCTCAGCAAGTGTTATGTTGTAAATAGAATACAGTTTTCTACCAAAAGTTTTACTGAAAGGTAAATGATTCAGTTTCCAATCCAGTTAATTTTTTTTATTATCCTTTATTTGTTTTTAATCGCAAAGTATTTGCGGTTTGTTTTTTGTTTATATTGAGAAAAATATTTTAAAAGTATCTTATATCGTGAATATTTTGAATTAATTTTACTAAATCCTTTTTGTACATAAGATGATTTTAAATTTAGATTTTAATTGCTGGTTGAGTTAGTGATAAAATGTATCGGTGCAATGTATTTCTTTTTTTATCCCTAAAAGTAACATAGCTAATAACTAAACATTAGCTTATTTGTAGGTGAATATTTTGTGTATTAATTCAAATTTCTTTATTTCATGAATAGTTTCTTTCAAAAAAGTTTTCAGTTTTACTGATTAAAAATGGATATATTTTATTCTAATAAATATGAAAGTATTCGTAAAAAATATTGATACTTTTTTTTCATTTTATTTTTGTCTGTTCATATATGTAATTTTTTTTTTGTATTACAGTTTTTTTTTTAAGAGATAAAGTTGATTTTTTTGTTCTCCAAAAAGATGTAACAGTTTGTTCTAAATTACAGAACAATTTTCGGAAATATTTTTATTTTTTATTTTTTTCACTTTAAAAAAAATATTCTGCGTTTGTTAGATACGCCAGTTCATGGGCGCGCGCACAATCACAATCATTTCAATGTTCATGTTTTTCGCGTGTCGAGTATGATGTGACATCGTAATTTCGAAATGTTATTTTTTACTTGTGAATATTTATGTTTTGATTTTCTGTATTTTGTATTTTTATTGTCATAGTTTTGTATGAATATATATGGACACGTACATTTTTTACGTTTTTAAAAAGGATCTTTTATATAAGTTTTAATTTATTGACATGCTTACATTTGAAAATGATTTCATTTTATATATTAGATATTTTTTTTCTGTTTTTTTTTTCTTAAAATTAAAAACCCGTATGATATCAAACTTTTACATGTTATTAAGTACAAAGAATGAATTAAAAAATACTCAATTACGATAAAGATAGCTTAAATTTACTAAATATCAGAAGAAAAATAAACTATAAGCATACCAATATATGCTTCGTATAAGTAGACTGTAAATAATCGTTTCGTTTAGGCAAGCAGTTCAATTTTATCTATTTAATTAGTTGTTTTTCTTAATCATACAAATGTTAATTAATTAATGATACTTTCTTTGTGCGTGTGTATGAGATAAACGCAGACAAAGTTTACAAAACAATTGTAGAAAATGTCTCTCTTGAACAGGGAGGAAAAAAAACAAAATAAAAAATTACAACGGACATTATTTTCTTAGTAGTGAAATTGGCGCCAAACTCGAGCTGAATATTCGAAGACCCCTATAAAGGTTGCGGGAATACCGAACTCTAACTCCATTGGCTGGACGTCACATGACCGTGAGTATAAAGCTATCTAAAACCGTCAGCTGTACTGAATCTCAAAATGGAGGCGAGTTTAGTGAAGGCCTGTTGCTGGGGGAAGAATCGGGGTCTGATCAACCCTGATTGGGTCGCCTGAGTAAGAAAATACGATGTTGAATGAGCAGAAATTTTCAATAATCCCAGGAACATGATATCCCTGACGACTACTCCCTTTTCACCTGAAAGATGAATGTTGGGAAAATGGCATAGCCTCTCATCTTCATAACTTGATGTAATACTTTTCTAAAGTTGAGCTTTGACCAAGTTTTATCTGAGATTTTATTCCATTATTCAATGGAAGATATATATATATATATATATATATATATATATATATATATATATATATATATATGTGTGTGTGTGTGTGTGTGTGTGTGTGTGTGTGTGTGTGTAGTGACCAAACAATGTGTTTGAAATGGCGAAGGCCGACAATTTTTGGGAGATTATATGCTTAATTAAAGTCATACCTAATTTGTTAATTAATCAATTATAATTAAATGAATTAGGCGTGCATATCGTTTTAAATGTAAAGCGTAAACAAATCGAGAAAAAGTCGATCTCTGTATGTACATTTCAACCTATTAGGCCCCATCAGCAGAGCTATAGACAGGGCAGTGCTTTGTGCGTGATTCGAACCCTAACTGTCATGCTGACAGGCGGACACTCTAACCATTACACTAGCAGGATTCTCCAGAGTTTCTCGTTTATTTTAAACTTTTTCTCGATTTGTTTACGCTTTACATTTAAACCGATATGAACGCCTAATTCGTTTAATTATAATTAATTAATTAACAAATTAGGTATGACTTTAATTAAGCACATAATCTCCCAAAATATATATATGTATATATATATATATATATTATATATAATATATATATATATATATATGTATGTATATGTATATATATATTATTATTATTAATAACAATATATATATATATATATATGTATATATATATATATATATATATATATATATTGTTATTAATAAGCATGACTTAGAATAAAACAAGACCAACATCGTATTGTATATAATGAGAATCAAACTCACTGCGATAGAAAATGTTTTGTGCTTTAAATTCTACTTCTGTAGAAATGGATGTACTAAGAATCGCTTTGTCTGGAACAAGACCAAAATTGTAGGGACACATAGTGAGAATCAAGCTCAGTGCAATAGAAAATTGATGTGAAAGACGAGCTTACTAATCATCCCATTACGATAGACATCTACATAAATGAGTGCATTTATGCCGATATATGTGTATCAAATCCTTCTTTTGTTTCCTACTTCTTTCAACGTCTCTCTTTCATCTATAATCTAATAAAAATGCAAACTTCAATATGCACACGCACACTTCCCTTGTCTCCCTCTCACTCTCCTCTCTCCCCCTCTCTCTCTCTCTCTCTCTCTCTCTCTCTCTCTCTCTCTCTCTCTCTCTCTCTCTCTGCTTCTCTTTTTCAACCCATTCCCAAATATCACACTTATTGGTCCTCATTCTATCTACCTCTGCTTCATATCCGTAATGCCCCGACAGCCAACCCTGAATAAAAGTCGAACTCAGACAAGCAAACAGATGCGGCGCTACTCGATCTACATTTGTTCTGTTTAAATCCTAATCTATTCCGCCATTGCAAAGAACGTTGGAGCTTTTCCATCGAGCGAGCTGATAAAATGCCTATCAAAGGCAATGGAGGCGAGAGATAAAAATATGGACGATCAATATTGAACTGAATTAGATTAGGGCGAATTATTACCGGACGAGATGGAATGAAACTGAAACTCGAGTAATAGTACCTTGCCTTCTGCTGCTTCTACGACGCCCAACACCACTGCCTTACACACCGAAGGCTTATTTGCTTTTTCTGCATCCTTTACTCTTATTTCCGCCTTTTTTCTCTCGCATATCTTTTTTAATTTCTCTTTATTTATTTTTTCTTCTGTAGAATCTTATCTTTTTTATTACTCCTATTCAATTGCCTCATGGTGACCCTTCCTTCTTCAACGACCGCACCACCTCCTTCTATATTTCTATTTTTCTTTCTATTCTAATTCGTTTTTAATTATGTTTTATTTGTGCTCTTCTTCATAGCTTTATATGACCAACACATTCTTGTTCTTCTTCTTGTTCTTGTTCTTCTTGTTCTTGTTCTTCTTGTTCTTCATCTGCTGCTTCTTCTTCTTCTTCTTCTTCTTCTTCTTCTTCTTCTTCTTCTTCTTATTATTATTATTATTATTATTATTATTATTATTATTATTATTATTTACTCCTTTTGAGTTTTCACATCAGCATTGGCTGATGGTCTTTCACTGGAGTCTGATTGACAGCAAGTCTCTTCAGATCTCCAGGACTCTTCTGAGTATTCTGGCAGATGGCAGCAGTGCAGTGTTCTGAATTGTTTTAATCCTTCCTCTGATTTCCAAACTTTCCAAACCTTTTTCTAATCCTTTTGGACTGTTCCAAGTGCACCAACTACAATTGGTATCACTTTGACTTTCATATTCCATAACTTTTTCAGTCGGGCAAGGTCCAGATATTTGTCCATTTTTTCATTTTCCTTTAGCTTTACCCTGTGATCTGCTGGAACTGCAAAATCCACCAGTTGACAAGTTCTTTCTTTTTGGTTTATCAACACTAGGTCTATTAATTATTATTATTATTATTATTATTATTATTATTATTATTCTCTCATAGTAGACAGACATGTCTTCTATTTTAACTTAGTGACCCCAAATACTTCAGAAGTATCTCCAGTATTCCAACTTCCTTCCATGTAGTCCCACATTTTTCTGTCTCGTTGCAGAAAGTCCAAGTTCTAAACGACATAAGAATGGAAAGCACAAATTTTGCCTACATATTGGACTATTTCTTTAAATTATCTTGAAAGATGAACATTTTTAAGGCTGTAAAAATAACAGTCTCTTAAGTTTGATTTGTAGTTTACTGTTAATTCAACATTTCCTGATATATTTTCTTCTACGTATTTATAGAGACTAGGTCAGGTCTTCTAACCTGGATTAAAAGATTGATTTGAATTTCTAATACTATAGTTGTTAATTATTTAACGGCATGTCAACCCATCTGGGATTATTTTATGCCTAGGTGTTAGGAAATCGTGATCATTGTACCTTTGTGTTTACAGTATTTATATTTTTTTTCTTAAAAATTTGATTTCAAACATTTATATGATAACACTATTCTGAATTAGATAAATATGCTCTATCACCAATACTGAGAACACTTTATCTATAAAATAGTAAACTATTTTTTTTCAGAATTCTTTTCCATAAATTTAAACTCTGAGTTTTTTTAAAATTAGTTTATGGCAAAAAAAATTTTAATCCCTCAAAAATATTTGTTTTGAGAATATACAAAACAGAGTGTTCCAATCTTGAATAAAAGTTTGTCATCAATTTTCTGGTGTCTAGGAAATGCAAATTATGTAAAATTTACAGAAAAATGTATGTTGTGTGCGGAGAAGCATGTTCTAGTAAAAAATGTTTCCCAATGGGCTAAACATGGGTTTGTCATGAGGAGCCTGAGTTAAAGACACACACTCTCTCGTAAAGGAAATGTTCCGGGTCCAGCAGTCAGTAAAGAAGGTCGTGCTGGAATATGAAAGGACCATCACTATTGATTTCCTTGTAAAAGGTGCAACTTTTGAACAGTGTTTCCTACTGCCACATCCTTAGACAAAATTCCGCTTATTTATTATGTTTGTTTGTTTTTTTATACTTTTTATTATTATTTTACATTTGCAGCCCATGTTTCAGATTGTCTGATATTTTCTGAAACACGTGTCACAAATGTTAAATGATAATTAAAAAAATTAAAAAAACATAATCCATTTTGCGTTCCTTTTTTTTTTATAAAATATTTAATTTTCATCCGTTGGACCCATAACAACAACTTATATATATATATATATATATATATATATATTAATATATATATATATATATATATATATATATATAAGCATCTGAGGATCAACTCATTTACTTTTATTCAAACGTGAACTTCTGTTCGAAAATCTAAAGCAACAGTAAGCAGTAAAATTCTTTAATAGGCGATTTTATCGCATAGCCTTTCACCTTCCAACAGATCTTATCCCTAATCTAAAACCACTTAAATGCTGAATATTATTGCATATATTCATATAGAGTAATGCCCTTATTCAGCCCGAAGAAAATAAGGGGGAAAAAGCTTAAAATCTGTTCAATTTACAGAAAATAATTGTTGAATAACGTGTATATATCTCCTAATAATTATGTGCTTTTAAGAATATATTCATAAAAATGGACCTTAAATGAGCTTCATCTGATGAACAGACAGAGAATTAATGTAGAATACGTGAATGACCCAAGGGAGTTTAGTTTCAATACTTGCCCTTTATAAATATTTTCTCCAATTAGAAAATGAATAGAAACATTCAAGAACACTTGGATGTCAATTAAAGTATTCCCGTGGGGTCATGTGTGACGAAACAGTTTCTTCTTGCAGCCATAGAGCCACCCTCTGCTGCGATCTAATTCTTAAGCTGCTTCCAATACACAAGCAGTCGTTGTAAATACAGTTAAACAAATCTAGTCAACCGGAAATCCGTCTTAAATGCAAAAAGTTTTAGTGATTTATTTTTTAGTTGTTTTCTAACTTGCTGAATTGTTTGCTGTGCTGGAGGCATCTACAGTTTTCTATTGAACAGTAGATTGCAGACAATAAGAGAGAGAGAGAGAGAGAGAGAGAGAGAGAGAGAGAGAGAGAGAGAGAGAGAGAGAGAGGGGGGAGGGGAGAGAAGGGAGAGAGAAGGAAGAAGATAATATTGGAAATAGAAAAGAAAGAAGGAAAAATGGACAGGAAAAACGTTAGAATCGACAAGAATAATGAAGAGAAATATAAGAAGGGTAGAATAAAAGAAAGAAAGAAAGAATGTCGAAGAAAAGAAACAGAGAAGAGAGAATGAGTAAACTAAAAGAAAAAAGCAAAGAAAGAAAATGATGTAATACATAATCACAGAAAGAAAGACAGACAGAAAGAAGAATGTGCGCGCAAAATAAGAACAGATAAAATAAAGAAGAATAAAGAGAGAAAAAAAAAGATGAAACATGAAAAAAAAAAAAAAAAAGAGAAATCAATGAAAGGAAAAGAAATAAAAACGAAGAAAAATACTGTTAGAGGGAAACTTAGAAAGTGTCAGAAGAAGAAGAACAAGAAGAACAAGAACAAGAGGAAGAGGAAGAAGAAGGGAAAAACAAAACAAAAATAGAATAATAATAAAGAAAGACTAAATGAGTTAAACATAAAAATGAAAAGAGAGAGAGAGTGAAACAAGCATAGTAAAAATTCAAACGATAAAGAAACTTGAAAAAGAAATGAAATAAAAGATAATTAAGAAAAGTTAATGGAAAGAATCCACAAGAGATGGACATAAATTAACAATTAAAAAAGGAAGAAAATTGAAAGGAAAAAACAGGAACAAAAATAAAGTATAGAATACTAAACAAACAAAAAAAGAATCAAGACGAAAAAAGAATAAGAATAATATCAAGGACAAAGATGAGAATTACAATCGGAGTAGCAGTAGTAGTTATGAAGGAAACAGGTGAATGACGAATGAAAATAAAAGAATGAAAGAAAGCAATGCTAATGACGAAAAATGTGATTGAAGAAGAAGAAGAAGAAGAAGAAGAAGAAGAAAGAAGAAGAAGAAGAAGAAGAAGAAGAAGAATTAGAACATAAAGAAGAAAGAAGAAGAAGAAGAAGAAGAAGAAGAAGAAGAAGAAGAAGAAAGAAAGAGAGAAGAAGAAGAAGAAGAAGAAGAAGAAGAAGAAGAAGAAGAAGAAGAAGAAAGAAGAATTAGGAACATAAAGAAGAAGAAGAAGAAGAAGAAGAAGAAGAAGAAGAAGATAAGAAGAAGAAGAAGAAGAAGAAGAAGAAGAAGAAGAAGAAGAAGAGAAGAAGAAGAAGAAGAAGAAGAAAATAATAATAATAAAGTCTTCCTTTATCACTAGGTAAAAGAAAAAGGAAATATTTCAGGAATGGGGGAGAAATCCATAATGATTGAGCCGATCAGAAAGAACTGGCGAATAAGTAGAAAAAGAAACAAGTAGAGGAAAAAGAAGAAGAAAAAAAGAAGGTTTTTCTGAAGTTACGAGGAAATGGTAAGAAAGTGCTAATACAAAAGAAGAGAATGAGAAAATAAAAGGTGAACAACGTAGAATCCGGTCTATTGGCGATTTTGCCAAGCTGTGATTCATTCGCTGCTAATTTGACTCATTAGAACGTATTTTGTCGACGAGAACTGGTAATTAAGGAGACTTTCATGCATCTGTTAGTCAGGCCGAAGGTTAACGTATTCCAAATTGGTTCCGATGCACCAAATTCCCTTCTTCTCTGTCTCTTTAATTCGTTTTCAATAATTCTTCGCGTGTGTTTAGGCTTAGCTCTATTTTACTCTGCATTTATTGAGGATATACTGCTATCAGTGTGTGTATGTGTCTGTTTACTTGTATTTTCAGCTATATAATGAGGATTCGATTTTTAAGCGAATGTATGCTCATGTAAAAAAACAAGAACGTCACACTGTAGCGATATGCTTGATAGTTCATCATCATCATCATCATGTTGCGTGCGCTGCACAGATATCCATGACAATCTTTCGCCAACCTTTCCTATTACTCATGATCCCTGAGAGATCCTCTGTGCAGCATCCCGAGTCCTCGCATAGTTGTCAATGTAGGTCCTTAGCAGGCGTCCTACGTTAACATGTCCATGTGTTGGCTTCCACAGGAGAACGTCGCTTATGAGCTCATCCCCGCTTCTTCAGCAGTGTCCTGCATGCCTAGTCCGTCTCACTCGTATTGTTTGTGAGATGGGGGGCAGGTGACCATACAGTTGCTTCTTTGTGGGTTGCTGCTAGTTAAAGAGGTCTAATATGCTCTAATTAAACTGCTACCATTTCTCAAAGGAGATAACTATTAATTTGTTATTATAAAGTTCATTGTACTTCATTTTTACATCTTTTGTGAAGATGTTTCTTAACAGTGTTTTGGCTGCTGTATAGCCGTCACTTTACATATATAGACCAGTGGCTGTATACCATTCTGAATCTCGCTCAGTATTTCCTCTTACTGTCAATCCTGTCTTGTATTATGTTTCTTCTTACTTCGTATAGCTTGATCTGAGTAGCTCTTCTAATTTCTTCTGAGCAGTCTGTCTTCTTAAGATTTTGGTTGAGATGTTATATGCTATCTCTTTGTTCTTAGTAAGAATACAAGACATTACTTTCATTTCACATTTCTATTAAAGTCTTGGATCCGGATGACTCAACCACACGTGTGAGAATCGGCTATTATAACGAGACTTCTCGTTCTGGGGCCAAGTCAAAACTAAATCTATACTGTCTTTCCCACAATCCGTACTCACGAACCGGAAGAGAGGTCAACAAAAGGTTAAGGGACGTCACTCACAAATCTTTGTGTTGTTAACCATTAGGTTTCAATTCAAATTCATTACACTAACCATACATAATTAATAGGATACCCATCAATTATGCAACATTATCTAATTTGAATAATTTTTATTTGACCCAGAGATAGGATGCTAACAGGTACTACAACACTGGTTTAAAATTGACTTTTGAGTAATGACAATGAACGAACACCCCACGATCCACAGATATCAACAACTGGAGCGTTACCATGAGATGGAGTTTAGTTTCATGTTCGGGACATTCTTTGTTGGGGGTGGGGAGAGGTCTTACCCGTCTGCACGGAATACAGTCAATTCTAAGCCGGTCGAAAGGGTGGATAGAGGGTAAGAGAGATATACCACTTAAAAATGATCACTTGGACTTTAAAGTATATTATAAAATACTCCCAGCCATGCCCTAACAATTCCTGAAAGTTTTACTGAAATCGGGTCAAAATTGAAGGGGTATCTTATCTGTGCGTAAAGACGGGGGACATTTGGTGAATTCTAATAAAATATCATTAAAAATAAATAATAACTAATAACCGAAGAATTGGTGTAAATATATTGATCAAACGTGATCAAACGAGAAAAATACATTGACCGGATTTGATGAAATTATCAACAGAATTTTATGGATTCTGGTAAATAAAAAGGAAGGCATGCTGCTATGAAAAAAGAAAGGAATATTGAAATAAAATAATTGAGAATAAGAGAGGAAATAATTCTGACGGGAAGACGGAAAGGGGACAAATAAAGAAAGTCTGTAAATTTACGAGGATATTTTAATGAACTTTTCTAGAAAATAAACGCCATATAGATTCACATTATTGAGTTAACTTTTCTTTTTGACGAAAAATACTGACTTGGTAAATGTAAATTTAAAAAGTAAAGTATGTGAGAACAATGTTTAAGAAATATCCGATCGACGAATATATTTCCCTTTAAGAATGAATGTTGAGATTTTATTGCCATTCGACCTCTTCATAAATTTTGTCAATTTGAAGCTGTATAAATATGTTTTAACCAATCTATCTGTCTGTTTGTCTATCATGATATAATCATATAAATATTAGCATTCACTAGTACAAAGTAAAAAACACCCTCCGGGCGATGCAAAAATACATTTTTGAAACATATTGCCTGAGGGGTGGGAGTAAAAATATTCAATGTCAGCGAGTTTGTACCCTAAGTAAGTACAATCATCAAATTCATTAAAGCATTAAAAAATAAAACAATTTGAAATGTAAACTTTAAATATGTATTAAAATAAACAAACTATATATAGATATATAATACCAGTCATGTATTTATTAAAACTTGTTTTAAAAAACAATGAGGACTGTCTAATGTTGCATGTTCAAATTTTGAGTGTATTTATTCTATGTTATGACGATGACGATTTTGGGTAATGGGACGTAAGCAGTGACGCAATTTTTGTTACAAACAAAAACCGGAAGCGAATCTCCAATATAGATAGATAATCACGTGATGGTGATTTCAAGAATATAATCGTAGGGATAATGAACATGTGGATTATACCATAAAGGTACTCCCAATTTTTACCCACACAGCAAAAATAAAATATAGATTAAAGGAAGACGGAATGCAAGGTATCTAAGGGATTAGGTACTTTTATTCTTTTTATTTTATTTTTATAATTTCAATCCCCAGAAAAGATGGGGAAATGGCGATGAAATATGAAAGAAGAAAAAGTACATTTGAAAAAAAAAATTGACAGGATAGAAAGGATAGAAAGGCTTTGAAAAAACAAACAAAAACAAATAGAAGAGAAAACCTGTGGAATAACAGAATTACATACTCATAAACACACACACACACACTCACATATGCACATACATTCACACACACATGCATACCCACATATGCACATGCACACAGACATACACACAAATGTACATACACACAATCACCCTTACACACTCACACAAACATACACACATGCACTTACACACACACATATGCACACATGCATATACCCATGCATACACATACGCATGCACACAGATATCGGGAAAAAATAGACTGAAAATCTTCTATATTTAGACATTGTTTTTTTACAGAAGTGAAGAAATTTTTACAGAGAAAGCAAAAAGATTCCAAATGGGGAATATATATTAAAAAACCTAAAAACAAAAAAAGGAACTCTATATTTTGCTCTTTTATCACTTTCCTTTCACTTTCGACATTACCGCCATTTGTAGCGCTGGTGTCATTGTAGACACAATCTTTTTTTTTCTTATCTTTGTCTATTATGTTCTGATTTTCCATTTCAAAATGGCCTTTCTCTTTGCTCTTTTCTAATTTGTATTCATATCTTCTAGTTCTGTGTCTTTTACTTAACTGAACCCAAAGGTTCTCTTTAGAAAAATTCGTGCAAAGAAATTAAGTCTCGCCAAAGAAAATTCTTGTAGACACTCTGGATTGGCGCTGCGGCGCAAAACAGCTCAGAAACATGAAGAGTAAATAAAAATGATGAAGGGTCAAGTGGATTGTCGATTGGGTCGCAAAACAAAGGGAAATAAAATGATAAAAAGTAGAAAAGGACTAGTGCGAACGTATATGCACAATAAAGATAAGTGGGAAAAAATGGAAATACAGAAGATAAAAATCAGCAAACTGATGTAAAAAAAAAAGGTGAGAGGGAACTGAAAAGTCAGAGGAAAGTGAAAAAATTATTATTATTATTATTATTATTATTATTATTATAATAATAATAATAATAATATAATAATAATAATAATAAATTCTCTGGGAATTCGAGATACAGACGGATCACCTAATCCAGGCCAGGAGACCAGACCTACTATTGATTAACAAGAATAACAGAACCTTTCATCTTGTGGACTTTGACGTCCCAGCCGACCACCGATTGAAAGAAAGTGAAAAGATAGACAAATACTTGGACCTTGCCAGAGAACTCAGAAAACTATGGAACATGAAGGTGAAGGTCGTACCAATTGTAATTCATGCCCTTGGAACGGTCCCCAAATGTCTGGAAAAGAATTTGGGTGTAGGAGAAATCAAAGGAAGAATCTAAACCATCCAAACTACAGCATTCTTAAGATCGGCTAAAATACTCAGAAGAGTCCTAAAGACCTGAGAAGGCTTGCTGCACTCTGTCTCCAGTGAACCACCAGCTACGGCAGGTGTGAAAAAAATTAGAATAGACCCATTTAATATTAATTTCTTCCAAGTGTTTATATTGTGCGTTGGTATAATTTTACACATCTTTACAAAAGCAAAAGAAAGTTACTAGAAATGTTAAAACAAACTTATTGTGTGTTCGTCAGTGAAACCTGCTTCAATATATTGATAGTCTTTAGATTAGGAGAAGACCTCTGGTTTGGTGTAACCATCCGTAAAACTACCATAAATGAATAGAAGAATATACATGATTGGATGGGAAATGTAATCCACTGGGAATTGTGCAAGCGACTAAAATTTGGATATGCCGATAAATGGTACATACACAGATAAGAATATGTGCTAGAAAATGAGACCCATAAAATTATCTCGGATGTTACAAACGGATCACTCAATGCCGGACAGAAGGTCAGATCTAGCGATAATAAACAGGGTAAAAAACTTGTCATCTCGTGTATTTTGCTGTTCCAACGGACCACTGAGTGAAAATAAAAGAAAGCGAAAAGATCGACAAATACTTGGATCTTTTTAGGGAAGTATAAAACCTGGGAAACAGGAACAAGATGGTGATACTAATTGTAGTTGGTGCTCTTTGGATAGTCTCCAAGCACTTTGAAAAAAAAATGGAGGAATTGTAGGTCAGGGAAAGAACCGAGTCCATCCAGACAACAACATTTTTAAAAATCGGTTAGAATACTAAAGTAATCTTTCTTTTTTTTTGTTTACGGCATATCAACCTCAGTGGGTCATTTAATGCCGATAAAGTTTTGAAATAAATCAATTCTTAATGGATAATACAATTTATTTATAAATACATTTTTCTATTCAACCCATAGATGGGACCCTAACAGGTATTACCACTCTGTGTCAGAGTGGACCAGGGAGCAATGGTGATGAAGGGGTGCTCCACATTCCCCAAACCTCCAAAACTGGAACCTCACCATCAGATAGAGTTTAACGTCATTCCCAGGATATATAGACCCGCAGGCACCGCCTTCTAGCACCCATATGATAAAAAGGGGTTGGGGATTGCCATAAGGGCTAAAGTAATCAGTATGTGTATAAAGAGAAAAAGAAAATAACGGTAGGGGTCTGTCTCTGGAAATAATATATAACTTTTGTGCAGAAATGAAAAAAGCGAGAAGAAATGGTAAGGAATGAAAGAAAAAATCAGAGAATTAACTAGGAATGAATGAATAAGCTTATTGAGAGAAAAGAAAGAAAGTGTAGAGAAAGAAAGCGTAGGGTAAAACATAAAGAGAGAGTGAGAGGGATAGAGATATAAATTATCATTGAATTATTGATTTTTAACGGCACGTCAACATGTCTAGGGTTATCACGTTCATTTTATGTTTATACTTACATATTTGGTTTAGTTGTTTCTTAAATGTACACAGTTATATGATATCAGGTATTCCCATCTATTTCAAATTATTTACACACAGCTATCTGATTTCAAGTATTCATATCTAGTGTTAATAATTATATGATTTAAAGTAATTATTTCTATTATAATAATAATCATTTGATTTTACAAAGCTATATGGTTTAAAGAAATTAATAATAATCTTTAGTAATCAGTTATAGCTTCACGTACCTATTCTTGATACAAATAACATTTCAGTTATATGCTATTCAAATCCGTTATATCCGTTATATGAATAATTTGGATGATTAAGATCTGGAGGTAAGTGTATAGATAGATAGATAGATAGATAGATAGATAGATTCCTGAAAGAAAGAAAGGAAGAAAGAAAGATTACAAAGTAGAATAAGTGAAAGGATTTCAAATGCATAGATGGGAAAAGAGAGCGGAGAAATTCGTGAAAGATTCAGACTTAGATTTAAAAAAAAAAAAGAATAAGTAACTAGTTTTATTGGAAAACCTATTAATCGACAGAAAACGAACAGAGAGAAAAAAAGGACGAGATTTGAAAAGTAAAGGAAATGAGATGAAAATACTGACTAAGGAAAAATAAGCAACTGATTCGTGAAGAAAGACGTTAAATTAAGAAAAAAATTGGAAGAGCCGCCACTGAGTGAACAAGTCCATTAGATGGCAGAAGGCATTATCTTCGGTCTTCTTTCTACTTGACTCTTTACCCCCCACCCAACCCTTCCTGTCACCCTCCTACTCTTTTCCCTCCCTAATCTTCGTCCATCCCCTGCCCTGACCCGTTCTTCTAACTATCCCTGCGGACGCCCAGGTGCCGGTCGCGGGCTCACTAACTATTGAAGCGCGACGACGCCCCACCTTCAATCAATGCTGGACAAGACTAGAGAAAAGGCAAGTAACAGGCACGTATTTGGCTGTTAATTGAAAAATCTGTGCACCATTGTTCGCTGCTATTGTTTTGTAATAGGCGGGCAAAAGGCGTTGGGGGGGGTTTGGTGGGTTGCGGAAGGAGGTTGAGTGGGAGGGAGAGAAGAAACGGTAGGGAAAGAGAACAGTGAAAGGAATGGGGAAGGCTGTTGGGCTACGGTAAAGGAGAAAAAGGTTACTAAAATGGAGGAACCGGAGCCGAAACAAGTTTTGTGTTAATATACAAGTATTCACGCGCGCGTACACACACACACACACACTCTCTCTCTCTCTCTCTCTCTCTCTCTCTCTCTCACACACACACGCACATACACACACATACACGTGCATACGTGCGCACACATACATACGTATATACGTACACAAATAGGTGGCGCACTTAGAATAATGGTTATCTTTGTGAGAAATATGTAATTACTAACCTCTCCACACGAGCAGGATGTGACACAAGGTCAATTTCTTAAGCGGAGTTTAACGGGTTTGAATTCAGAGTTTTCCTTCTCCTAAACCGGTTGCCTAACCAAGGTTAAAGAGTCCAGTCGGCCCTACTATTTATCCATAGCTGGAGGGAGAGTAGGATACATACCTTTCCCAAAGGTATTAGCGCTAAGTGAAATGCAATTACCACATCCAGGATTTGAACTCGGGGCGACGAGTCCATTTCCTATGACTTTAACCATTACACCACGCGCTTCCCATAGAAATAGAAATGGTGAGCCTAATTCGAATTCTGGACGTTTCCATTCCCCAGTGGCCAATGATGGTATTAGTTCTTTTATTTAGGAAAGAGTTAATATTGATATTTCATTGTTATCCTCGTCATGTAGAAAATTTGGATGCGAGCATGTCACTATCTTTAACAGGTTTGAATTCAGAGTTTTGCTTCTTTTAAACTGGTTGCCTAACCATTGTTAAGGAACCCAGTCTTCCCAATGATTTACCCATAGATGTATAGAATACAGGGGAGGACAGTAGTGAGGTGTGAGATGAGTTGTCACTTGACACCCAGGGAGATTCTCTGATATGAAAAATCAACTACTAATAATAATAATGGTATACAATTTGAACAAAAATAGTCAACAACTGAAAAGTCATCAGTCGATTACCAATAATAGATTAAGTGTGCACACTTGTATTATCCATCATGCGGAAATAGTTAGCAGGCTAGTCTCGCAGATCCATTCAAGTTGGATCTTTGCAGGATGCCCCATACTTGCGATTGTTAAATATCTAGCCGCCATCATTGGCCAGTTGTAAAGAACTTAAAGTAAATAAGTAAGTCCTGAATTATAGAATCCCTTGGTAAGTTAATAAGTCCTAAGTTTTGGAATCCTATGTAGTGTCAAAAAGGTCCAGCGATATATGATCCGTCGTCCATGAAGATCCAAGTGGTTGTGAGTACCTAAGATTAGAATCAGTCAGTATAAATAATAATATCAACAGCAGAGCACTGCCAGTGATTGGACAAGAATATGGTCACATGACTATCGCCCAGTCTATAAATAAGAGTGGGCGTCTAGCACACACCTTATATACAGAATAGTCAACAGCGATTTTGTGTCACATCCTACCCGAGACGAACGGGTTGGGTAAATACCTAAATGTATTAGCCAGTATATCAAAGTGGAGTTTCAGAGGTGCTTTGGCCAAGAAAAACTCACTGGAATAATTGGACTGAATAGTTAGGGGATTATTAGGAAGAAAAATTACCGTTTTATTCATTGTTCCTTTCTGTTATTGGGAAATATTTCTTCAGCTTTGATACTTTTTGATCACGCCGCCTATAAATTAATCGCAGATATCTTCGTATGTATCCTTATGGAATTATATCCACACACATGCGTTTTTAATTCATTCTTTTTATGGTTTTATGACTCTGCTCCTTGGTTTCTGTCTTTGCAAATCGCAGTCCATTGTTTGACCCTAATCCGCTAATTGGATTGACTGGAGATAGAGCACCATTAGTGATCACAAGCCGGTTGAGATGGAATCAGTTCAGGAACTGGAGCCGGAGGCTTGATTAAGACTATATCACAGGGAATTAATGGTCTCAGTGATCAAATTTATATATATATTTATTATTCAGTGGTTACGTGTCTATCAATAACATCGTTCCACAATTTTCAGATAAGTAAGCTAGCTTAGTAAGACTGAATATGCAACATAGCATAACTCGTCCTGCAGACAAATAATTAATGAATAGTGAGTTCGATCCTCAATAGGTCCCTTATTATGGCCTCGTGCAAGATCTAGGGTACACTTATTTTTGGGTATCTTATGCATTTATTACCTAGCCGGACTCGCTGATCAATTATTACTGAGTAATGAATCCGATTAAAAAGTTGTCCCTGGGCCAAATCTAAGATATAATTTATTCTCAGAGCACTTGGTCGTTGTGTAATGATTAGCAGAGCTGTAAGTTCGATTCCCACTAGGGGTCCCATAATATACACCTTATCGCAAATATAACCTACTTTCATTTCTTTTTTCTTTTCGTTTTAGGACGGGGTTACGCCTCACGTGGCATGATAGCGAGCTTGACTAGCAGATCATAACTAGCGAGTTTGATTCTCACTGGGCGCTCTGCACGTCTGGTCTTGAACCAAACTAAGCTAAAATTAGTAAATAATTACTTCAGTTCGATTCAAAGAGAGAGATACACAATTTCAGCTCAATGACTGAAAGAGATTTGAATTTTCTTCGAACCGTCTCTTACTATCTATTAGTATGCACCCTGTGAAAATCGAACTTTGTATCGATTCTCCACTAGTCTAGCTCACTAAATATTACATCATGTAAAATGTCTGTATTTTCTGCTCGTGTTACAAATCTACGAACTTATTTCCCTTCAGAAACAACGCGAATCTTTAATGTGTCATTTCTTGCAAGAATCAATGTGTATTATCTGTGAAAGTAGAATCCCAGCGTTATTAAGAAAAGAATAAGATAAATAAATAAAACTATCAGATATGAAAAGATGAAAATCTTCCTTTCCTAGTTTATTGTTTTTACAAATTTGGATTCAATAATTGATGGTATATCACAGACTGAAAGAGATTAGTATTATCTGCGTTAATCGGACTATTGTCCCCATCTTAATTGTTATTTGTACAACGTTTCGGTCGATATGCCCTCTGGCCTTCGGGTATTTCCTGTCGGACTCGGGAACCTTCTCGGACTCGGGAACCTTCTTTTCGAACTCGGGAACTTTCTTGTCGTAATCGGGAGCCATCACGGAACTTTGAACCTAACCCTTTATTTAGTCCACGGGGTTATCCTGTTCTCATTCTGCTAACCATAGCTGGGGTAGGAGTTGTGTTAAGCCTCATCTCAAACATTTAGAGAAACTGAAAGTAATTGATCAGCAGCAGAGATTATTGATTGATTTTAACGGCATGTCAACCAGTCCAGGTTATTTCATATCTATCATTCATTGTATGTTTATATTTACATTTCTATGTAGTCGTCTTTTAGGATTTTTCTTTCGAATAATTTTTAAACATAGATGGAACCTTAACACCTACTACCACTTCGAACCAGAGTTGATCTGAGAGTAATGACAATGAACAGGTATTCCACACTCCTCAGATTTTTGAATCTGAAGAGATTTTTTATAGATATAGATTAAATGAAATGGATGACAGAAAAGTGTGCTAGAGTTACCCGTTAACAGGTGATACCGTAAACAGGTATGTTTATATGTAGAAATAAGTATTCTATGTTTCATCTCTGTCACCACATATCTACACATGTTTTGCTTTGATATAATTAGTTCATATAGCATTATTCTGTGCTGCTATAAATAGCGTTTTTTATCCCCCCCTTCTTAGTAATGTTCAGTTTATTGCATGAGTAATGTTCCTCAGTTTGTCAATTGAAGTATTGTGACTTCAACTGATAAGTTGTGTTTTTCTTCCAATTTTTGTTTTCTAGATTTCTTTGTTCTTTTGTTTCTCCTTGATACTTTCTGTTTATGTTTCGTTTATTTTCGTTCGTTTTATTTGGCTTCTTTGTTTAATGGCATATCAACCTTAATGAGTTATTTAATGCCAAAGCCATCATTGTAGAAGAACATAAATCGTACTATTTAAACAACGGGTTGTGGGGGTTCATACTTTTCTCAAGCGCACTAGTCCGAATGAACGTAATAGTGAAACTGGGTTTCGAACTCGTTTACTATGATGTAAAAGTTCAGTACGTAAGCGACAAGGTTACAGAAGCCCCTCCTATTTCTGTTAATAATGTTGTTATTCTTTGCTGTAATTAATCTTTCCTTGCTCTTTGTTGTATTTTTCTTCCTTAAATTGTTGCATCCATACAATCCTAAATGCTGACTATTTTTCTTCCTCTTTTTCTTGATCCATAAAGTTTGTCTATGTCTTCCCTTAGATATAAGCCCTTGTGCATCGTCATCTTATACGGATAGATGTAGATTTTCAGATGCATTCGGGATTCGTAAAACGAGAGAAGGTCGTGAACATCGAGAAGGGACCGGAGCAATGAGAGCATCAACAGATTTTAAAGTTTAAGTCCAATTGCATTGGCTGCTATCAGAAATTATTGTGCTATTACCTGTAAAATTGTAACTTTACAAGAGGGTTTTGTAACGGTTATTGTCGTAAAAAATTGAATCGGTGATTCGAGTTCCAATTTTTTACGAGGCTATTTATGTTTCTCTTCGCGTTAATGCCTTTATTAATAAATAGTAGGGCAGAATGGGTTCTTTAATTTTGATAAGGCACGCATCTTAGGTGAATGAAAACTCTGAATTCAAACCAGCTGTACTCCGCTTAAAAAAATAATCTTGTGTTACATCCTACTCGGATCGGAGAAGTATGGCAAATGCATATTAATGGGGGTGGGTGGATGAAGAAGATTCTGCCTCAATGGAGTTAACATTTAAGGCTTCCATTTGGACAATTGAGACGGAAGACTTGTGTTGGGTACTTCGTATCATAACTGAGGGAGTTTGTCAAGATGCATTGCCATTCAGTGAAGATACAATCCACGTCAATCTCAGGGAAGAGATTCAGAAACTGGATGCAATAAACTCTTTAAATGTTCGTAAACTTTTGGTTTTCTTTCCTGTCTAGTCTTTGTGGAGATGATATCATTTGAGTTGGAGTCAATTTTCTTCCCACTGCCAAAGATTCATCTCACTATTTCTACACCCCCCCTCAGTGACCCCTAGCGCTAACTGACTTCAAACTCTTATGTGACTTTCTGACTCACTTCCTCTATTCAGTTATATTTCTTCAGGAATACATATTAGGGTTTTCCTTGACTTATTAATTGTCATTAAAGATATAGGTTTTCACTTCCTAACGTCAATAAATCTACAGCGGATGACCTTCCAGAAAAATTAATGAAGAACCTAAGATACTTTACGTTAAAAAAATAATTAGTAAAAAGTAGGGCTGGCTGAGTGCTTTAGCTTTGGTAAGGCAAAACTCTAGGAGGAGAAAGACTCTAAATTCAAACCAGCTTTACTTTGCTTAAAAATTAACACTGAGCTCTTGGCGGATGGGTTGGGTAAATACATATATTGGCTCTTCAGAGCGGTAATATTGCAACTACGTATGAAGTGCTTATGTAATTAAAATTGTTGTGACGATACATTTATTACTGACTATAACACAATCCAGTAATAAAATTTCACCATGAATATTTATGTTTTTAACTAATTTTGTAAAACTGATTTCGAAAACGTATCCATTTTTATCCATCTTGTATCATTTTTGCCAGACAAAAAATAAGATATAACTGTTCAAATCAGATCTGTGTTGACCATAGATTATGTAATGACATGAAATGGAATGTTGTCTGAATTTCAGAATAAAATCAAGAGAACTATATTTTCTTGTATGTAAGATTTTCAGTTTCTGATGTGAGGATTCATTGTGCTTTGCATAATTGAATATAATCATATGATTTAATAATATTTGAAATTTGGCAGTAAATTTGAGTACTGCTGTAAATCTTTTGGAGTTGTAAAATGTTATACACTTTATATCATCCTGTCGATAGGAACATCACTTAAAAATATACGACGTGATTTATCAAAATGTAGGAATTCATTTAAAAATTTTCTGAAACTTTTGTTAAATATTAGCACGTTTTTTTTAATACTAATGCGTCCGATATTTCAGAGGTATATTTTAATTTGTATGTATCGATCATATATAATATATATATATATATATATATATATATATATATATATATATATATATATAATCCCAAAGTCCAGAGAAGAAATCTTCCTTATGACACAAGAGTTTTATTTAAAAAAAACTGTCGAAGTTTGAGAGCTCAATGCTTGCTCTTAATGTTAGAGTCACAGAGCAAATATATAAGTAAAGAAATATCAAAAGACTTAGAGATTTAGCGTTATAGTCTATTTCAGTGAGCTTAGACAAAATGTCTAACTCTCCCGACTCATCAGAGTCGAATGATGAATTCTTTATTACTTTAAAGGCATTTGAAAACAGATCTTTATTTTTTTTATTTTTTAGAATTTTATAATCCTGTGTGATAGGAATTCAAAAAAAAGAAAACCTTGATGCTGCAAAAAAAAAAAAAAAATAGAGAAATTTATGTTGTAGTTTCAAATATGAGCTCTTCCGCCACAAATATCTCGGTCAACAATCCATGTATCTCTCAATGTATCTCTTATTGTAACAGATTTTGAAAAAAAAGACATATTTCAAGTTCGACACCAGACGAATTCACTTATTCACACAATATGAATATTAACCGTTGACTTACCGTCAACGGTTAATATAGCAATGGATTTTTAGAAAAGATTTCTTATTATTTATTTTACTAATAAATTATCTTTATTTTATTTTTCTTATATATAAAGTAAAAGAATTAAGAATTTTTTTGTTATTTCTTTACTTATATATATATATATATATATATATATATATATATAGTGCGGACTCTGTAGTTTTTCTCAATTCTGTCAATTGCATCACCACTTTATTTTTTTGTAAAATTACTTGTTAATTCTTTATTACTTTGTATTTTGTAGTCATGTAAACAGGTTCAAAATCAGTTTCTTTCTGCGGCTTGAATTTTATATTTCTCAATATATTGTGTTGTTTCTGTAGCAATACATCCAAACGTGTAGGGCAAAAATGATTTTTTAAAATCATCATCTCAGATTTTTTTGAAAAAAGTGCAAATATCTCATGGGTCAAGATTTCTATTCTTTTTCTAAAACAGTGTAATTAGGGACTAATAGAATAATTCAACAACAATGCCGTAAAACTAATAAACTCATTTACCAATTGTCATAAACGTCGAAGCCATAAAGCTTAGAATGAGTAAATTAATTACTTATCTATTATTAGAAAATATAAAATATCTCATTGTTAACTCCATTTCACTCCTTCACTCATAAAGTTTTCTACACAAAAATAAATATAGCAAGCGTTGACAAATATAATACATTTTAGATTCACTCAGAAGAGTATCTTCAGCACCAATTATCTTCGAGGCTCCATACTGTGTCCATGATCATTAAATTATTCTCCTCATATGCGTATTGCTTCATTTATTCAGTGTCAAAACAATGTAGTCTCACCTTCCATGGCACATCAGGACAACTTTTACTAATCTTCATCGACTCATTATATTCAATGCAGAAGACGTGATTATCACGAAGATTTTAATCTCGCTATTCTGATATTTATTTTCGCCAATATTCTTAACACATCTATTTGAACAGTGGATTCATTATTATTCACTTATATCTATCTATTTTTCTAAGTCTGTTCTCCCTCACTAACTCATTCATTCACTCACACACACACACACACACACACACACACACACACACCACACACACACTCCCTTTCTCTCTCTCTCTCTCTCTCTCTCTCTCTCTCTCTCTATATATATATATATATATATATATATATATATATTTTGAAGGATATGTGCTTAATTGAAGTTCCTCCAAAAATTGTCGGCTTAAAGCCATATAAAAAAATAAACACATTTGTTTGTTTACTTAACTTCATATATACATATATAGTAAATAGTATGAAGAGAATTAACTTATTATTTATAATATATGTAAGAATATACTCATTGATTTGATAACCTATTTTATTTGATTATGGTGTCTTCACAATCTTCAGTTTTCTTTTATAAAATTTATTAGGAGCAAACTTATCTAAACTTATCTAATAATACCAAATTATATACGTCATCTATTCAAGAATACATAATAATAAACCTTGTTGTTTGTTGTTGTTGTTGTTGTTGTTGTTGTTCTTCTTCTTCTTCTTCTTCTTCTTCTTCTTCTTCTTCTTCTTCTTCTTCTTCTTTATCGTTATCTATCAATTGTTCTGAACACTAGTCTCCTTCATTTCTGATTAAATGGCAATTGGTAACAATAACTGCGTAAGAAGCAACTCGACAAGCACGGCAAAATGAACAAAACGAAACTCCCCAGTGAGACGGAAATAAATCGTCCAGGCGTACTCTATAAAAACAATCAATGAATAATATTAAATAGAAATGTCATTCATATTTTTAGCCTTCTTTACCTCTATTCACGTTTCCTGATTAATCGACTTTCTGAACGTGCTTTTCTTTTGCGACTTGCTCTATGAAATCGTTCAAGTCTGAAAGCGGACCGTTAAGGTGAAAAGAGTCAAGTGGATAAACACATACGAAGAAGATCATTAGACAAGCGGTTCGAGCTTCAATAAGGGACATGTGATGAGGAATAACTTACTAGGAACAAAGCATTCATTACGGCATAATTTACCTTTCATTTTTCAATGATGAACTTTTGTAAATCCTGACAAGAATAGTTAAATAGAAAATTAAGACACAAAAAAGAAGGAGAAAGAAAGAGAGAAGAAATGAAGAAAAAAGAAAGAAAGAAAAACAGAAAGAGACAACAGAACTGAATGGAACAGAAAAAGAGACAAGTAAGGAAAAATAAATAAATAAATAAAGAAAGAAAACAGAAATAAGAGAACAGAACTAAATAGAACAGAAGAAGAGGCAAGTAAGGAGAAATAAATGAATAAACAAACAAACAAACAAATAAATAAATAAAATAAGAATGAAGGAAGGAAGAAAGAAAGAAAGAAAGAAGAAAGAAAGAAAGAAAGAAAAGAAAAGAAAAAACAGAAAGAAGAGAACAGAACTAAATAGAACAGAAGAAGAGACAAGTAAGGAGAAATAAATGAATAAACAAACAAACAAACAAATAAATAAATAAATAAATAAATAAAGAATGAAGGAAGGAAGGAAGGAAGGAAAGAAAGAAAGAAAGAAAGAAAGAGAAAAGAAAGAAAACAGAAAGAAGAGAACAGAACTAAATAGAACAGAAGAAGAGACAAGTAAGGAGAAATAAATGAATAAACAAACAAACAAACAAACAAATAAATAAATAAATAAAGAATGAAGGAAGGAAGGAAGGAAGGAAAGAAAGAAAGAAAGAAAGAAGAAAGAAAGAAAGAAAGAAAGAAAACAGAAAGAAGAGAACAGAACTAAATAGAACAGAAGAAGAGACAAGTAAGGAGAAATAATAAATAAACAAACAAATGAAGAATGAAAGAAAGAAAGAATGAAGGAAGGAAGGAAGGAAGGAAAGAAAGAAAGAATATCGTGGAATGAGAGAAACAAGGACTAAAGACCAAGACAAACAAAAACAGGGGAAAAATTAAAGAAACAAGCAACCAACAGAGAAGGAAAAAAGATAGATTGTCTGATTAAGATATAAATAAAAAGGAAGAACAATAGCAATAGTTGAAGAAAATATTAAACAAGCAAAAATAATAAAAATGAAAGGAAAAAGTTGTGATGAAGTAGAAGACTAACAAGAGGATGAATAAAAGGAAGGGATCTTCATGTTCTTTTTCTTTTTATTGTTGTTGTTGTTGTTTTTGATCTTCTTCTTCTTCTTCTTCTTCTTCTTCTTAGAAATTATTTCAGGCAAGTATCATCATTAAACCGCATTAATTAATCTTATTTCGGTGTTAATAGGTAAATTATTCGTTATTTATCATATAATTATATATCCTCATCATCATGTCGCGCTATCAGCACGGACATCCATGACAATCTCTCTCCAACTGTCCCTATCACCTATTGCTCTCGGCAGGTCCACTGCGCAGCATCCAGTATCCGCAAAGAGCTGGTCAATGCACGTCTTTGTTGGCCGGTCCACACTGGCGTGCCCATGTGCTGGCTTTCATAGGAAAACATATCTTATGAGTTCGTCCTTGCTTCTCCAGTAGTGTCCTGCGTGTCTAGTTCGTCTTATTCGGATGGTTTGGATGATATGGGGTGGTTGACCGTACAACTGTTTTCTCGTGGGGTATTGTTTCCTCGTTTTGTTTAGGATCGCACGCAGCATTTTTGTGCAGCTTCCGTCTCTAGGCGCTTCATTAGGATCCAAGTGGTGCAGCCGTACAGCAGCTTTGACACGACAACGGCTTGGAAGAATTGACTCTTTAGCTTGTCTGTGAGTACGGATTTCCATATGACTGATAATCTATTTATAGCAGACCATGCCTTTCATATCCATGCATTAACATCGGTTTCTATGCCCAGGTACTTGAATTGTTCTACGGAATTTAGGAGTTTGCCATCGAGAGTGGAGATGTCTCTTTTGCAAAAATATCAGATAGATAGATTGATAGATTGATAGATAGAAATACTTACTCTCATTGGCGTTGAAACACATACACACATGGAGAGAGAGAGATAAAGAGAGAGAGAGAGAGAGAGAGAGGGGGGGGAGGGACGGACGGAGAACAGAATTAGGAAGGGATAGAAACGGGTTTACATAGAAGCTGAAACACACACACACGCATATATATATATATTATATATATATATATATATATATATATAAAGAGTGAGAGAGACAGATGAATATATAGATTGATAGAAACAGACTAACAAAGCTAGGAGTAGGATTACATAGATGAAAAATAGGTATGAAATATACTGTATATGTAGTACCCATATATAATATATATATATATATATATATATATATATATATATATATATTGGGTTCTACATATAGAGTATATTTCATACCTCATAAACTCACCCATTTAACTAGTCCCATCATCTTGGATTCTCTAGAGGACATATAATAAACTTTTTCTAATCATGTTTAGAATGGCCACCAAGCTAGACTTTGATTTAAGATGGGAACTCTGCAAATTATGAATAACTCTTGAAATAATATGAACGCTTCCATTTGAAACAATGAAACGACACTAGAAAATAATGTTCAAATGGTCAATCATTGTGTTATAAATCTTATAAAGAAAAATTATTGATTGATTGATTCTGATTGATTTCAACGGCATATCAACTCGTTTAGGGTCATTTTCTGTCTAGGGGTTTGGGAATCGCGCTCATCGTACATTCCTATTTACATTTTTGTGTAGTTGTTTTATTGTCACAGTTATAGGACATCAAGTATTCATATCAGATACAAATAATTTGCACAGATTTGTATGGTTTACCTAATACTGAGTCTTATATGATTTCAAGTAACTATTGTCATTTCATGACAGACATTTGTCTGCACAAAATTATATGGCATAAGTTAACTAACAATAATTCTTAGTGTGCAATTATAGCTTCAAGTAACTATTCTTAGTGCAATTAATTTACTGAGATATAGCACCAACTATTCCCTTACCAAGATGGTGATTTTCCTGAGTTTTGTGAGAATTACTATTAGAAAAGAGAAGAAGAAGAAGAAGAAATAAGAGATAGTAAAGGTTTTTTAAAAAAGTGATGAGCACAAAACGGTTGTCGTGAGTTTGACCAGAGCGTGACCCCCCGAATGGAGAATTGAATGTCAACCGGGAGTTTTGGGTGTCGACCGGAACTGGAAGTCACGTGGTGACGTGGAACGACGAAGAAAAATACCGGCCTCTTTTTGCTTTCGGATGCGTAGGGTACGGACCGGACCTCTGGTCCTAGTTTGGGATCACAGTAATTTAACAGTGTCCTCTCTCTCTTTCTCCCTGCCTTTTCTCCTCTCCGACACAACCCACGAGACGAGCCCTGGAAATAAAAGCTAAGCAGCTTGTGAGGATACATTTCTTGCGTTGTACTTTTTTATCGACAAGATGACCGCCACGTGCCGAACACCCTTTTAGTGTCGTGAGTTTGGAGGCACGTTCACAAGACCCGCTATACAATTATATCGCTATTAGAACGTTACGTATATCGCTTTTGGTACTGTGAATATACTGCCACGTTACAATACGAATATTCTTAATCAAATCTATTTGCTACTATTTGCTACCAGTCAGAGTGAACCTGTAAATAAGTATTTACTCAATCCCTTGTTACGGGCAATATGTGACATAAGGACAGTCTTTCAGCAGATTAGTACTAGTTTAATTCGAAATGTTCCTTCTGCTGGATCGGTTGCTGTACAAGGGATAAAAAGCCCAGTTTGCTCTGCTATTTACTCATAAGAGAATAGATATATTCATGACTTTCAGGGTATTAGCGTAAAGTGAAATACAAACAGTGTCGTCTGGAATTTGAAGCTGACCCGTTTTATCCATTTCCGAAGACGATAACCGCACACATCTCCAGTGTTATAAAATATAACATATTGTTAGGCAGTACTAATTCATGGGCGTATATCATATATTTGTATATCTGATTATTATGAATACTAGCAACAAAAAACACCCTCCGGGCGTCGTAAAAATTTATTTTTGAAAGACATTGCCTGAGAGGGTGGGAGTTAAAAATTCAATGTCAGAGGGTTTGTATCAAAAGTAAGACAAATCCTCATATTTATTAAAGGAGTAAAAAAAAACAAAAAAAAAAAAAAAACAATTTGAAATGAAAACTGAGCCCCGTCCCTCTCAAATAAAATGTTGCATGCATGTAATAATCAAACAATTATTTTGAATATTTTCCACATCAATTTTACAGAAAATCGCAGGTATTTATTTATTTGTAAGCTTTTATTTAACTTCTTGTTACTGTAAAAAAAAAAAACAATTTTAAAAATTGCTTACTCAAATTTTGGGTGTATATAGCATAAGAATCTTGTGACGTAGGCTGTGACGTTAAGCTATGACGTAGTGTTAGTTACAGACAGAAATACAGACAACCTCCATTATTAATAGATTATCTAGCTTTATTATTTTCAATGTTACTTTACTTTAAAAATATACTTCTATTTGTCTTAAATCTTGTTTGCTCACCGTTATATAATATCAACTATTTCATCGGATACAAATAATTTTTAAACTGTCAAATGGTTTACGTATTCCGATCATACATTAACATTTATTTTTAATAATGATAATTTGGTTGCGCATAGATATCTGATTTCACGTATCCTTTTCAATACAAACAATGGTAATTTATGAGGAAGTGCGTCCCGGTCTCCTGCCTCAATAATTGCTACCCGGTGACTATCAAAATAACAACCCCAGCTCGTCGTAATTCTTGTTTGTTTATCGTAATTTGTCGTAATTCTTGTTTAGATATGAAGATGGATATATAGTTTTGAATAGACTGAGATATATTGATAGATAAATAAACAAAATAATATAGATAGATATGAACAAATGAAGATAGATAGATATTTTCGACAAGTAAATGTATTTGGGGTGGGGGTCGCATTTTTTTTTAGACTGAGCTGGGTCATTATTTTAATAGTCACTGGGTAGCAATTTTTGAGGCAGGAGACCGGGACGCACTTCCTCATAAATTACCCAAACAATTTTCAAACAGATCTATTTAACCCATCGATAGGACCCTAACACGTACTACTTCTCCGGGTCAGAGTAGATCAAGGAATAATGTCAGTGAAGGAGTACACCACATTTCTCAGATCTCCAGAACTGAAGCATCAACATCAGATGAAATTTGGTGCCATTTGTAGGACAACATTGTTTGATTTGGTTTTGTTTTACGGCATATCAACCTCAGTGGGTCATTTAATGCCGATAAAGTTTTGAAATAAATCAATTCTTAATGGATAATACAATTTTTTATAAATACATTTTTCTATTTAACCCATAGATGGGAACCTAACAGGTACTACCACTCCGGGCCAGAGTGGACCAGGGAGCAATGGTGATGAAGGGGTGCTCCACATTCCCTAAACATCCAGAACTGGAACCTCACCATCGGATAGAGATTAACGTTATTCCCAGGACATGTAGACCCGCAG
>CM042144.1:91584667-91587167 GCA_023376005.1 Doryteuthis pealeii
TTCTGTGATGCAAGTGATCTCAGGAAATTAGCAATAGTAGTGGAATATTATCATTTTTTATTCAATTGTCTTTCATTTAATCAATGAACTTGTGGTTCTGAAATTTTCAACCGATTCTTGACCCGGAACATCGTCATTCCAATGTAGCATGAAATGAGCATGAAAGGTTTCGGGTAGCACTTGCAGATTCACCAGTCTTAGAAATATATATTAAATGTTTAATTCTAATAAAGGCCAACATACTTCTTCATACTATGTTGTCCTGTAATATATACATTGCTTGTAATTAAACTACAAAATTCTCTTTCAAACCACCAAGTATACAAATCACGCTGTCTTTTTCCTTATTTTTCCACATTGCGTTCCCCGTTTCTCGCCTAATCACTTTCTCTCGCTTGCCGGTCGTTGAATCACTATATGATTGGCCAAATCTCTCCATCTATCTCGCCACTAATCAAACTGATCAGTCCGTAATGTCGGTGGGCTTATCTCCCTTTCCTGCTCTCCCACTTTTCCCCCGGACATCTCCCTCCCCTCAAATCTCCAGTCCACTCAACTACAATTGTCATGTCAGACTTTATTGCCTCTTTCCCTAAACATAATCGATAGAAGAATTTATTAATCTCATTTTCTGACGACCTTTCTCTTCCTCTCTAACGTTCCCGTTCCGCTTATCTCAAAACAGTTAACTCCAGATAGTGTCCGGGACTATTTGTCTTTTGATGTGTTGGCTAGAGAGGTGAAGGAAAGAATGGGGTAATGGGGGTAGACATTCACTTGGTCGATCATCAGGTCCTCTTCTCTGCCTACACTTTCTTTCTGCGTGAAAGGAGTAACTCTTCCACCATATTGCCTTCTGATGAATTATGTCCCCCTTCCTCCAGTTTATCGATTTGCCAACAATTTTCCCTTCTTCTTCACATTATTGCAATGTTTCTTGTTCTTTAGTCTTTTTCTCTTTGGTATATAGATACACACCATCCTCCCTTTCTTTCTATTTATGTTTCTATCTTTCTTTCAATTGATCTTTTTCCTTTTTTTTTCTCTTCTTGATATGAAACCGACCCGAAAAGCAGTAAGGGAAAGAAAATTTAACTTATGGTCTCAGACATTAAATCACATTCAAGGTTTTATGGGATATTGCGCCTAGTCAAGTGAAAGATCAAATTCACTCCCCTTCTTCCTCTCTGAGTAACTTCTATTTTTAATTCATATGAATTATTTCTCCATTGATATTCTGAGTCTTTCTTTCTTTTTTTTCTTTTTTCTTTCTTTTTTTTCTTTCTTTATTCATTTATCTATTCATTCCAACATTGCCTGATCCATGGTTTCTTTCACTAAGTCTATTTTTCTTTCTTTCTTTCTTTCTTTCTTTCTTTCTTTCTTTCTTTCTTTAAGCCTTCCCTGATTTATTTATTTATTTTTCTTCTTTCTGTCTTCTTTTTAAAAATCGCTTGACTTATTCTTTCTTTCTTTCTTTCTTTCTTTCTTTCTTTCTTTCTTTCTTTCAAATTGATTAATCCTTCTTTTCCTTCTCTCGTTTTCACATATCCTGGTTCTTTTTTCTTTCATTCTTTCATTCATTCATTCATTCATTCATTCTTTATTTATTTCGTTGAACATTACATGAGTCTTCTGTCATTTTAGATTGCTTGATTTCTTCATTGATTGACTCACCATTTCTTTCTTTCTTTCTTTCTTTCTTTCTTTCTTTTTCTTTTTTTTCTTTCTTTCAAACACTAGGGCTTTATTCATCCATTTTTCTTTTTTCTTTCAATATGTGTTAATTTTTTATCCTTTTTAAATTGTCTGTAACTTTCTTTTTTTCTTTCATTATTTTCCTTTTCTTTCTTTCCCTTTCTCATTCTTTGTTACATGTCAACTTTTCTGACTGTTTATTTATTTATTTCATTTAATATCGCTTGATTTTGCTTCCTTACTTTCTTTCTTTCAAAATGCTTGATTCCTTGATCCCTTTCTATTTTTTTTTCTTTCAGCATTGCCGAAATCTTTCTCATTCTTTATTTATAAAGCCCTATCGGGCCTCGTCTTAATTCCTAACACTTTGTAAAAAATATTTGGATATATATATATATAATATTATATAATATATATATATATATATACACATATTGGGAATAAAAAGCCTTAAATACCATGGGTATCGTGTTAATGGACCATTTCCACTCGCGAGTATGCTCACGAGCTTCTTCAGACCACTGATATATTTTTTTCAGGCACATGGCCAACGCACCAAAGTATATATATATATATATATATATATATATATATATATATATATATATATATATAACTCAGCGTATGAGTAGCACAGGGATCTGTGCGTAAAGTAAGGAGCAGATGGTAGGTGGGTGCTCCACCTCACATGTTTAAAACAATCTCCTTGGTCTAGCGCTATTGAAAAGGGGATAGGCTCCCTCGCTGACTGGCTGATACCGACTTTAGACCGCCCCGTCGGCTATATATATATATATATATA
>CM042144.1:91589667-91609667 GCA_023376005.1 Doryteuthis pealeii
CAGGTACAAAACTGGCCGAAAATAAATGTGCTCGCTTTTACGAAGCGAATAACAACGGACGCGCATCTACACGGTTATAAATTAATATACAAATGAATAACGGAGAACGAGTTAAGCGAGACAGACAGGCAAGTTCGGATGTTGGGGAAGGAAGGAAGCAGAAATGAAGAAACGCTAAATTCAGTGGAGAAAAGAAGAAAAGCAAAGGAAAATCGACAACCAGGAAGGTGATTTCGAAATCATGAAAAAATAATAAAAGTAATGGATAATTATAAGTAATGGAATAGAAGGAAAAAGAAACAAAAGGATAAACAAAAAGTGAAAAGCGAGAGATAAATGTAAAAAGAGAAAATATGTTAAATGAAAGAAGATTTGTCGAATTGAACCGCATTTAAAATCCAACGAGGAAATAGTCAATGGAAAGAGAAATGTTGCTGTACGATTGGATTTGATGTAGGAATAAAAATGTCCTTGTTTAAAAATAATATGGCCAAGCAAATTTATTTCTCAATTATTATACTAAACATTTTAAACCTGCCAAATAATTTGAGGTAATCCCTATTTGACTCTCTGTTCTAACTAGAACATTTCAGGCTATCTCACTATAAATCTGATATTTCGGGCCAGCATTATTTCACTACACACCTTAAACATTATAATCGGTCTCAGTTTTATTTTTCGATAGACATTAAGCCCCAATTTGGTTGATTAATTGGTCGAATGATTGATTTTAATGGCATGTCAACTCGTCTACGTTCTATAATAACATCAATATATGTATTATGTATGCGAACGATGCTCCGAAGTTGCCCGTTCCAACCTCCCGTTCTTATGTTGTCTGTTGATTTACAGAAGTCTGAAAAAGAGCTAGCTTCTTCCTTTTACCAACTCGGCTGAAATAGGATTAAATTAGCTGTTAACGGATTTGAACACAACGCTTTTGATGCTTATGTACCATTTATTTTACAAAGAAGCGAGGTGATTTCTTGTCAGTTGATTGGCGATCTACAGCTAGTTCTTGTTAAACTATCATGTTACGAGTGGCAAGACGTCAGAGTGTAATATGGACGGTAAAGTGTATCAAGGGCCCGAGCTATGGCGAGCTCCCTAGTTTCGGAGTGTCTGACTCCGCTTCTCTCTCCTCTTCCTTCTTCGGTCTGTTTCGGTCTGTCTTCTTTATGGGATCCAGACCTTAACATATGTCTCTGATTGGCCAGCCACTCGATAACATTGCTACGTGTCTAAATGGCCTTGTGCCAGCCTAGCTTGTATCTTTTTTCCAACTCCAACGATTGTTTTATTTATCTAAGTTTTTGAAATTGTTGACCAACTTTTCAAAACTGGAATCTTCTTTGTTAGATTATCATTTTATTTTGTGAAAATTTTAAATTCCGATTATATATATTAAATTCCATAATTTAAAGAATTTATGACTACGTGAGGCAAATATGCCTACGATCAAATATGAATAACTTTATACAGATCTACTTGATCCATAGATTGAGCCTTAACAGATGCTAACACTTTAGACCAGATTGAACTTGGATATAATGGCAATGAACGGTTATTCCACACTCCGAAGATCTTCAGAACTAATGCATCACCATTAGATGCCGCCTGGTGTTATATCCAGGACGCCCACAATATATTGGTTTTTGGTTTTATACCTACTCCTTTAATGACAGTTTCATCAATCATGCTTACCCCCCCCTCTTCTTCTTTTTTCAGATTCAATGACACAGGGTAGTAAAAGAATAAAAAGTGTTTTGTATTTAGATTTAATATTTTGCAGTAAAATTATAATATAATCTTATTAATACATATTGATAAGACTTATATTTTTCCGTACGATGAAAGAAAAACGTTTTGTTCTGATTATCGTCTGTCTGTAGTAAAACAAAACATTTTTTTCATTTGACGGCCTTAAATATTTGAATTAGTTTGAATTTAACTGTTAGAAACTTGGTTTTATCAGAGAGAAAACATTTATTTGAATTTTGACAGCAAAACATTTTTGTCTATTATTTAAAAAATATAAATTTCAAAGATCAGTTTACAGGTTTTTTTTTTTTACAAAAGAACGTGATAAAAATCCTTCTACGTAATTTTGGAATTAATTTTTACACCGTCCGGAGAGCGTTCTTCTTTTTCTTTCTTTTTTTTTTTTGTTAGTGACTAATAATAGAAGTATCAATATCATAACTATTCACAGACTTTCTTTAATGGAATGACATGATAGCTCAAAAGAAGGATATCTGCAGTCTAGTGTGAAGTTTGAATGTTTATGCTCGATTTTTGGTGAATATTTAAAACTCAGTTTTTACTCCAACCGTTTGACTCAGGCCGGATGTAAGACAAGATTGAAAAATGGGGATCTAGCGAGGATTGAATTCGTTATTTAGTAGCAATTGATCTGCGAGACTAGCCTGCAAACATTACATCAATATCGGATGCCCAGTAAATTAGTTTCTCTGGGTAACTCGGTACAGGATATGCAATTTCTTGTCAATAATAAATGTATTATAGTGTCCTTTAGTTTGTAGTGAAGTGATGTTTTCTAAACAATGTCTATTTGTTATCAATTTGAAATATACATCGAACAATTACAAATGCTAATTGTTACTATAAAAGATAAATTCACATAAAAGAAAAGATATTCGCCCTGTCAACTGGGAGAGAATAATACATCAACAGCACTTCAATAGAGCCACCATTGGCCGTGGTTGTCAACTCGTTAGGTTGTAAGCACCAATTATATCGAAGCAAAAATAGATTAAAAAAAAAACAATAGAATAGTAAGTGTAGATTATGTGGAGATACAAAATTGCATAATAAGCAAATGCAGCAAGTAGCACTAAAGGAATATAAGATTAGGGTCAACTGGGTGGGAAAGGTGATCCACAGGAAATGATATATACACCAATCAGAGCCTGTTCTTGAGAATATGACGAATACAATTCTCTGGAATGGATCATCTAATACCGATCAGAAGACAAGATCTACGTAAGAAAATATTGACTTTTCATCTAATGGATTTTTCTTCAGATTAGAAGCCTCCGACGATTTCATTGAAAAGTGTAGATCAAAAGGTACAACAGGATATTATTTATTCGATTGTATTACTTATTAGAAAAAAAAAATTCAACAGTATTTCCTTAGATTTTTGCCTCAAAAAACACACACGCAAACACAACACACACACACACACACACACACACACACACCACACATATATATTATATATATATATATATATATATAAAGATAAATCTAATGAGTCAGACGAACCTACTAGAATTTGCTTAATGCTCTTCAGGGCTAAGATCTGACTCTTAGATCTATCTTTATTATTTGCTCTACTTAGGTATTGAGCACTTTTACTTATTAGCTTTAGTCTCCTGGTGGGTTTGTATGTATATATATATATATATATATATATATATATGCATATAAATTGTTTTTTCTTTTGGCCAAAGTATTGTACAAATAGATAATTTTTTGTTGGTACGATTATCTTGGTCTTTTCTTTTTTTCAAAAATGTTTTTCTTCCCGGTTGATGTTTGGTAGTATATTTTTACAATCAAACTATTTGCTGCTTTTTTTTCTCACGGCAAGGATTTATCAACAAGTTTGGTATATTAAATTATATATTATATTATATATATATATATATATATATATATAATTAGATCAGTATAGACAGCGAGAATATTCTCTTTATTGAAAATTAATCTCAACAGTAGATTTAAAAAGAGATAACTGTTCAGTTTTACACAATATAGAAAGCGTTTTCAGAGGTGTTATATATATATATACCAAACTTATTGGTAAATCCTCGCCGTGAGAAAAAACCCAGCAAATAGTTTGATTGTAAAAATATACTACCAAACATCAACCGAGGAGAAAAAATTTTTTGGAAAAAATAAAAGACCAAGATAATCGTACCAACAAAAAATAATCTATTGATACAATACTTGGCCAAAAGAAAAAACAATTCATATGCATATATATATATATATATATATATATATATATATATATATATATATATATATATATATAAATATATATATACTCATACAAAACCACCAGGAGACTAAAGCTAATAAATAAAAAGGGCTCAATACCTAAGTAGAGCAAATGATATATATATATATGTGTGTGTGTGTAGTGTGTGAATGTAAGAAAGAGAGAACAAAGAGGGAAAGAGAGAAAGAGTGAGGGAAATATAGAGAGAAAGAGACAGAGAGTGAGAGAGGGGAGACTTTATAAGCGTGTGTGAATCGAGAATGAAAAATATATCTAAAATATAGGGAATAAAGGAAGGAAGATTTCAGCTGATAGAAATTAAATGTTTAAAAACATAAAGCGTAAGAAAATCAAGCCTTATTCATTTAAAAAGACAAACGTTGTGTTCCAAGAAGAAAACATTTTTTTTTTACAAATAAAAAGGAAAGATCGACGTGGGGGAAGGGATAGATGTAAGCCGATAGAAGTTTCACGCACCACAATGAGAAAGAGAAATAAGGAAATGACATATGAAAGAAATGGTAGGAGTTAGCAAATTTGAGTCCGAAATAAAAATGGCCGCTGTGTGCTCTATAAGTGCAATTCATCCACGCTTGATTTACTTCTTGTCTGTTGCATCATTATTTGCTGGAATGAAACTCTTCAAATCGATGCAACACTAAGCCATTTAACATCCGGGGTGAAATGGCGAGAGACAAGCTCTAGAGTGGCGAAGAACGGGTCGAGGAATACACTCGAAAAGGGAAAGAAAATTAGACAAGAAATGAATAAAGATGGTGGGTGAGTAGGGCGTTAAGGCATATGTGTATATAAAGCACACATAAGGATTTGATACTCAAATGTGTGTGAGTGTGTGCGTGAGAGTCAGACAGACAGACAGACAGACAGACAGACAGAGAGATAGAAGAATAGACTGAGAGAAATATGGTGTGTGTGTGTGTTTATATCTGTGAGAATGTGAACATATATATGCGTATGTTTATGAGAATTTATTTTCGTTTGAAATATTACTACGGGGAAATATGTTCATATACATACACGGTATCAGAACTCAATATAAGTGAAAAACGATTGTATAGGAAATGTATCTTTTCCTAAATCTCTTATTGAAGGAAAAGCGTCAGCTATAAGTATTGAAACCATACTGACAATAGCATTGCTAAAGTCAGTGAGAATACATAAGAGAGTGTTGGAGTATTTTATTTGTTCACCAGTCAAGTCTATCACAAGGAAAGGACTGGCAAAGATTCAGTTGGAATCTTTAACTGGAAGCATGAATATGATGGCCTAAACTAAACTCTGTTGACTATATTAGCAAAAGTTGTGTAATCTTCATTTTTGTTAATATTTGTATAGTTTTTTGGAATGAAATTTCACCAGGATCTATTGGGAGTATGATACCGGCTCTCGTCAACTCAGCGTATCAGTAGCACAGTGATCTGTGCGGTAAAGTGAGGAGCTGATGGTAGGCGTGGCACAACAACTCAGATGCTAAATCAAGTCTAGCGCTAGTGGAAAGGGATAGATTTCCTCGCTGTCTGGCTGATCCGATATTAGGCCGCCCCGACGACTTTACTTTTACTTTTATAACAAATAATAAATTTCAATCTATCTGTATATCAATATTCGGGTTCCTTAAAAGTGCGACCGTTTTCATCTTGCGCCAAGCAATAATTGCATCTTTTTTTCCATCTCAATAAGTTGCGCAATCTTTTTTGAACATTTCTCCGTTGTCCAATTTTTACATATTCTGTTTGCGTAAAATTTATTTCTGTTTTAAAAATTCCAGCATGCAGTCTTTAAAATCCTCCATTTTTTAAGTGAGTATTATTTATCAATTTGTACGAGCACTGAATATTTCGGTGTGCTTGTCCGTCCTTTGCTGCTATGGTTACGTTTAATCCACTTATTTCTTTTAACTCTTTTTCTTTCCTTTCGTTGCCAATCTGTTATATAGTCGAGATGAAATGATACACAGAAGAAATTGAGTGCTTAATATATTTATTCAGCACCAGTATCCGGTGCTAGCGGTTACATACAAAGACACAGAACAATAAGTTACACAACAATTAACAAGTCAACTTTCAAGAAATAGAGGAGGGTCAAATGCAGTAATGCCAAACGCAATAAGATCAGTCCAAATGTTAATCAGCTTATTAATCTACTGTTGAGGTTCTTAATCGTTGACTATTTAAGGTTATGCACCAGGCCATATGTGCCGAAAGTGTGCTAGCTACTCTACAACAAACATATTCTAGAAAAAATAATGAATAATCAGACTCAGAAAAACAATTTTGATGATATTCGAAAGTTTTTCGCTCTGTCAGCGGATGTTTAGAATACGCTGGCTGCAACCACCTGCAAAGGGGTACCCCCCACACACACCAAAGTGATGTTCTGGATATGATTTTAAATTGCATCTTATGGTGGTCTCATGTTCTGAAATATGAGGCGTGTGAAGTACCCCATTTATTGCCATTACTCCCAGGTTCACTCTGACCCGGAGTGGTATTGCCCATTAGAGTCCCATCTATATATCAAATAGATGGTTAAAATATTCGTATACGAATGTATATAAAAAAATTCAACTCTTACGAAAAAAAAAAACTAGAAAGAATGTAAATGTGAATGTACAATGAAGGCGATTACCTAACACCTTATATACCCGTTCTTCTCTGGTATATAATGGAGGAGAAAGTAGACTGGAGAAGAGATGGGTTCTTACTTTGTTCTACTTGTTCTTACTTCGTCGCTGACATCTCCTTCTGAGATGTTTCTTCTTCCTTCTGAACTGGGTCATCTGCGCTTATTTCTTGTTTGTAATAAATAAACAAGCATTTGTTGTTTTTTAGACGTCTATTCTTTATTACAAAACCCAAGCCCAAAAGTGTTTACCCACACAGTAAGAAGTCGGTCTCTTAGGAGCAAAGACCCCTACGTCTGCTCCTCTGACTAACGGCCGAAATCTGACTAACTAACTTTAATTTTCCTTCTCACGCCTTTCTTTAACCAATGAGCATTCAGATCAGAGTAGGTTAAGCTGCCATCAATAACCTTTTTTCAACGGTTAATGGTAATTTTATTTTTCGTTATTTGAATTTTAACTACATATTTCGTAGGCTAACAGGGAAGTATGTAACAGTTACCTTAAAATAACCCGAAACGTGTTGATATGCTACCATTAAACTCAATCAATCAATAAATCAATCAATCGAAAATTTTATTTTAAAAATTATTATTATATTCATAGCCATAACTAAGAAAATCCTCATAATGTTAAAACTTTAAACCAGTTGAAAGCTTAGTTCATAGTTGCCATGGGAAAATCAAACAAACAATAATTCTTTAAATTTATATTTTGAATGTATAATTCTGTTATTTTTCCTATTGAAATCAACTCAAAAACGCAAACAAGAAGAAACCAAATGATAGTTACTTTTAATTCACACACGAGGTTTAAACATAAATCTTGGTAATTTAAGCACATACAAATACTTTAAGCACGTTTTACCACTCACATAGCAGTCCACCACGACAGACAGAAAAAATTACTCTCCTTTCCCCACCCCGACTTCCACCGCTTCCAAGCGTAATATCTACAGAGACAATGGACAAAATAACATCAAAGACAACTAGACAATTAACCACAAGGCCGGACAGCACTAGACCCCAAAAAGAGAAAGAAGGAACACAGACAAACTACCCAATCTGAAATAAACCTTTGACAAAGAGGAATGATCTTCAAAATATTTAGTAAATAAATAAGATTAAGAACATAATATCAGTCATTATGTTTCTAATTTTCATTCTTTTTAATGCTTCTAAAACAAACCAAAATTTTTCCTTATATATATATATATATATATATGAAACAAACAGGTGTTTATTTTTTTATATGACTTTAAGCCGACAATTTTCGGGTGATATGAGCTTATTTGAAGTCATACCTAATTTTGAAAATTAATTAGTCAATAATTAATGAATTTAGGCGGGCATATATGTTCAAATGTCTTAATTCGTTTAGCCTTACATTTGAACATATATGCCCGCCTAAATTCATTAATTATTAACTAATTAATTTTCAAAATTAGGTATGACTTCAATTAAGCACATATCACCCATATATATATATATATATATATATATATATATATATATATATATATGAATAGAAGGTGACTTACTGGGAAATACAATATCCGGTGTAAAGTTGTGATGTATTCACCACTGGAGAACTACAGAGGACGGTGGGGCGATTCTTATCTTCGGCAAAGGACTTTGGCACGGTTGGCTTTCTGTTTACCAACGGCACCAATTCGCGTATATGTTACGTAGCCCCTGTACAACTTCTGCACTGGCCTGCGGTCTACGCGCTCCGAAGACATCAATACGTACTACAAACGTATGGCCGGTCAATACCCTCGTTCGACGCAAACTCCGGGTGTGTTTATCAATACCAATTCAAGTATCCGTCTTCAGTCAACCTTTAACCCAAAAGACAGAGATCCTTCTTCTTTGCGCCCTGGCAGGTATCACGTTACCGGGGCAGCCACGCGCTCCGCTATGGTCAATTTGCCTTATCTCGACGGTTGTCTTTGCGTATCGGTCGAGTCCTACAATTTGTTTAAGGGCTGCTTCCATTCATAAATTCGTTTCGTACTAATTTTTTCGAGGTGGAAAATGATATTACAAAACTTCTTTGTTTTTCACGAATTTATTAAACCAGTTTCTTATTCTTGAGAGAGAGAAATTATATGTTACTTTTAAGTTCAGCTTCTTCGGGTATAGTTAATTTAGTTCGTCCAGTCGACAAGTTCAAGTTAATAAGTTCGACTTTCAACATTTCAGCGACACCAGACCCCGTTAACCCGTTCGCTACTAGTCCAATCTCGCAGCCCAACTAACTCAGTCCCTCCAGGCCAATAAGTATAATAAATAAGTATCCTCTGGCTTAGAATATTCTCTAGAGAAAGACCGTCGTGGAAATTTTTTTTCTTAAATTTTGAAAAAGATACTTCCCAATTTAAGTTTAATAGCTATGTTAAATGGGGAACCAAACCAAAGGATGTGGATAGTCCTCGATCTTTTTCTTCTTTTTTACCCTTTTTATTATGGTTGTATAAGATCTTATTCTTTTTATATGTAAGGTTTCTTTTGGACTTTAAGAGCTTGTTCATATATACATTTTTTTCTTGTTAAAAGTGTTATAGGAATTATTTGAAAACCTAGTTGATATGCATCGTATATCTATCTATCTATCTATCTATCTATCTATCTATATATATATATATATATATATATATATATATATATATATATATATATATATATATAATCCAAAAGGCCAGAGAAGAAATCTTCCTTACGACACAAGAGTTTTATTAAAAAAAAAACCGTCGCAGTTTGAGAGCTCAATGTGTGCTCTTAATGTTTGAGGCACAGAGCAAATATATAAGTAAAGAAATAACAAAAGACTTAGAGATTTAGCATTATAGTCTATTTCAGGGAGCTCCCTGAAATAGACTATATAGCTAAATCTCTAAGTCTTTTGTTATTTCTTTACTTTTATATATATATATATATATATATATATATATATATATATATATATATAGATAGATAGATAGATAGATAGAAGAAAAATATTCGTTTCGTTTGGTTTATTTGTTTAACAGCATAATCGACTCCTCTTGGTTATTAATTTGTAAATAGTTTATTGTAAATATATCTATATTTTGAATGTTCCATAATATAAACTTTATGCTTATAATTTATACACACTTATATGGTTTAAAGTAAGTATCCTATTAGATATTCATTTATTTGCACACACATATATGGTTTCGTGTATTTCTATCAAACACCAATAATTTGAACACAATTATATGATTACAAGAATATCAAACATATCAATTTGGCCCAATAATGGGACACCAAGAAGTACTGACAGGGGCATAGTGGACCTGAGAGTAATGACACAGCTCAAGAGTCTCGCTACCGGTTCCAGCTTAGTGTCATATGCAGAAAATCCTTTTTGCATAGGATGTTGTCAGCGTATATTAAGTCATATATAATATATATATATATATAATATATATATATATATATATATATATATATATATAGAGAGAGAGAGAGAGAGAGAGAGAGATAATACATATTTAAAGAGAGATATGACTATATCCATAGCTTCAGGTATGCATATTGTCATATGTTTTCAAATACACAGTAAAATGCATCTATATCTACAAGCTAAGCCACATTCACACATAGATATATGTAAATAAATATATGTACATGCACACACACACACACACACACACACACACACACACACACACACTCCCTCCATCTCTGTCTCTCTCACACACACACACACAAACTCTCTCTCATACATACACACATACTCACGCTCTCTCACACACACACAAACTCTCTCTCATACATACACACACTCACGCACTCACACACACACACACACACACACTCCCTCCATCTCTGTCTCTCTCACACACACAAACTCTCTCTCATACATACACACATACTCACGCACTCACACACACACACACACACACACACACACCCTCCATCTCTGTCTCTCTCACACACACAAACTCTCTCTCATACATACACACATACTCACGCACTACACACACACACCCTCCATCTCTGTCTCTCTCACACACACACAAACTCTCTCTCACACATACACACATACTCACGCACTCACCCCTCCATCTCTGTCTCTCTCACACACACACAAAACTCTCTCTCATACATATACTTATATATATATATATATATATATATATATATATATATATATGTATATAAGAAGTTTAGTTACATAATGGTAATGCTAAATATTGTGGAAAATTAATCAGATCTTCCAATGTATGTTCCTGTACATAACAGATTATGTATTTTTTATCGCTACTTAATCCTAAACATTGCAATTTTAGTCAGTTTAAGAAGCTTTGGCGAACTTTTGTGAATCCCTTGAAAATCTCATTCCCCGACGGATTCGATTTTTCACTTTTCAAATTGCTCATTCATGTCACTTTACTAATTCACGTCTTCTTGTTTTTATATTTGATATTTAATTTTATTTTTTATTTTCATATTTAACAATTCTTCTCTTTCCGTATGACTCTATTTTCTCAAATGTCTTCTTTTCGTTCTCCATAGATGTCAGTTTTCCACTTTTCTGTCTTGGATGAGTGTGAATTCACCCCTTTGTTGCCATTAATCCCAAGTCCACTCTGATTGTTAGGGTTCCATCTATGGGTCAAATACACCCGTTTACAATGTATCAGTATTAGATATGAATACTTGGAATCATATTGCAAGAACAAATAAAAAACATATAAAAAGAATAATTGTTTTGTTTTTTTTCATGCTTAAAACAATGTTTAGACAATTTTTAGAATGATGTATTATTGTAGATATAAGAATCTGAAGTTGGTTTTACCTAATTCTGTTTAAATCAATATTAATTTGATTAGTTTTGTAAAGCCATCATGAGATTATGTAATAATAATTATGATAACTATGTAAAATAACTTCAATATTATTTAATAATAACAACTAAATATTCTCAACATCAAAACACTGTGATGAGCAATATGGCATTATAAAGTTTATGACTGTAAATCATTGTTTTCCTACTTTGTTTACACTGAAAATTCCCTACATTTTTACCCAGAATTTCTTTTGTGTATTATTATTATGTATATAATAAATAAATATAATAAATAATACAGCTCTTACATACGTAATCGAGCACTTTATTTTCAATTCTCCAATACTAACAAATGACAGTTGTTCATATTTGCAAATTTAATAAGTACTTGCAAATTATTTTTGTTAAATAGGAATTCTTGAAACCATATATGTTTATATGAAAAATTCATTGATTTAATAATCTACTTATATATCGTAGGAAGCGCGTGGTGTAATTGTTAAAGTCATGGAAAATGGACTCATCGCCCCGATTTCAAATCCTGGACGTGGTAATTGGATTTCACTTAGCGCTAATACCCTTGGGAAAGGTATGAATCCTACTCTCCTTCCAGCTATGGGTAAATAGTAGGACAGACTGTGCTCTTTAACCTTGGTTGGACAACCGTTCTAGGAGAAGGAAAACTCTGAATTAAAACCTGGTAAACTCCGCTTAAGAAATTGACCTTGTGTCACATCCTGCTCGTGCGGAGTGGTTGGTATATATATATATATATATATATATGATATTTAAAATATAACAATTTTCAATAAATACAAACAGTTATTCAAGTACTTGCAAATTATTTTTGTTAAATAGGAATTCTTGAAACCATATTTGTTTATATGAAAAATTCATTGATGTAATAATCTACTTATATATATATTTTGGATAAAAGGCCAGAATTATGAGCTCAAATCGAACTCACTAGTTATAGTCAATCAGCCCAGCTCGTTAACGATTAAATTATACCCGAGTTCAAATCTTTGATGGGGTTGTTTGCATTTAACATAGCGCTAATAGTCTGGGAAAATGTATGAATCCGACTATTCTTCCCCCACATATCAGGAAATTTTAGGGCAAAATGGGCTATTTAACCTTGTTGTATCAACCGGGTAGGAGAAGGACAATTCTGAATTAAAACCAGTTCTACCCTGCTTAAAAATTGACTTTGTGATCGAGGTGGAGGGATTTGGAGGATACATGCGTTATACGATTAAATTTATATTTTTTAGCTTAGTTGAGCCCAAGAAATATGAAGCACTCAGTGACAATCAGAATATATGTGAGGTGAGAGGGAGAAGAGTTAATTTTATGCAGCAAAACAGGTTTGTATTAAGTTACGATTGCTTGCTGCCTTGTCTTACCAATTCTACGGTAATTGGAACTAGTGTGATTATTCTACAATATATATATATATATATATATATATATATAAACACAGAGGTTATCTATAAAGTTAATTTTATGCCTTTGTCAATGATATGAGCACAGAGTGACTGTAGTTAAGATACAACACTAACAAATAAAACTTGATATTACAAAAAGGAAAATAAAAAAATAAATGTTTACTTTATATATTAAAATAATCATGTCAATGTCAGAAACGTTGACATGCGCAAACAACCGGATACAGTTAAATACACAAACGTCTTCAAATATTATGTAAAAGAACATTATGTGACTATTTCTTGTTTGTAAATGATTTTCTCGTAAAACTCACAACGTTAGATGACTTTGAATATGTATTAAAAATGAAATAAACTATATATGGATCAATAATAACAGGAATTTATTTATTAAAACTGTTTTTTAAAAAACAATATGGACCGTTTAATGTTGTATACTTAATATCTGTGTATATATAACACAGGATTGTTCTTTATTCTACGTATTAATGATTTCGTCTATAGATTAGATACTCATTGATAAACTTAACTAATTTCCGAGGGAATTGTGATGTAAGCACTAACGTAGTTTCTGTTACAGACGGATAGACACCGAAACTCCATTATATTTAGCACGACTACAGTATGATAATTTAATTATAAAAACGTTTGATATGCTTGCTTAAGGGTTACTGCTAATAGTTCAATATGTAAAAAGCATATTAATTATAATTCAACTCTCTCTCTCTCTCTCTCTCTCTCTCTCTCTCTCTCTCTATCTATCTCTTCTCTCTCTTCTTTCTTTTTTTCATATTTTCATTATGTTCGATTGAATCAGATTAGGGTTATCGCTTCAGCGCGCTCACCTCTCCCTATATATTCCCCATACTTTCTTTCTTCTTATATTTTTCTGTGTAGCATTTCCTTTTACTTCCTTTTCTTTATTTATAGTAAAAACAGAATGGTAAATTATTTAACTGAGGTGACGACACTCATAAAAAATAAGAATTCATCGGATAAGCAACATCAAATAATCAGGATTTACATTTTTGTATTTCATCATGGACAATTTAGACAGCTCTCATTTCTAGCCGGGGAGTGTTGCAAGATAATAACGGTCGTACTTTTGAGGAATACGAGTATTAATATATATATATTTCTCAATTTTAAGTATGTTGAATGAACAATTATCTTATTTGCCTCTACTTCAAACCGTCAAAATGATGAGATTTAACGAACAAAACAGGCGACAACAAACGCACAGCCATGATCATGCATACGCCAATGCACATACACAATCTATTATGTCTTTCTCTTTATATAATATTGTCTATCTATTTATCCCTCCTTACCTGACGTCAAACGTTAGTATATTTTATAAGCAGTTACAATTTTTTTTTTGTTTACTTTCATATAAAACCCGCTTAACGCTGTTATGTTTAAGTTAAGCCTATATTCCGTCTTAATCAGTTAATAAACTCATTCATGTCTGCTATCGACGTTTATTCTAAATTCCTCGCGTCATAGACCGCTTTATAGAAAGAAAGTTATTTTCATTATTTTTTTTCATTATGAATACGACTTTATAGTCAATACATTTATATTTTTCTACCGAATCTAAATCCTAAACTTGCCGAAAATAACATAGTCATGTGTTTTCAGATTGCTGTAAAATATTGGGAGCTAAATTCAAGCGACTTCATCATCGAGAGAATTTGCACATAAAAAATGAGAGATTTACTCACGTGTAGAAATACATTCGCACACAGATGCTTACGGATGGAAAGAATTCTGACATTACTATACTGTCATATAATGATTTGTTCACAGAGAATATTTTCTCTAAAAGAAAAAAAAATGCTTGCTTACGCTCACGGATTAAAAAAAAAGAAAAAAAAAGGAAACAAAAAAAGAAGGAAATAAGCCGTCTTCACATCGTCACTGAGACATACATAAAATAATGCAGTATTTATGGATAAACAAAGTAAGGGAACATTCATCAGTGCACACACATATTAACGCAGATAAAAATCAACATATATACACATTTATAAAGTGCACTGCTACAAATGTAACCAAAATATGATATAAAAATAATGCATTTGAATGTGCCAGTATTTCAAGACAAATCCATTCCCAGAGAAGTTTTGGGCAAAATGGAACCTAATAATATGTTCACTTATAGAGAAAATAATGGTTATCCTAAGCGCTTCAGCAATTAGATATTAGAATAGTATTGTCCATAAATAAGTTCAGTTCAACGAATATTTTATAAAAAGTTCATTTTCTTTTAAACTAAACATACCATGATTCTATTATTTCTCGTGGCATTACACAATCAAAAGGATATTAGGTATTTGCAAAATTGCAACATTAAATCTGTAAGAAAAATGTGGATATGTAGCCTTAGAATGTCCACCAAAATACCCCTTATACGACTTCAATTAAGCACATATTCTCCCAAAAATTGTCGGCTAAAAAAAAAAAAAAAAGCCATATCATAAACACATCGCTGTTGTATCTACTTCTCATACTGTCGTGTAGAAGAAGTCACTATAAGAGGAATAGAAACCTACTTCTAAACAAAACGAAAAATCTAAAGAAAGTCCAGTTGGTGTAGGGGTTACGATGCTCGCCTGTCAGCGTGACAGTCGTGTTTAGAATCACGCACAAGGCGGTCTTCCTATCTATAGCTCTGCTGATGAGGCCTAATAGGCCGAAATGTACATGCAGAGATTGATTTTTCTCGATTTGTTTAGCCTTACATTTAAATAGGTATGCCTGTCTAATTAATTAATTATTAATTAATTAACTTTCAAAATTAGGTACGACTTCTCCCAAAAATTGTCGGCTAAAAGAAAAGCCATATCATAAACACATCGCTGTTGTATTTACTTCTCATATAATAGTTATAGATATCAAAAGGCATATGGTTAGGTATTTTTACTAAAATCTACTGTACTGTAACTCGAAAACCAATATCAATTTGGGATATTTTTATGGCATTTTAAAGCTACATATTCGTATTTGTTGTTACAGTTTTAATGTTGCAATGTTCACAAATACACAATACATAATACATAATGTCCGTTAATATCCGGCATATTCCGATAGAAATATTAAAACACTCGCATCCTTGGTTTAAAAGTAAATTAACATCTTTATGAAAGATTGTGAAGGGTATACTAATTTATTGTTGATAATAAGTATGCTATATTTATAAGTGAATTGTGCTCAATATTAGTATATTAGTATTTGAGGATATGTATCTAAGTTGGGGTAGCGAAAACAAAGTCAAAGGTAACTGTCATTTTCTCACTAATGAGATTTTCAAACTAATGCATAGTGCCCACTTTAAACACAATAAGACTGTGGTCAGCATATTGGTTAATTTACGATTAAATAATTAAAAAGAAATTTAATATATATATATATATATATATATATATATATATATATATATATATATATATATATATATTACTGTTTTTGTTGGCAATATAAACGGAAACTGTGATTAGTATCTTGGATTATGCATATGATCATTATAACCCAAAGTAAGAACAACATATTGATACTAATAGTTACACGCTTTCATGCAATGGTTCAGAATTTAGTATTTCGAGCTCATTATGAAAGCGTCAAACTATTAGTTTCAATATGTGTTTTTAATTTGTTTTAAACTATGTGAAGCCATATATATATATATATATATATTCATACGTACATGCAGAGGATCAGAGTACCTCTATTAATGCAAATATCAAAGTTACGCTCTCCAGTTCTCTGGTTGGGATAAGAGTGTATTATCTGTTCTTTTTTATTCAGCCATGTTCTACTCAACAGATAGGATACAGTGTCTTGTTCTGGCAGTTGGACAGGTTGAATTTTAGAGATAATGACTCAAGAGCATGACCCCTTCCATTGTGTGAAGTAAGTGAATCTGGGCCGCCCCCGGCAAAATTTTGTCATGGCAGCCCATTCCGTGTGAACCACAATAATAAACTGACCATGGTATGCATTCTTCCTACTTATTGAAATGTATGAATATCGAATGTATGTTGCATTTGTATAAAAGCGTAGAATAGTATTATCTGCGTTATTCGGACTATTGTCCTCATCTTCATTGTTATTTGTACAACGTTTCGGCCATCACGGAACTTTGAACCTAACGGCTCCTGATTACGACTAGAAAGTTCCCGAGTTCGAAAAGAAGGTTCCCTATTCCGAGAAGGTTCCCGAGTCCGACAGGAAATACCTGAAGAAGGCCGGAGGGCATATCGGCCAAAACGTTGTACAAATAACAATGAAGATGGGGACAACAGACCGAATAACGCAGATAATGCTAATCTTCAAGCCTCATCTCAAACATTCAGAGAAAAAGCGTAGAATATATGCTACTTGCTTGTTTATCTTTTAAATGGATGTTCCGGTGGGGGAAAGGATTCACTTGTGAATTTTATATATCCGCGCTGAGTACAGAGAAACGCATAAAAGAAAAGCCATGCTGTTCCATCAAAAATGACAAGACAAACGATAAGACATTGTGCTATGCTCTCTTTAAAGTTGTGATAATGAGGATTATCGGATTTACTGAGTAAATCTTATAAATGTTGTGGAAATCCATGTCGAACGTCTCTCTTTGTCAAGGCTCCTGAGAATTTTATCACATTTGTTCTCCTGTTAGACACCATTTCTTTTCTTGTGAATTTCCCCATTGCAGGTAAAAGAAGAAAATATATTACAAACGCTTTTCAATGCTTTCATAGTTGACAAAGTTTGTCGCTTACATAATTCGATAAACAATATAACATTCTTTTTTACTCAGGCTCTTGGAGGCATAATAGATATTGTGCCTGGAAAACTGCTGAGATTATAATATTTGATTATTAATGTTACATAATCTATGCGGTTGCATAAGATTATTGTCAATCCCCTGTATTTCTAAAGGGATGGACCTGGTTGGGTCTTCAGTTTCAGTTTGGACGTCGGGCAGAGAAGATGTATTGCCTTAACTGGAACTCACTGCATACGCGCGATATGTTAATCAGATGAAACATGTTTAGTTAAGAAATAAAAGCTTACGAACATAATATAGTTTTGTGATTAATGAATGTCTTGGTAACAAGACTGACCTAGAAGACCAGACACTAAGTCCCAAGACGAAGTCCCCAAGACGAAGTCCCCAAGACGAAGTCCAGACGCTTGAAGAGACGCTAGAAGAACAGAAGAAGAATAGAAAAAAGTAAAGAAGGGTATACAATATTAATACGGGAATCTTTATATTACATACCGGAACTCGTTCATCTCTCACATGCTGTCACCTCTTCATCAATAAAGTTGGAAGTGTGAGAGTTGCGCTCAGTACTTACAAAATATAATGTCCTAAACGACCCAATATTTTTAAAAATACGTGGCTCTATATCATAATATTGAGCGCTGTAACGAAAAAGCAACTAGTTGTTTGTTACTTTTGAATATCTAATTATCTATCTATCTATCGGGAATTTTATGCAGTCAAATGATAACATTTTTCTCAGTGACCTGAGATTAGAAAGTGCAATGGTTACACATCCCTCGTTACCCTCATTCGAGCATCCATTTCCCTGTCTCAGCAATGTCGTTACGTCGTTTCTCAAGAATGAATCTGTTTCGTGAATAAATGTTATAAATGGGCGAGAGGCAACTTTAATGTGAAATTTCACCTGTTTACATTTTGCAACATGTTAACAATATTGCATTTGTGTGATACCTTTTATTTGAAGTCCTGGAGGATGGTATCTGAGCGTTTAATTCACACTGCCAAACAATCTCACAGAAAGTTATCTGAGCAATCGGCTGTCTACAATTATTATTTTGGGGGCAAAGTTGGAATATTGGAAAAAGGCGTGTTGCATCAATTTAAAAGACTTCATATATATATATATATATATATATATATATATATATATATATATATATATATATATATATATATAAGTTAAAAGAAAGGAAATGAATCCGACGGTATGAGTATAGATAAAAGGATATGAAAACACCACAAAATGCTGTTAAAGTGAAAACATTTATAACATATTCATAGCTGATATTGAACAATATTTCGATTTTATAAAAATCATCTTCAGAGACTTTTGTCTTCATGACTTTTGTCTCCGCTCTTAACAACACGGAGGATAAACAAGGTCTGAAGATGATTTTTATAAAATCGAAATATTGTTCAATATCAGCTATGAATATATTATAAAATGTTTTCAATTTAACAATATTTTGTGGTGTTTTCATATCTTTTTATCTATACTATATATATATATATATATATATATATATATATATATATATATATATATGTGTGTGTGTGTGTGTGTGTGTGTGTGTGTGTGTGCCTACATATGTTCACACACATAATCTTTCAGTTGCATATACCATCGTGAAAAATATACGTGTAACTGTCCTTCTTTATGCATACATGTATGTTCAAATAAACACACAAACATACACAAGCTTATACATGTCACCAACCAAAGAAACATCATTTTTCCACACTTTTCTACATCCGTACACCTCGAAAGAAAAAGAATTTAGAGCTTACATTACTTTTTATGACTACTGACAACGCGAGCTTCCACCTCGCGTCACTTCACTGGCTTACTTGATACCGTTTATAAGCTCAAGTACGGATGAATTGAGCGAAATAAAATCTACATCTGTCAAATTCACTAAAAATCGCTCCTAAATTTGGGGACTGATTCAACGAACAGATTCATTGAGATTTTGTATTCCCTTTGTTTTTATCAGCAGCGATTTTTCTTTCTATTACTTTATATTCATCTGTCCAATAATTTAACATTTTCCAATATTCAACATTTTCTCAAATTCTTTGTTTTTATATTCTTCGTGGAGAATTTTATTTATCGGGAATCCACACGCTCATAAACCCAGAAATGCACTCACACGCAACTACGAACACACAAACATATATATATATATATATATATATATATATATATATATGCTATATATGCACAGCCATATATATATATATATATATATATATATATATATATATATATATAATATATAT
>CM042144.1:91614667-91659667 GCA_023376005.1 Doryteuthis pealeii
AACCTTAGTTAGGCAACCGTTCTAGGAGAAGGAAAACTCTGAATACAAACCTGCTGAAATCGCTTAAGAAATTGACCTTGTGTCACATCCTGCTCGTGCGGAGGGGTAGGTATATATATATATATATATATATATATATATATATATATATATATATATATATATATAATTTTTTCGTCTCACTCGTCACATGCATTTCTGTTTCAGTTATTTTCACTCATTTTATTTTCATCCACCATTGGTCTCTCCTCTCTCTCTCTCTCTCTCTCTCTCTCTCTCTCACTCACTCACTCACTCACTCACTCTTCTTCTTCTTCTTCTTCTTCTTCTTCTTCTTCTTCTTCTTCTTCTTCTTCTTTCTGTTTTTCTTTTCTTGCTGCTGCCTACAACGTTTTGCACCGTTGCTTTTCAAATAAATCAGAAATTCTCTTTTTAAGCACACTCCGATTTTTTCTTCATTCTAACCGTTCATCGTCTTCCCAACTCAGCTTACAACCGTCTCATCCTCTCTCACTTATTTATCTTCTATTTAAAACCCACACACCATCACATTTTTCTTTCTATCATTCTGTCATTTTAACACGGCGTTAAATCATCCAATTCGTCATCAGTTCCTCACATCTACTTATAGAATAATTCCCTTTTGATGAAAAAACATTTTCTTTCTTTTATTCTACAATTATTATTACAATTTTATATCTGTGCAATTTTTTTTACTACGTTTGAAAATGACATTGTGATATGGATCGCTTGGTGAATATGATAATTATTTAAGGAAGTAAACAGATACTTTTCTAATTCTAATAAAAGTTTCCTTCTAAATAACGATCTTTTTCGCAGTACAATATTTGCACGAGGAATATCTGAAAAGGGATGTAGGAATATTTACTAATTTCTTCAGCTATACAAATTAATCATTGTGCATATATTACCAACTCAACACTGCTGCATTTCATTTTTGTAAACACAGAGAGGAATGCATTTGAAACATATATGCACGAACGCATAAATAAACTCCACGCAGAACGTGGCGTCAAGTCAATAGTTCTTCGGTTAATTCCTGTGGGACTCAACAAAATTATATCCCAACCTTTCAATGGCATATGAAGATCAAGTTCCACTGGTATATCACGATGTTTATACTGTTTATCATTTTGAATCAAAACTTTGACGCTCGCAATGTTGTAAACACACAAGAAAACATTGTGCCTGTTAAAACTTTGATGAGAACAGCGCAGATTTGGTTATAGAACGTGCAATTCTGAAAGTGGCTGTTCCTGAATTCGTTCACGAGAAGTTGGGATATCGGAAAATGTCCTATCGTTGGCCTCTGAAAAATCGATTGAACAACAATTGTTACATAATCTATGCATAGATTATTGTCAACCCCCTGTATTTCTGAAGGGGTGGCCCCTTTTCATATCACGGACGGGACTTTCCATGGAATATTATAGAAAGCCCGCGAAATACGTAAAGTCACGTGGGACCTGGTTGGCTCTCAGTTCCAGCTTGAATGTCAGGCAGATAAGGCCTTAGCTGGAGCTCACTGCATACACGCGCTATGTTAGTTAGATGAAGATGTTATTAAGTAAATAAAAGCTTACATAAATAACATGGTTTTTTTAAATGTCTTGGCAACAAGACTGATCCAGAAGAAGAAAGGAATTAAGTGCGACCGACCAATAAGACGAAGTCCAGACGCTAGAAGATGAACTTAAGATACCAAAGATGAACAGAATAATAATAGAAGTAAAAAGAAGAGTATACAACACAACAGGTATGACCCTATGTACTCACAATAGTAAACTAGTGGAACCGGGTCATGAATCTCGAAGAAAGTAACGTGTTAAAGTAGCATTGTTGTGCTAGTAACATAGTAACATTGAATGGAAAGCTACAGTGTATCAACGTGGAGATCGAGATTTAGAATTGTAATTCACCGCCAGAACTCTCATTGGGTAGTTAGATTGTCACGTTGTGGAAACAGGAAAAGATCCGAGATTTTAATTATTTTTGGTTTTGTTGCATAATTAATGAATTATGCGAGCATACCTATTTAAATGTAAGGTTAAACAAATCGAGAAAATCAATCTATGTATGTATATTTCAGCCCGATGAGGCCTAATAGGCTGAAATATACATACAGAGATTGATTTTTCTCAATTTGTTTAGCCTTACATTTGAATAGCTATGCCCGCCTAACTCATTAATCATTAATTAATTTTCAAAAATTCAATTAAGCACACACACACACACACACACACACACACACACACACACACATATATAATATATATATATATATATATATATATATATATATATATATATATATGTATATATAAACATTTATTCTGTATTAATTTCTGTCTTGGTAAATATAGCTTCAGTGACAATACTTTTTGAAATCTCTCCGTAAATGTTACTTGCACTGACAACAGAAATGTTTTTATCTAATTCATTTCATTCTATTGTTGATTTACCTAAAGATTTGAATCTGGATTTTAGTGTGCTGGGAATCATTAATATACTATGAAAAGTCTTTAAAACATTCGTCATACCTAGTATATATATATATATATATATATATATATATATATAATATATATATATATATAGTATATTATATATACTAGGTATGGCGGATTATTGTTTTACAGTAAATCAACATATTTTGCTACTGAAACATATCAACTGTCGATAACGAGATCATAGAGTAGGGAAATAGATATTAAGCCAAAAAATTTAATCAAATCTGACCAGCTCGTGACAAATTTATTTATTTAATTTATTAAATGAATCATAAATGTAAAAATGACAACTGCGTTTTTTAATTTACTAAGCTTTCCTAAGTCTGGCACTTGGGTTTTAAATTACTTATACTTACTGTTGCTAACATAATAACAATAATATTAATAATAAATAATAATTAATAATAATAATAATAATAATGATAATAATATAAATTACAATAACAATAATAACAAAATTACAATAAAAATTACAATAAAATAATAAATATAATAATACTATAATAATAATAATTATCATTATAACAATAACATATAAAATATATATAAAATTATAACAATAATGTAATTAAAAATAAATATAAAAACATAATAATAATAATAATAATAATAATAATAATAATAATAATAATAATAATAATAATAATAACAATAATTCATTCACTTATACATAATTGTAATATTAATATATATTAATCCTCACATAATCAGTTCCAACAATAAAACAACAATACAGAACTCTTATTACTAAAAAAAATTTTTTTTACTGTTGCTAAGTAGTGACTTATAAAGTTAGTGAAAAGATCCTTTCTGGAATATCATCAGTGATCTGACGAGAACCATTTTCTTTCAGTGTCACTTAAACGAATGCGATAATTCTATTTTCGGATTAAATTGAAGATTTCTGTGATGAGTGTAAGATTTAACAATCTCACTTAAAATTAAGATGCACTTATATGCCTCTGGGTCTGTGATATATGATACACGATACACCCTTGCCAATTTTTTTTTCTCTTTTTGATTTTGTTTTTTTCGTTTTATGTATATGGGGAGTATATTGGCAGCGTGTCTGACTGAGGGTGGCATAAAGAGATGTGCATGTGTACAGCTAGCGGTTAGGCGTGGAATGCTGGAACAATGTAAGCGAAATGAGGAACATCATGATGAAGGCTTTAGGTAATGATGCAGAAAAGTTTTTGTAAAAACCCGGCTTCTGGAAGAGATGAGGTTGCTTTCGCTCATCGACATATGTTTTTAATTTGTCTCTTCACGTGAATGGAGAAAATATGTCTTTCTTAAAGACTTAATACAGAAACGACTTAATACATAAAAAGAATATACGTATTTACGAGTGCATTATAAAGCACACATATATACTTACTCGTATGTCATTTGCCTCCATCTGTCTACACTTTTCGTTCTCTCCATTTTCATATATTTACAGAGCAAAATACGTATTTTTATTTTTATGCATCTCTCTCTCTCTCTCTCTCTCTCTCTCTTCTCTCTCTCTCTCTCTCTCTCTCTATATATATATATATATATATATATATATATAAGTACGTAAATATTTATGTATATATATATATATATATATATATATATATATATATATATATATATATATATATATATATATACGCATACATATATATTACGGACATAAATATTTACGAGTATATATATATATATATATATGTATATATTTATTATGGACTCTCTCGTCGATTTTCGACACATGAGGGTTCACACACACAATGGACACCCAGACAGTGATTTGTTTATTGTGGTGAAGGCTTGTGTTGGACCATCCACACTTTTTGGCACAGTCGATAGGAAAGAATTGGTGCATCAAGGGTTGCCACAAACCCAATCAACGACCGATCTCAGGAATTTGAATTCAGAGTTATCCCTCTTCTAGACTGGTTACCTGCCCAAGGCTGAAGGGCCCAGTCTACCCTACTATTTAACCCATAGCTGGAGGGAGAATATATGGATTCATACATTTCCCAAGGGTATTAGAGCTATGTGAAATGCCAACAGCTTCGTCTAGGAATTGAACTCGAATCGACAAGTACATTTCCCACGACTCTAATCACTAGCCCACGCGCTTCCATATAATATATATATATATATACGCATACATATATATTACGGGCATAAATATTTACGAATATATATATATTATATATATATATATATATATATTATATTTATATATTTATATATACATATACATAAATATTTATGAATATATATACATATATATATACATATATACATGAATGGTGTGAAACAGGGCTGCGTTCTCGCACCACAACTATTTGGAATATTATTTGCAGTCGTCTTTAAGATTGTTTTAAAAACTAGTATCAATGGGATTTATGTTTGTTACAGATCATCTGGTAAAATATTCAATATAAGACGTCTAAAATCAGGTTCAAAAGTATTCATAGTCGGTGTGCAGGAGCTGCTATATGCAGATGACTGTGACTTGGTAACGCACACACAGGATGAGATGCAGAACCTTATGGATTGTTTCTCCGGAGCATGTACAGCATTTGGATTAAACATAAGTTTAAAAAAAGACTATTGTCATGTATCAGCCTGTACCGGACAAATGCTTTGTGGATCCCAGTATCTCTGCCTTAAAGTTGTCCATCAAGTAAACACTTACTATTTATAAATACCTGTAGGGCAGACTGCACAGATGAGTGTTTCTCTGTCTTGCACATGGCCAGGTTTAAACAGCATTTAAGTATTCTTGAAGCTTTTTATTTCTCATTCCATCGTCCTGCCCGGTGTAGTCAAATGGTACAAATTATAAAGCTCCATCACAAAAATTCAGAGAAATACTCTCTTCCGTTGTTCTTTCATTTCCTTTATATTTTCTTTCTATTCTTCAGTCAGTAAATTTTCTATATTTCAGTCTTATCACTTCTCAGTGTCATTTTATGCTTTTCTCGGTTTTTCTATTTCTTTTACTTTGCAACTTATTTTCGCTCTCTCTCTCTCTCTCTCTCTCTCTCTCTCTCTCTCTCTCTCTCTCTCTCTCTTCCATATAAGGAATGGAGCACTATGTGACGGCCTTTACACACAAAGCAATGTGTGTATTAAAACAGTTAAAAATCCCCTTCCCATTCTGTAAGTGAAGACAGCCTAATGGTTAAGGTGCCGAACTGCCACCCAACTGATCGGATTTCAATTTCGGCTATAGGTAGCTTACAAAATGTCTAGCCACACTGAAGAGACTTGATAATTCGAAGCACGCATATATATATATATATAAGTTTTGTTGAACTCGTCCAAGAATTGTCTGTACACAGACAATTCTTGTCGGACGAGTTTTTGGTTAATCCTTTCTAATTTTCGGGCCATCTTTTTGGTGTCGGGGTGTAACTGGTGTAACAGTCCACCAAAGGTTTCAAAACGAGCGCTTTCGACAATACAGTTTGCCATCATCAGGTAGGAAACGATGGTATGGTTTCGTCTATCGTTTTTAAGGAGAACGAGTAGGAGCAAGGAATTAGAAGTGGGAGGTAATAACAATTGTAGTGGGAGGTTGTAGGAATGGTAGTGGTTCGAGCGAACGATGCAGCAGTGATTTTTTATCGGAGAGGGGCACACGTTCGTTCGCACCATTACCATTTCTACAACATTCCACTACAAAAGCGCTCGTTTTGAAACCTTTGGTGGACTGTTACACCAGTTCTACCCCCGACATCAAAAAGATGGCTCGAAAATTAGAAAGGATCAACCAAAAACTCGCCCGACAAGAATTGTCTGTACAGTTCAACAAAACTTGTATAAAAGAAAAAATGCTGCCAAAATACACTTATATATATATATATATATATATATATATATATATATATATATATATTCAGCACACATTGCAATATACAATTGCTTCATATAAGAAATTCGTATACGCTTTTATCTATATATATAAGATATAAAACTCTTCGTTAAGACGTAGATATTATCAAATTCTCACACACATACACAAATACATGGACACGCACACACATATACGTGCACGCGCACGCACAGATATTTTCAAATCTTTCTTACATCTGTGCAGAAAAATAATCCAAACTCGTACACATGAAAAAACTTCCATTATCATACACACTCACACAAAGTCCTTAAATAACGATAGTCACTTGTACACGCATACACATTTGTACACGCATACACATTTGTTCATACATACATACACATGGTGTACACCCTCCATGTGGTAGGGTTTAAATCATAACCATTTGCATATAAATATATGTGTTGCGTGGATTACATGGCTAATTTAAACTTTTCACTATTTACTCTATTTTCTGGTGTTTAGCAAGTGCTAAGCAGTTCACTTGAACAGTTCTGCGCTGCGGTATGTCCTCTTCACCCCTTTATTTTGTCACCATTCTATCCCTGTCCTACCTCCAAAAATCTACAGGGAGATGGGATAGAAGCTACCCCCAGAATATTAATGTAAAAAAAAAATTAAAGAGTCATTGTTCTGGTGTGCAAATCAAAGAGAGGGTGTAAATGGATAATGGTGCCACCTGTCGGTCGAATGGCTTAGCGAAACGAACAAAATAAAACGTGACGTTCTCGCTCAACTTACTAGAATCAAAGTCCATCAAATGTTAAGCTTATCTTTTGTACAGTTTATGTTTGAGAAAATTCGTCAATTATTTTCTTCATCCTTTTTTCATTCAATTCATTTTTATTTTATTTTAAAAGGTTAGGCGTAGTTATTAACCCAAACTGTTCGCCAGGGGTAGGATATGACACAAGGTCGTAAGTATGGGGTATCCAGCGAGAATCGAACTCGCTATTCAGTAGTAACAGATCTGCGAAATTAGCTTGCTAACCATTATACCACGATGGGATTCTCCCAGTAAAAAGGCCAGATGTATTCCTTCTAGTAAACAGTGATTCCATTTACATATAATTGAATTTGATATTGATTACAGGAATTGAATTGAATAATAATAAAAACAATCGAAAACACGCACCACACGGAGAATCTTAAGTTACTTAAACTGACGATTAATTCATCTGCCCACATTCCATCCCCACATTCCATTGCAAGAATAAAACAGTGATATTACACCGGATTATACTCCAGCTATGGGTTAAATAGTATCAGTACAGTTCTTCTACAAGGATGCTTTTGGATATTAAATAATCCATGTAGGTTCATATCCCATTAAACAAAGAAAGCAAACCAAATCAAATAATACGGCGTGTCAAACGGTATCGAGATTGAAGATGCATTTTCCAAGAAAAAGATGAACAATGAATGAAATGATGTTTTTACATTAGTCCCATTTGCATTCAAAACATCCTTGAAAGTTTTCCATACATCGAAGTACACCTAACAAAATAGTCCTCTTGATATTCAATATATTAATTATATTTAATAGATCGAAGAAACTCTACCCACCCCCACTTTTATATAACAAGGAACCGTGTTGTCTAATTTCTTTTAGTATTCTCAAATTTTACTTGTCAGGTGAATTTTCAGTTTAGGAAATAAGAAAATTTCGCATGGAATTCGAACTGTTTAGTATGGAGAGTATTGCAATTGACAGTTCCTATGTTTGGCCATAAAACTGAAAGTAGCGAGACTAGCTTCACAATTTCTTCTTTTTTTTGTGAATCCAGTAGACTTCATTATATATTTCTCGTCTGTATACCCATTTGCATTTGAATTTTATAATCTTAGTGATTTTTAATCTAATCTTTCATTTTGATAATATCTCTCAATTTTGTGAAGATTTCTCTTTCAGTAAATGCAGAAGAATGGTTCACATTAATGACACACTGGTGACCATTCCATATATTCAATGGTGACTAATGGGTCATAAACATTAACCATTATACAGCATTCATTGGCGTAGATGTTGACTATTAACTATTAAACATTCTAAAGTGTAAACAATACTGCACAGTTTTAAAGGCTGTAGATTGTCTTTATATAAGATATGTATGATTAATATTTGATACGATCTCCTGGAATCTGAAATTATGGGTTTACAGAGAATAATAAAGTAATGCATAGGCTTATTAGGCTTATACGTTTAAGGATTTAAACTCCCTTAAAAATAATAGCCCGCGAGACTAACTTGTTAAGCTTTGCTCTGCTATTGAGGAACCAAAGACGGTGATAATTCAATAGTAAAGCGCAAATGATTGTCATGAGGGAGTGTATTTTTTTAGAACTCCAATGTTACTTTAAAAACAACACACCACAAAGAGGCTATAAAAAATTTAGAATGACGTTGGTAATTTCAGTACAACGAGCCAGAGACTGGCAGACCAAGCAAGGATAATCTTAGAATGAAAAAAAACTGATTTCGAGATAATAGAAATATTATTTGGGGGTTTAAGATAAAGACGGATCACCTTATCCTAGCCAAAAGACCAGACTTAATGTTAGTTCAGAAGAAAAAGAGAAAGTATCTAGGAGATTTTGCAGTCCCAGCAGGCCACAGGATGAAGAAGTGATACCTATTGTAATTGGCGTACTTGGAACGATCCTCCCAAAATTTAAAAAACAGACTAGTAGAACTGGAAATCAGAGGAAGAATTGAGTCCATTCAGACAACAGCATTGTTGAGATCGGCTAGAATATCCAGAATCGTACTGGAGACCTGAGGAGACTTGCTGTCACTCAGACAATCAGTTATCGTTGCTGTGAATCACAAGGAGTGAAATAATAATAACTCTCGCAACCTAAAGTATGGTCTTCAGGAAGTACCACTCTCTGAAATTAAATTGCCAACCCTATCGGTCGTGAGTTCTACTTTACGACTCGGGGAAAGACGGATCTGTCCATTCCCAGATGTTATTTTCCCATCTTTTCTTCAGTCTCTTTCTCTTCCTCTCGTCATTCAACCTTGTAGGATGTTTTTTGCCAATGTTGATGGAATCGTCACATTTCAATTCGATGAAGTTTTTCTTTTCTGTCACCTGACCAAAAGGCCGCAGTTAGTATTTTCTGACTTCCACATTTTGATAACAGTTTAAACTAGAGAAATGTAATTTCCACAATAACTGAAACTTAATTCTTAATATATCTCAGTTACTGTTTTTCCCACTTAAGACTGAAATTAATATAGTTGATTCTTTAACAATGGTTTTGCCATATTTTGAAAGACATTAAATGCATCTCGTTTTCAAAAAGTGAAATATAATGATTCGAGCATTGAGTTAACAGATGGTGCTTGAGAATATTGCAGCTTTAAACAGCAACAATAATCTATTTTGATAATCCATATTTTAAACAGTTCTTTTATATATAATCTTTTGTATATTTATTTTGTCACATGATAATATAAATATAAATATAAGTATATATATACACACACGCACACACACACACACACACACACACACACACACATATATATATATATATATATATATATATATATATATATATATATATATTGCATTTCTTTGCATATCATGATCGTAATTTGTAGAACCACCCTGTCAGCAGGGCCTACAATATACTGATTCTGACCATGCGCAGGGGTAAGACTATTCCTAAAACGGGTGCCTTGGGTATTAAGATGAATTGGATCTGGTGGGGATGCTCCAGGTGTGGAGCTGTGGGTTTCTGGAGTACCCCTTCATTGGCATTACACACAGGTTCTGTCTGATCCGCAGTGGGAATACAAATTAGCATCCCTAGAATCGTTCAGATAGATCGAGTTGAAAATTATTTGTATTAGATAGGGATCATTAATATGATATAACCCAGTGAAAAGAAACTTATGGAAAAAACTCTCTCTCTCTCTCTCTCTCTCTCTCTCTCTCTCTCTATATATATATATATATATATATATATATATATATATATAATTATTATTATTTATATTTTTGCTTGAAGGCAATTACAATGTGTATATCGCATAAAATTCGATAATTGTAGAAGATAATAATGACAAGTGAATTTCGGTAAAGAATTATTCGGTGTGTAGAACATCGTACAGACCGTTTCAACGATGTTCTACGCACCAAATAATTCTTTACCGAAATTCACTTGTTATTATTATCTTCTATAATTATCGAATTTTATGCGATATACGCATTGTAATTGCCTTCAAGCAAAAATATAAATAATAATATATACTTATTCAACAATGCTTCTAAAAAAAAATCCAACAAATTATATATATATATATATATATATATATATATATATATATAGGTGTGTGTCTGTGTGTGTGCATGCTTACTATTAGCCATCTTGTGGTTATAGCAAGCAGAAACATAAGAAGTAAACTTTCGTCGAAATTCGAAATCACGTCAATTTTCCTCGGGATATTTTTCTTTCTTTCTTTCTTTCTTTCTTTCTTTATAGCTTGCACTACCGTTTCACCTGTGAAAAATTTCCGACTGACAGAAGTTTAAATCTTACCATACAAACATACGCGGTGTGATTAAAAATATCAAGACTGAAGCTATAAATTTAAACATCAAAAATTTAAGATTTAACCGAAGCTGACCAGCTCATATAATAAAAAGATCATGTCCCGATGTCTATGCTATGAATCCTAACTTGATGCTTTTTGAACAGAATACTTTTAGCAAAAACAATATTATATAGTTACTTGCAATGCCATGCACCGGGCGAGTGAATCTTGTTTCCTAAACTGAAAAATGTTTTTGTTTCTTCACCCGAAAATTTGGTAAAATGTTTGAGGACGTGTAGAACAGTAAAACAGACGTGTCATCTCAAAAATGGAGTTTCGTAAGTGTTTCAACCAATGAAATACTTTCTGGAATTAGTAATTTATTTTTTTTTATTTCTGTCTTGCTAAATATAGCTTCAGTCTCTATACATTTGGAACACACTAGATGTGAAATTATACTGCGACATTTTCAAATCTAATTTATAGATGATGATGAAGGCTGACAGTACACATCCCTTTGACTGACTCTCTCACCATCTGTTCCTATTAGTCATCACACTTTCTAAGCCTCTAGGCGGCACTCAGTGTCCCACATAGCTGATGAATATAGGCTTTTGCTGGCTGGCTAACACTGGTATTTTTATGCGTAGGGACTCAGAGCAAACGTCGCTTATGAGTTCGTCCTTACTTCTTCATCGACAAGAAATACATGAAGAAGGCCGCAGGGCATATCAGCCGAAACGTTGTACAAATAACAATGAAGATGGGGACAATGGTTTGAATAATGCAGATAATACTAATCTTTTTGTTTTCAATTGATTTACTTTTATATGAACTTATCAGGGCACTAAATAGTTTATATATGATAATACAGCAAACAGCAATGGTAGAACTAGTAATAGCTTATGATTCGCTAAACGATACCCTGTCAATTATGAAACAGTTTTTACAGTGCTAAAGTCAGAAATGGCACTTTGACTAACTTGAGAAGACTGATGTTACGCATCTGCTAATGTTTTTTGTTATCTGCTATTAACCGATATTTGAAATGTCCCGTATTTAATAGCCCGTATTTGCTACTGCGTCGTATCTGGCATTATGTCATTTCTATAAAATCTCCCCTATTGCTAATCAACCGTTCCTTTTCTTACAACAGGATTCCATCTTTAATTGCAGATCTCTGCTTTCCCTAAACCCTGTCGTTAATACCTACTTCCCGGCGATAACTTTACAAATTCTATCGGCTTATCCATTGTATGTTCAGTTTGGTAGAAAACTACTTTACTCTCTCGATATCACTAGCATTTCTATCTCCCTACCAGAATATTATTCGTATATATATATATATTTATTTTTAATACATAATTTATTATCCTTATCATCTTTCTTTGTAAAGCTTTTTTTCTATTTTTTTTTTTTTTGCGGGGTGTTTACTTTTTGATGTTTTTTGTTAGTATTTTCTTCTTTCGGTATATTTTTGCCATCGATCCAATGAGCAGTAAAAACAATAGCAGATAATCGCTTTTCTGACAGAATAATGGAATATCCGCTTTCTTAATAGTCAGTACGGGGAGGAGGAAACGGCGACACTGAGGAGGATGATGAATCAAAGATGTGTGCCAATACCGACGGACGGTTTATTTGCATAAACATATGTTTGTGTTTGAATGCATATCTAGGTTCATCTATCGATGAGTATAATGTGATGTCTGAACAAAATGCCTTCATATTTGTAGATATACGGCAGTGATATATGATGGTGTCAAAAAAATGATCCCAGATTTTGTCATATGGGAGTGTGCGATTACATAAACTCACACTTATATATATATATATATATATATATATATATATATGTGTGTGTGTGTGTGTGTGTGTGAGTGAAGAAAGGGAAGTGAATCCGACGGTATGTAGTATATTAAGAAAGAATGAAAAAACACATGTTTAAATGAGTTAAGTGGTGAGTTTATTGGCCGACGCTACAGTGTTTCGATCTATCAATTAGATCATCTTCAGGGCATTTGTTGGTATATGGAAGGTAATAAGAAATTTTTATCACAGAATAACGAGAAAAGCGAGTGGTAGTCCTTGTTATTCAGTCTGTTTAAAATTTGATGTTTGAAAAAAGGAGACGGTTTGAAATATGACGTCGACTTCATATCTCAAACCGTCTCCTTTTTTCAAACCTCAAATTTTAAACAGACTGAATAACAAGATGATTGGTCGTAGGGGATTGGTTTTTTTGTGGGTTTCGGGGAGACCATATAGTGTAGGGATTGTGGGGTGGTGTTCTATGAGGGAGGTTCATGTTTTGTTGTTTCTGACAAGTTTCTTGTATTGTTTTTTGACGTTGTCAATGTCCTTATTGATGATGGTGATATTTGTTGGTGTATAAGTTGTATCATCGGTTAGTTGTGCTTCAATCTTATTCTGATTTCAGCCTGATGACCACGCCGCCGTTTTTGTCGGCGGGAGATATGATGATATCCGGGTTTTTGGCTAGTCGTGCGAGGGCCTGTCTTTTGGGTAGTGTTTTTATCAGGTTGGGAGATAGCTGCGAGGATGATTCCCTGAGAGAAGCCTTTGGAAAAGTCCGAGTCACTACTGTTGAAGTTCCGGATGATGGAGTCCGTGGTTGGGTTTCGGTGTATTCCCGTGACGAACTTAAGGCCGAAACTTAATGCTTCCATTTCAGTTTGTGAGAAGTGGAGATCAGTTAAGTTTAGGACCATATCTGATCATCCAATGTTTTTCCATGGACTGTTCAATGTTATTTGGGAGAGTTTTTGGTTGCGTTTGTTGATGTGGTGGGTGTTAATTTTTTTTTTTAGCTATTTGGGTGATTTTGAGGGTGAAGTTCTGGGAGTAGAGAGGATGCTTACACAGGACATTTTTTTTTAAAGTCTCAGTTGCATTAGCTTTTCTACTGTTTCTTACTATTTTGGTCTGCTGATTTTAAATATGGAAAGAATTTTGTTCTGTGTGCTCTAGTTTACATGCAATTTAAGGTATTACATTTTATCCTTTTGTGACTAAAAAAATTATTTACGCGTTTATGGTATCAATAGAGATATCTAACTTTGTTTGATTTTTCGGTCAAATTTGATCATGGCCACAAGGAGTCATCAATGTGTGAACAATCCAAGTGCTTTCTGCAATATTTGTGGATACTTCACGCTTATTCATCAGAGGCGCAATATAAAATTGTTTGTGAAGCGAGCCAATAAAGCGTACTTCAAACTTACTCTTGGTGACCAAGACAAGTAATGGTCCCTCATACTGTATGTCATAACTGTAAAGAAACGCTGCGTGACAGGACGAAAGGGAAACGTAAGGGCTTACATTTCTGAATTCCCATGACCTGGGGGGAACCGAAGGACCCCACAACTGACTTCTATTTTGTCTGGTCAATATAAAAGTTGTCGGTAAGAAAACAGACATAAAATCACTTATCCTAGTATCCCATCAGCAATTCAACCTACTCTGCACTCTGATGATCTACTAGTTTCAGTTTTTATTGAGTTGTCTCCATCTAAAGAAGAGAGTATCGACGAAATACAAGAGACTGACGATGTAACTTAAGAAATACTGACAGATTCCGATGATCCTTCTTATACTATATCAAACGTCATCCACTCTTTAGCAGTTTAACCAACCAAAGCTGAATGACTTTGAACGTGATTGGGTCTCTCCAAAAATGCAGTAGAAACTTCAGCGTCTAGATTGCAAGAAATTACTCTACTGAACAAAACCACAAAATGTTTATACTTCCGCAATTGGGAAGAGCTTTTTGTGAAAGCATTTTTAAAAATGAGAATAAGTTTGTTTATTGTCATAATTTCTCGGGTCTTCTCCAGGAATTAGGAATTCTATTGCATAATCCAAATTGCATTGTATAATCTAAATGATTGGAGATTATTCCTAGAGAGTTCGACGTCTGTTCTATTAAATAATGACAATATCTATGCATCTGTTCCAGTAGATCATTCTGTGTATTTACGAGAGGAGAATAATGACATTAAAACTGTGATAGACCTAATAAATACCACAAGCACAGCTGGATAATTGGCGTGGATCTCAAAATGGTGAACTCTCTCTTTCGTCAACTAAGAGAATTTACAAGGTATCCCTTCATTATTTTCATGTGGGACAGCAGAGCAAGAGACAAGCATTCGAACCAGAAAGAGTAGCCCTTACGTGAAACTCTGGAAGTTGGTATGCCAAATATTGTCGATGATCCAATCTTCATTAGGGAAAATATTTTATTTCTTCCCCTGTACATCAATTTGGGTTTGATGAAACAATTTGACAGAGCATTAAATACTGATTGTGAGCTTTGTATCTTCCTAGCAACCAATTTCTTACGTAACAATGGGTTTACAATAAATTCTATCCTTTGTATTGATGAATATGTTTCAAATGTGTTGCAAATAAAGTTAGACTATGTTACGTTTCCTTTTTTATTTCATTCACGAGCTAATTTAAAAAGAGTTCAATCACATGGTTCTTCTGATAGAAGACGATGACAGTGAGACGAAGATAAAATTTTGATATTTTGAAATACTGTTACATAATCTATGCATAGATTATTGTCAACCCCCTGTATTTCTGAAGGGATGGCCCCTTTTCATATCACGGGTGGGACTTTCCATGGAATATTACAGAAAGCCCGCGAAATACGTGAAGTCACGTGGGACCTGATTGGCCCTCAGTTTCAGCTTGGACGTCAGGCAGATAAGGCCTTAACTGGAGCTCACTGCATACGTGTGTTATGTTAGTTACATAAAATGTTTAGTTAAGTAAATAAAAGCTTACATAAATAACATGGTTTTGTGGTTGATGAATGTCTTGGCAACAAGACTGATCTAGAAGAAGAAATGAATTAAGTGCGACCGACCACCAAAACGAAGTCCAGAGGCTAGAAGATGAACTTAAGATACCAAAGATGAGCAGAAGAATAATAGAAGTAAGAAAGGAAAAAGGGTATGCAACAATACCTCGATAGCAACAAATGAGAGCATTCAGGAAAAAAACAACTTCATATTCAAAATCAGTATATTAAGAATATACAATATCAGTGGTTGATATCAATGCAACAAAGGTTTTGTTTCCAATGCTAAATAGACTCACTGATAATTTAGCATTGATTTTATTGTACATTTATTGTACATTTTATCCTTATTATGAACAAGTTGTAGATAAAAAAATGTATTATCCATTAAGAATTGATTTATTTCAAAACTTTATCGGCATTAAATGACCCACTGAGGTTGATATGCCGTAAAACAAACCAAACCAAACCAAACAAGTTGTAAAAGACTTGGAATAATACCCGTATTATATTAAAAAACGGGGAGATATATCTGTGTGTGCGTGTATGTGTTGTATTTCTGTATATTATAAGCCTATATTTGCATTTTAACTACTCAAGTACATATGGATATTAACAGAGACTGAAATATAAACACTAAATGACAACAAATTGTGATAGTTGCGTAAATGAGAATGAATTATAAACTGATAGATAAATAGCAATATAGAAAGAAAAAATTAATGGAAGGATGGATGAAGAAAGAAAGAAAAAAAGAGTAAAGAATGAGAAACAAAAATGTACGTCTAAAGAGAGAATAAAAGCCGATTAATAGAAATAAAATGATGAAAAGAAGAAATGAACGATGGCAATGAGGATTACAAGAGAGAAACACTAGAAGAGAACAGAAAAATAGATCAAATAAAAAGTAGCAAAAGATGCAATAATAATAATAATAATAATAATGATGATGATGATGATGATGATGATGATGATGATAATCGAAACAAAAAAAGAAAATACAAAAAAAAATCAAGAGCAAGCGAACCAAAACGGTTCCAACAAAGTGCATCCATGTTAAGCTGTTACTTATTTACTCGAGTGTAAAAGATGCATTTTATATATAAAGGCTGATCACTTTGGTAAGTGGCATATGTACAACGCGGAGAGACGGCAAATACTATTCATTTCTGTCTCTTAAAAAAAAAAAACATTTTACAAAACTTGGACTATTTAGTGTGTATCGCGTCATTGTGATTATCCTTTCGCTCTTTTTGATACTACATTATTTCCACTGCATATGCAAGTTAATCGGCGGTCCAAAACGCCACTAAACAACACTAGAATTTTACGATGCACACATACTATATTTTAATTTTAATTTTAGTTATTGTATTTCACAACCATTATATGCCAGGAATTTATTCACAAGGTCAAGTTCCAAACAAAATCTTTACTCAATTCGTTAAATCGTTGTTGTCAATCCCGGGTCAAGGTTTTGTACAGCCTTAGGTTGCAGGTTATGTGAAGGCCCCGATTCTTTTTTTTTAAATAAAAAGAAAACAAAAAGAAAAGAAAAAATTACAACAAAAAAAAAAAAAAAAAAAAAAAAGAAAAAAGAAAATGAAAACTTTTACATGAGGAAAACCAATTAGAATCTGCAGTTTTGCTATCTTGAAAATATTTCTCTCAAATTATAAATCGTTGGGAGCATTATTTTCAATTGACCAGAGAACATTTCTATTTTTGTTCTAATATTACTAAAACCCTACACGCTTTAGGTATATAATAAAAACAAGTAAATATGTTGTGTTATTTAAACATTAGAAATGAGAGAGTTAATCTATTATTAGAGGTGAATTATTAAACTTTGGAGGAACCTGGTCCCTAAAGTCCATATTATAATACAAACACAGAAAAAAAGAAAATCGCCGAGAATTTATATAGTAGAATGTTTGTTTATTTTAGGATATTTTTGTTTACATTTAAGGTATTATTTTAGATATGCATTCCTAAACTTTATTAAAGATTTGACGATAAACAAAACTAAGAATTAGTGTATTATAATATTCGTTTATTTTAAGAATAGTCTCTTTTTGTTGTTTACATTTTTTAAACAATTTTATTTTTTTAAGCGAGGTTCCTTGCCTGTTGATTTCAAATGGTAGAAATGAAATGTATTCGTTTAATTCCTCCTTTTTTACCGTATTAAAATGTAACAATAAAATGCTAAGAATTAAATACTTACAATTGTTCGTATTACAATTTCTTTTTTTTTTTTTTTTCTAAAACTCTTTTGAACATACGAAAAAATCAAATTCAGTTGTTAATTCCTTCTCGGAGAAGTTTATCAGTTTCATTTATATTACATACATTCAATAAATGATCATTATCACGAGGGGGTCATAATTATCGACACCTGAAGATTTAGAGCAACTTATATGATAAAGTGATGGCATCTAGATGTCTAGATTGATATCTAAACTGAAAATGAATCTCACAAATCAGATTTAAGGATATGGAAGACATAAAAATAAATACGATGGTGCAGCTTTACAACATAGTTATGTGGTATACTTATAAATAATATTGTAGAACAATTTCAAAGGTTCTTCTATGAATATTAAACTTGTTTGTTGAATACCAAGGGAACATTTTAAAGACAATCAATGTTTTGGTAAATACATATTCAGTCTCGGTACATTTTGAAATTTTGAAACAGATTTGCTTAATGACTGCCATCTCACAATTTATAACTTGAAGAAAGAAGTAACTGTTTTAAACTAACAAAATTATCACAAAATCCATTTTAAACAATGATGAGTGAAATAGAGAATATCTTATGAGATTTCTCTTAATACTGTCTCTCTTTTTTATCTCTTGTAGGTACCCGGTTTGTTTGTTTGGTGAGTGTTTAGTTGAGGAGTTGAAGATCCGAGTTATGGGTCCCTACAATTTAATTGTATAAGTCTACGGAAAGGAAGTTTCTATAGGTAACAAAAGAAGAAGACAAAATTGATAAAGGAAACAAACTTTATATACATTAATTTACAATTAGTATATTCAATTGTTCTTTCAGTGGTGTTGCAGACTGTATGTGTCTGTACATAGTTGTGTGTGACAAGTGTGACATGTATTGTTTATATTTGTAGCAGTTTTGTCTTTGATTGAAACTTGTGGTTGAAATTTGTTGTTGTTGTTGAGCGAGAGAGAGAGAGAGAGAGAGAGAGAGAGAGAAAATAAATAACGAAAAAATAGACGGACCTGTTGAGTTGGAATTTATGTTTTTGGACAGCGTATTCTTCCCATTGTGTCGAGTTGGGAGCATCAGCTCCAACTGTCGAGTCGAGAAGAGCGTAAGCTCCCACTGTCTCTCTGTTGTTTTTTTTTTTTTTAGCTCTATGAGTCTTTTTATAATTTTCCTATTATCATTGTCTACGTGACCCTTAAGCTAAAATATTCATCAAATATCAGGTGATTTGCAATGATGCAATATCGAATGCTTTTGGTACATTCAGATGGCGTACATATTTTCCCATGGAAATTAAACCATTGTTTCTATTGTTTCTAAAATATTTCTAAACTAATATTCATTCGATTCTCTTTTGTTTACCTAATTCTAAACCCATGACATACCATAGTAAAACTAGTTATTTAAGAAAACTTAATTATTTTAATTTGGTCAATTCCACATGCCGTAAAAATATAGTGGCCAATCCCTATACTCTCAAATATGGAGTGATAAATTATTCCTTCCCATTTCAAATTCTTAGGAAGAGTATAATGTGAGTAATTCTAAGATGTAATTCACTGCATACAATATAATAGAATATTCTGATCTTCTTTATGGCTAGAATCATTCATGGCATTTTCTTATTTAAATAACGACCATCTCTTATGCATATCATTGTTCGTAGATATTATCCGATTATAGAAAAACAACGACAATTTAATGAAATCTCGTCTCTTTCATCTGCTTTTTTTTCATTATTATTTCTTGTTCTACTACATATAAAAGAAGAAAAGAAAAAACCTGAAGCGAAATCATTACAATCCGATGATCCCGATCGATACACGAATGATAATGACTTATCGAAACGGGGATACATTTTTAATGCCAGTTCCGCCATTTATCAGTTATCAGATTCAGCTTGAGAACGTTCTAGCCACTTACATTTCTAACTGCTCAAGCATTAAGCTGGAAATATATTCATTGTTTGAAATATTACTGTTAAGTATATCACATTAATACGCCCAGAGAATCTGCTATATCGAGATTCTGTGGATGTTGAATAATCTACTTTTTTTTTTTCGTTAAATACGTAAATAGATATGCTATTAGAATTATGCACGAAGCACACACGCATGAATTTTCTACGATGTGTGAACTTATATTTTTCATCATGTCTGTAAGTACTGATATATGATTTTAGAAAGATCTATCTATCACTATCTCTATATTTCTCTCTCTGTCTCTCTGTCTCTCTCTGTCTCTGTCTGTCTGTCTGTCTGTCTCTGTCTCTGTCTCTGTCTCAACATATTATTTGTTTATTGAATAGGCGCTTTTTTTAGTATGCAGGGTCAGTCAGATGGCCATAAATTGGGGGATCTATTTAACTGGTTTTATAATTAAAAATATGGACACTCAGTTTGTAACAACAGAACTAACCTTTCGTTAAAATTCTTACATAGATTGAGAGAAAGCGTTCATATTTTTGATGATATAATTAAAAATATACAGAGATAACGTTTAGATTTTATAAAGAGAATTCCAGATGATACAAACATTCTGATTAACTTATATCTTTTTAGTTTTCCAGATGATTAGAGAATTGGAAAGTTAAATTATAGATTGCACCCGCCCCCCAAAAAAGAGGGACAGGAGGGATAACAAATTATTTTCGGAGATATATTGCTTTATTGGGAAATTATTAGGTTTCCTTACACTTTTTTCATATTTTTTATGCTGATATTAGCAATAATCAATATTTACTGTAAATAAATATATTTCACATTGGATTTGGTCCCTATTTATTTACGTTTGCTAACTTAGTCAAACTATCGTCAATATTAATTTCCATTTACCACAATTTTTCTTTTCTTTACTTATTTTTCCTAATTTTCTTTCTTTTATATAAAAATATGTGGCTCATTTGGCAAAGTCGATGTTTGTAGCATTTGTTTATTGTTTCTCCGTCTCTGTATAATCATCTTGGCCTTTGCAAAAATGCAAATTATTCTAATGTATTCTATATGGTCAGTATAACAACAAAAGGTAATATGGCTAATTCTTAGTTATTTAATGACATTGTTATTAATGTTAAAGTACTTTAAGCTCTGAACTTTGGCTTCTGCATAGAGATACAAATATTTCTGCAGTTTTTCAATGCAAAATTTACGTGTAAACGAAATTTTTCACAAATCCATCATATTTCCTATCATTAACTAATATTTTTGAATTGTCTCTTCCCCACACTCGGCTCAATGCAACACACATTTAGCCATGAGAGTAAAAAGAGCTTGCTAAGTAGAGACACATACGTTGTAATGCTTGACATTGTACTTTATTTGCCGTCATTCCAAAGGCCAACTTATTTTGAAACTATCTTCTCTGCATCTCTAAGGGGAATTCATACTATAGGAATTCTTGAAATAAGTAGGACATTGCTAGCATAGATCCCAGTAGCCACTACCGCTTCAATTAAGTGGTTATGCAATTGTTTCACAATAAATCGCGTACCATTTGTGTGACCATTTTATGAATGGTTTCACAAGAGCATGATTGTACAGCCAACTTATAGTTGTAATAAATAAAACACTGAATAATAAGAAAACAACCTTCCTTTTATTTTAATGAATAGAAAACTGAATAATAAAAAATATGAAATCACACTTCTAATGTGGAAATAAAGTATATTCAAAGAATCACTTTATTTTTAAAATTCTAATTTTTTACGATTATTTATATCTTTCAGAAAGATGGATTTCCACTGATTGCACCGGGGAACAATTGTAGATATCATTTCTGTGGAGTTTGATTTTTCATTTGATTTAGACTAAAATTGGCATGCTGATTTCAAAACTGCAATCAGTTTTCTTCTATCATGTCATGTTCTTTTTACCTACAGATTACTCTCCAAATAAGCACCATTGTATCGCTTGTCTGTAAGTGATAGGACTGGTCAACTGATTGCGTTGGTTATTTCATTGAAAATGAAGGAGGATTATCCAGATCTTGTGACTACGTTTGATTCTCAGCCTAAGAGCAAACATCAGTGGATTTGTGAAGCTAACCTATTTTGCATATTTTAAATTAAAACTTGTCGATTAAAACAAGTCTTGTGTCCCTTATAAGATGTGCAAGCAGTGTGTTCAGAGTTTACGGATGTGAATCAAGGGAACACGTGATAACATGGCATATGGTATACCTATGATTTGGCAAGGGCCGAAATATCATTGCACAGACTGTAAAAAAATCTCACCCTATAACAAGAAAAAACAAATGTGAAATTGAATATCCTAGTCTACGATCAGCTATACATCCAGTACCTAATTCAGCTGAAATCCCAGTGCCAGTTTTCGTTCAAACTTTCTCTCTTGAAGATCCCAATTATGATGAAGAATCAGTAACAGAAATGAGTCAAATATTGAAACTGAAGATGACTCAGCTTATAGATGATTCGTTCAGCATCAGATGAATAATTTGGCTCATGTTTTGGGACTGTCAGAAAAAGCTTCAGAATTTCTAGTATCAAAACTTAATTTTAAAAAATTCTTGAAAAAGGAATAAAGGTATCCTACTTTTGATTGAGAGAAAATGGACTTCTGCAGTACTTTCGAAGTTACAGTTAGTTTATGCATTGCCATGACACTTAGGGCTTACTGGAGGAATTGGGAATTCCAATCTATAACTCAACTGAATAGCGACTGTTTATCGATAGCTCAAAGCAGAGTTTAAAGTGTATTTCCCCAAAATGATAATTGATATGGTGCAATCCCATTTAGGCATCCAGTTTGTCTTCATGAAAAATATAATGACATAAAGAGAATCATTGAGTTGTTGCAATATCACAAAAGCAGTTGGATCATCTGTGTGCATCTTACAATGGTACCTCAATATGACATTTCCTGGCCTGTCAATTGAAACATCAAGACTGGTGTGTTTGATTCAGATTTGGCAAGTTATCAAAGATGAGCATTTCATCGGGATAATGCCAAAACTCAAAAGGAATGCTTGGTTATCATTTAAAGATTTTATCAAGAACATTCTTGGAAATGCAGGAGCAAAGAATTACAATGAAATTATCGAGTAACTATCGGATAGCCACGAAACACAAGATTGCCACATGAGCATCAAGTTCTATTTTCTGCATGACCACCTTGGTGCGGTCAGCTATGGGCAAGATGAATGATTCCAGCAAGATTTTAGGTTCATAGAGGAATGGTATCCAGGTATATGGGATGTAAATATGATAGTTGACTAATGTTGTAGCGCTAGTGAGTGTCCTACGTACGACACTAAACTTATCCGGTGATGAGGCTCCAGTTCTGTTGCTCTGGGAAGTGCGGGGTCATCTTTTTTTGCTGTTACTCCTAGTTACACTTAGCAACGAAGTTGTAGTATTGGTAAGGGTACCGTCTACAGGTCAAATATATCTATTGGAAAATTCTTTCTATCAGATAAGAATACTTGAAACCGTAAAGCTGTGTAAATTAGTTGTATTAAGTAGAAAAACTATGTGCAAACAAATGATTATTATTATTTATTAAGAACATTTCCTTGAAATAATAACAATTTGTATAAATTATTAGTATTATAAATAAATTATCGGTAATATGGAAATCCAATCTCACAGACAAGTTAAAGAGACAGTTCTTCCAGGCTGTTGTCGTGTTAGTGCTGCTGTATGGCTGCACCACCTGGACCCTAACGAAGCGACTAGAGGATAAACTAGATGAGAGCTGCACAAGAATGCTGCGGGTGATCCTGAACAAGTCGTGGAAACAACAACCCACTAGAAAGCAGCTGTACGACCACCTGCCACATATCACCAAAACGATCCGAGTAAGACGGACAAGACACGCGAGACACTGCTGGAGAAGCAAGGACGAACTCATAAGTGACGTCCTACTGTGGAAGCCAGCACGTGGGCACGCCAGTGTGGGCCGACCAGCAAATATGTACATAGATCAGCTCTTTGCAGATCCAGGATGCTGCACAGATGACCTCCCAAGAATGATGAGCGATAGGGACGGATGGAGAGAGATTGTCATGGATATCCGTGCCAACAGCGCGACCTGATGATGATGATGATGATTAGTATTAGAATCGAATACTTGAAACCAGATACTTCAGAGCAAATTATATGTATTAAGAATAGTTACTTGAAGCTATAATAGTTTTCAAAGTTTTATTATCATTAGTTATCTGAAAAAATAATTGACTTCAGCATTAAATCTCCCAACAACCATTTCAACCCTTGACAAAAAATGTTTTGTTCATCTTCAAACCTCTTCTTTGTCCACTAGGTGTTCATAAATATTTGGAATCTTTAAATCAAATTATTTCTGTATTATTTCTGACAGACAGACTCTTTCAAGTTAAAAATATACATGAAGTAAATCATAGAGGAAACAATAGAAATTCATTTATGTCTTATTGTCCATATTTTCACTCACGAGCTGATGATGAAAGGCTTTCTGTTCGACCAAGAAACGAATGACCTACGTTTGAAATATCGCTTATGTTTCATAAAGAACATAGTATTCCATATATTAAGGTTGAGGCGGGCTTAGCATAATGTTACATAATCTATGCGGTTGCATAAGATTATTGTCAATCCCCTGTATTTCTAAAGGGATGGCGCTTTTCATATCACGGGCGGGACTTTCCATGGAATATTACAGAAAGCCCGCGAAATACGTGAAGTCACGTGGGACCTGATTGGGTCCTCAGTTTCAGTGTGGATGTCGGGCAGAGATGTACTGCCTTAACTGGAACTCACTGCATACGCGTGCTATGTTAGTCAAATGTTTAGTTATATGAAATGTTTAGTTAAGAAAATAAAAGCTTCAGAAAATAACACGGTTTTGTGATTAATGAATGTCTTGGTAACAAGACTGATCTAGAAGAAGAAATGAGTTAAGTGCGACCGACCACCAAGACGAAGTCCAGACGCGAGAAGAGACGCCAGAAGAAGAATAGAAGAAAGTAAAGAAAGATGTATGCAACAATAACGGTTATCACTGTAGGAAATGGAATTGGCGACATGAGTTAAAATACTGAATTAGGCTACTTTTGTTTCACATAGCGCTCATGTCACTGCAAAAGACATTAATCTATCTGCTCCTCCTCCATCTATGAACAAATAGTTGGACATACTTGGGATCTTTAGTCGTAAAAATCTCTGAAATCAAACCATCTTTATTCTGTTTAAAATTAATCTTGTGTAAATACAGCTTCAAATTTGGCACTTTTATGATACACCTTGTATTGTTAAAAAATTAACGTTCCATTAATTGTTCATTTCTCTTGGTAAATACAGCTTCAAATTTGGCACTTTTATGATACACCTTGTATTGTTAAAAAAATTAACGTTCCATTAATTGTTCATTTCTACCTTGGTAAATACAGCTTCAAATTTGGCACTTTATGATACACTTGTATTGTTAAAAAATTAACGTTCCATTAATTGTTCATTTCTACTTGGTAAATACAGCTTCAAATTGGCACTTTTATGATACACCTTGTATTGTTAAAAAAATTAACGTTCCATTAATTGTTCATTTCTACCTTGGTAAATACAGCTTCAAATTTGGCACTTTTATGATACACCTTGTATTGTTAAAAAAATTAACGTTCCATTAATTGTTCATTTCTACCTTGGTAAATACAGCTTCAAATTTGGCACTTTTATGACACCTTGTATTGTTAAAAAAATTAACGTTCCATTAATTGTTCATTTCTACCTTGGTAAATACAGCTTCAAATTTGGCACTTTTATGATACACCTTGTATTGTTAAAAAAATTAACGTTCCATTAATTGTTCATTTCTACCTTGGTAAATACAGCTTCAAATTTGGCACTTTATGATACACCTTGTATTGTTAAAAAAATTAACGTTCCATTAATTGTTCATTTCTACCTTGGTAAATACAGCTTCAAATTTGGCACTTTTATGATACACCTTGTATTGTTAAAAAAATTAACGTTCCATTAATTGTTCATTTCTACCTTGGTAAATACAGCTTCAAATTTGGCACTTTTATGATACACCTTGTATTGTTAAAAAAATTAACGTTCCATTAATTGTTCATTTCTACCTTGGTAAATACAGCTTCAAATTTGGCACTTTTATGATACACCTTGTATTGTTAAAAAAATTAACGTTCCATTAATTGTTCATTTCTACCTTGGTAAATACAGCTTCAAATTTGGCACTTTTATGATACACCTTGTATTGTTAAAAAAATTAACGTTCCATTAATTGTTCATTTCTACCTTGGTAAATACAGCTTCAAATTTGGCACTTTTATGATACACCTTGTATTGTTAAAAAATTAACGTTCCATTAATTGTTCATTTCTACCTTGGTAAATACAGCTTCAAATTTGGCACTTTTATGATACACCTTGTATTGTTAAAAAAAATTAACGTTCCATTAATTGTTCATTTCTACCTTGGTAAATACAGCTTCAAACTTAAAATTTTTATGACACACCTTGTACTGTGAAAAAATAATGTTCATATCATTGTTCATTTCTATCTTGGTAAATACAGCTTCAATCTCGACACTTTTATGGCGCTGCAAAAGACATTAATCCATCTGCTCCTCCTCCATCTATGAGCGAATAGTTGGACATACTTGGGATCTTTAGTCAGGAAAAACTCTGAAATCAAACCAGCTTTATTCTGTTTAAAAATCAATCTTGTGTTGCACCATGTTCGTAATAGAGGGGCTGGGTAGATACATACATACTATTCCACGTATTAATCTGTAGTTGAACAAGCTTGTCAAATGGTTTCTAAAATCTATTTTTAACCCTTTCAGCATTAATACAGTAATTAAAAAGACCTCTTCTTGGTGAGGCCGTTAACTTTTCATCATTTCCATTTATAGACCTAATCCGAACGATCTAATTGAATATGAGTTATAAATACTATGATTTGGTATATGCGACCACAAGGTGAGGCGCTGATATAACGAGGTAATACCGTTTTGCAAAATACTCAACAAGAAAAACTTATGGAAGATTATCAAATTTATATGTTATATTTTTTCTAGTTGTTAAGCGAACGAAAAGAAATTGTTTTCCGCGTTGCAGACTTTTAATAAATATTACAGAAACATCTTTTCTTTGCTTTAATCAAAATAAAGGGTTTTATAAACCAGTTGAAATTAACTTTATTTCGAACATCTCGCTCCACTCGCCACCAAAGTATCTCTGTCTATTACTTTGCTATTCGTTTTTCTTATTAAGATTTTTTTTTTCGTTTTTCTATCTGGCTTTTATTTCTGGCTTTCCCTCAATGTATAGAAACAGACACCAGCAGAACAGCCATTTTTTTCCAATTATATTAATAATATTCTACATTTCGCAAAAGTTATTCAATTACCATAATGTTGTTATCGTCTTCCGGAGTCAATATAAATCGGCCACAGATCGGTAACATTACGAAAGGGTTACAAGGCAAATAGGTTTGGAGATTTCCTCTTTCCAGTCAGCCTTTCTTTTTTATCGTTGTTAATGACGTTTTATCGATAGGTAATTACTCTGTTGGACGGTCCCCAATCTCGGGTCATGCTCTTAACCGAAGCAGCATTTTAGAAGACGACTGTAAAATGAAACAGGACTGTGTTTATGTAGAAAATATAATAAATTAGATGGCTAAATTGGCTGAATTATAATCCACTTTCTTACACATTCGAGTTTGATTCACAATGAATGTTCTGATTAGAAAAGCTGAAATTGTTCCTAGTTCTACGCGGTATTAGTTTGACGAGCTTCATTTTATTATTTGTACAAGAAGGTTAAATCTATTGTTATTATTATTGTGAGGTTTTCATAGATGCGTTAGCTGATGGTCTTTTACTGGAGTTTGAGTGACAACAAGTCTCCTCATGTTTCCAGGACTCTCCTGAATATTCTAGCTGATTTCAACAATGTTGTTGTCTGGATGGTCTCAATTATTCATCTGATTTCCAGTTCCTCTAGTGTCTTTTTTTAAGCTTTTGTGGCTCGTTCCAAGTGCCCGAACGACAATTGGTATCACTTTCACCCTCATATCCCACAGTCTTTTGTCAATTCTCCAGCAAGGTCTATGTATTTGTCTATCATTTTGTTTTCTTTCATCTACACCGTGATCTGCTGGAACAGCAAACTCTCTCAGTTGACAAGTTCTCTCTATTTCTTTTTCTTTTTTGTTAATCAATACAAGGTCTGGTCTTCTGGCTGGGATAAGGCGATCCGTCTTTATCTGAACGTGCCAGAGAATTTTATGCGTTTCATTCTAAATGAGAGATTCTGGTTTATGCATATTCTGTTAAATAGTCAAAATTTCGTTTTTTTTTTTTGTATAATTCTCAGTGGATCTCCTTTCAAACCCAGACGTGCTTAGCCTTGTATTCTCGTGCTAGTTTGCTGCATTCACTTAATACATGATTGATTCTCTCATCTATGTCACCACACACCCTACATTTGCTGTTCTGTTGTGGCTTATCAATTTTTGCTTTGATATAATTTGTTCCTATGTCATTGTTTTGTGCAGCAGTTATTAGCAACTCGGTTTCTTTCTTGAGGTTCCCTTTTCTTAACTATGTCCAGGTTTTTCCATGTGCAATCTCCCCAATTTGTCGTTTGAAGTATCTATATACTTGTTTTCTTCCCATTTCTGTTTTCTTGTTTTTGTAGTTATTCTCCTTGTCCATTTGTTGCAACTGCTGTTATTGGATACCATAAGTAAATTTTCTTTGCTCTTTTTTGTATATTCTTTGAGTCCTTGGATTATAGTATCTACGCAATCCTCTATGTTTGCAAGACCCTTTCCACCTTCCTTTCTTATTACATATAGCCTATCTCTATCGTCTCTCTGGTGTAAAGCCTTGTGCGTTGTCATTAATTTTCATGTCTTTTGATCAAGCTGTCAGATTTTCTCTTTTGTCCATTTTAAGAATGGCCCAGGCTATCTTATAATGGGTGCGGCCTAGGTATTTATTATTCATTACTTTGCTGTCGAGCTTGGTTTCCAAGCGTTTTCTTGTTCTCCTGGGGTATACTTTTTAAATTTTTTCTTTCGTCTCTGTTTGCTTGATAGTATCTGCTTTTGAAAACCCTAAGTATTAATAACTTCCTTTTTCTCCAAGTGTTTTTATATTGTCCTGATTTGGTAGTTGTACCCCGTCCATTAATTATCTTTCGCCCTTTTTTATCACTAGCATGGCACATTTCACAATTCCAAATTACATTTGTATTGCTTTGTATATAATTTAGTGGCATTATTGCAATAATAAACGGTAGTAGTGACAGTGAGAAAATGCCTCTTTGTTGGGTTTTTTCTGCTAGTGATGCCCTCTTGCCCTTTAATTAAACATTCTAGTTTTCCATGTTTTTTAATGAAAATTACGATGTTAATGGATATTTTGTACATTTTTAAACATTCGGTAATTCAGGTATCCATAGGCCCTTTTGTATTTGCTCCATGCCATTGTGATATTATTGCGCCTAGTTTTAACTTTCTTAAGGATGTGTTGATCTTTGATTTTCTTCGGTGGGAGGCATGGTTTTTGGCTTGGAAAGGTGGGAATGGTTGAGGGTAGCGATTTGGATGAGGTGCGGGTAAGATTAGGAAGGGATAGGGTAGTTGAGAAGATTATTACTTATATCGAGGGAGGGAAAGGACACCATTTTGGTGATTTTAGAAGTGAAAATTGAACAAAATATTCTTCAAAGGCCCTGTGTCTATGTCCAGTATTCTTGATAGTGTGGTTTCATTGACACCCTGGCTTTTTACTGTTAGTTGAAGACAACTTGTCTATTTCTTGCTTCCTATCTTTATTAGTTTGATATGTTAAGGAACCCCGAGGCATTGTGGTTGTAGCATCTCGGTTTCCAGCTGTCTGTGCATATTCCAATGTATACCCGTTTATCTGTTATGTTCTCTGCGAGGAATATGGTGGCCTGGTAAACTACATTTTCTGTTGAATACTTCGTTGTACCCCGGGCACACGTTCTTCTTCCTGCCGTATTAGTTCCCTTTTATGTTTATCTACTGAGACGATCCTGTGATCGGTAAATACGCCTTCAAAAGAAGAGTATGTTTCACAGTTTATATCTCTGTTTATCCACTTCTTGTTTATAAATATATAATATAGCTGTGCTTTTGAATCATTCCAGTATGTATGTTCACATTTAATCTTTCTTATCTTATATTTGGCGTTTAAGCATATAAATATGTTCTCGGGAGAAAATATGGCTAGAATTTCTACATTTCTGTTTGGAGAGTAGTGTAAACAGAATTTATTATTTTCATCTTTGCCTATTTTAGTATCCATATCTCCACCAATGATTACAACGTTGTGTTTGGGATTGAGTCAGACTAGGGAAGATAGCCCATGGGAAATGTAGTGATGTCTGTTTTTAGTGGGACTGTATGTAGCATGAAATGATTATTGTGCAGGGGTTACCATTAAATGAACCACGCATAATTCTTGAATAAACTCTTATTTGTGTGTTTTTATGAGTTTTACATGTGCATTTTTTTTTGGGGGGGGGAGGCGTCAGCCATCTAATTTCGTTTTTTTCTCGATTCGTTTTTTTCTGGAGGACTGTGATGGCTTGGTGGGCTTTTGTCCTGATGATGGTCTAAATGGCCGAAACGTTGCATCGTCGAAAATAAACATCCAGTTTCCATAACATTCCGTGTTTGTCTACTTTTCACCACACATATATATATATATAATTTTTGTTGTTGAAATAACTCTTATTTGTGTGTTTTTATTAGTTTTAGATATGCATTTTTGGGGGACGTCAGCCATCTAATTTCTTTTTTTTCTCGATTTGTTTTTTCCTGATATTTTCTCCAATTTGGTTCTAGGGTGATGTTTTTTGGATGACTCTGACATGGGTGTCGATCGCGGCTGCAGCTGGGTGATGGGTGGAGGACTGTGATGGCTTGGTGGGATCCAGATGCTAAGTCACCTGCAAGCTCCGAGCAGAATATAAACGGATTGTAAAGGGTTTCTTCATCTCTCCGGTATCCATGGATGAGTGCGATTGATTTCATGCTTTGACAGTGACGGATGAGCATGATCTGGTTTGGTGATCATAATCATGACAACATAAGGTTGAATAGCAAAATAAGACACATGCATTAGAGTAGATAGATTTACAAAAACGCGCGAATCAACTTGAATGCGCACAGGCGTATACGCTTGCACACATCTAACACTACAGGTAAGTTTGCATTGCCATATACGAAATATTTTGCACACACACACACACACACACACACGCATACACACACACATATATATGTATATATATATATATATATACATATATCGATATTAATATTAGAATTGCGGTGGATGTACGTTATTTGTTTATGCCTGGATATTTATGTATCTACATCTACATTCCGTATATACACATAGTTAAATCAATAAACCCTTTCTCTAAGTATGAAAGCGTTTACTTAACAGAAGGTATTTGTATTTCAGCACAATATTTGTTTTCAATTGACATACTCAAAAAATAATTTATTAAAAAATGGACCGAATATTGAATTTTTTAGATGAAAAACAACAGATTTTTTTTAATGCACAATTTCTAAATTTTTTTTTTACCCAGCGTCCGGTTATTAATAACCGGACGCTGGTAAAAAATGATATGCTACACAAAAAAATATGAGAAAGAAAGAATGAAAAAAAAGGGGAAAATATATAGAAAGAGGAAAAGATAGAGAAAAGGGTGATGGTGCGGAAGCAATAACGCTAATCTGTTTCAATCGAACATAAAGAAAAGATGAAAAGAAGGACCGAATGAAAAGAGAGAGAGAGAGAGAGAGAGAGAGAGAGAGAGAGAGAGAGAGAGAGAGAGAGAGAGAAGAGAGAGTGTGTGTGTGTGTGTGTGTGTGAGAGAGAGAGAGAGAGAGAGAGAGAGAGAGAGATAGTTAACTCAAGATTATTATACTTTTTACATATTGAACTATTTCGCAATAACTCTTAAGTAAACATATCAAACGTTGTATTAATCAAATTATCATACTGTGGTATATCCACAAGTCATACTAGTAACACAATAATGCTATTCGTAATAATATTGTTTATTAAATAATAATAATAATAATAATAATAATAATAATAATAATAATAATAATCGCAGAACAAGACAATGCCATTAGAGTTAACTATAAAAAGTCAAAAATAGACAAGACGCAGCAAAATAGCAAATGCATAATTGTGGAGACAGAGACGAAATGTTTAATCATCTATAATAAGCGAATGCAGCAAACTAGCACAAACAGAGTAAAAGACTAGGCACGTGGGAAAGGTAATCCACTGGGAATTGTGAAAGAAATTCAATTTTCACCATATAATTAAATTGTATATGCACAAGCCTAAACATGTCCTGGAGAATGAGGCACCTAAAATTTTCTGGCACTTCGAGGTACATACGGATCACCTAATCCCTGCCATGAGACCGGACATAGTATTGATCGACAAGAAGAAGAGAACCTGTCATATAGTGGATTTTGCCGTCCCGGCCGACCACCGAGTGAAATTAAAGAGAGCGAAAAGACAGACAAATACTGGAACTGAAGAAACTGTGGAGCATGAAGGTGAAGGTGGCACCAGTTGTAATTGGTGCCTTTGGAACCGACCGTAAACTCTGGAAAAGAATTTGGATGAATTGGAAATCCGAGAAAGAATCGAGACCATCCCATTGGGATCAGCTAAAATACTCAGAAGAGTCCAGGAGATCTGAAGAGACTTTCTGTCACTCAGCCTCTAGTTAACCACCGGCTACGGCAGGTGTAAAAATCTAATAATGATAATAATAATAATAATAATAATAATAATAATAGAGATGTTGATATACAAACGAACCACAAAATACCAGAAAGAAGGCCATACATTGTGTTAAAAAGAGAAAAAAGAACTTGTCATCTAGTAGATTTTCCAGCGCACTACCGAGTAAATTTAAAAAAGAGCGAAATGATACACAAATACTTGGGCTTTGCCAGAGATCTTTAAAAAAAACTGTGGAATATTAATATGACGGCTATACTAGTTGTAGTTGGGACCCTTGAAATATTCCCAAGAGCTAGGAACGGAGACTGGAATAATTGGAGACCGGAGGAAGAATCGAGACTATACATACCACAACATTGTTAAGATCGAATAGAATACTCTGAGAAGTCCTAGAGACTTGAGGAGACTTACTGTCACTCAGACTCCAATGAAAGGCTACTATTTAAAACTGGTGTGAACAGCTTGCAAGAAATGCAATAATAATAATAATAATAATAATAATAATAATAATAATAATAATAATAAACAAAACAGTAAATGTAGACAATGCGGTTATAGAGATGAGAATGTAAACCATGTACTCTGCGAATGTAGCAAACTAGCACAACGGGAATACAAAACTAGACATGACTGGGTTGGGAAGGTGATCCACTGGGAATTATGCAAAAAGTTTAATTTTGACCATACAAAAAAATGGTATATGCATTAATCAGAATCTGTTCTTGAGAACGAAACGCATAACATTTTCTGGGACTTTGAGATAAAAACGTATCACCTTATCTCAGCAAGAAGACCAGACCTAGTATTGATAAACAAAAAAGAAAGAACTTGTCAACTGGTGGATTTTGCAGTTCCAGCAGATCACAGGGTGAAGCTAAAGGAAAATGCAAAAATGGACAAATATCTGAACCTTGCTAGAGAACTGAAAAAGTTATGGAATAGGAAAGTCAAAGTGATACCAATTGTATTTGGTGCACTTGGAACGGTCCCAAAAGGATTGGAAAAGGGTTTGGAAAGTTTGAAATCAGAGGAAGGATTGAAACCATTCAGAACACTGCACTGCTGCAATCTGCCATAATACTCAGATGAGTCCTGGAGACCTGAGGAGACTTGCTGTCACTCAGACTCCAGTGAAAGACCATCAGCTATCACTGATGGGAAAACTCAAAAAGAGTAAATAATAATAATAATAATAAAAGAAACATCTTCCTGTGGGACTCCTTATCACTATGTATATCTGTTATAACAATGATGACACTTAACCATATACTTAGGAATTGTATAGGGGCTACAAATTTACAAAATCAGAGGAAAAAATAAATTACCTTACGTACATGGATAATATTAAGATTTTTGCCAAAAATGAAAAAGTCGGGGAAACCTTGTAAAAACCATAAGAATATACAGCCAAGATATAGGAATGGAATTCGACATCGACAAATGCGCCATTTAATGATAAAAAAGGGAATAAAAGAAACAGCAGAGGGAATAGAACTACAGAATCAAGAAGAAATAAGAACTTGGAGAAAAGGAGAATCAAAAATAATTGGGAATACTGGAAGCCGTCACCATCAAACAAACAGAGATGAAAAGAAAAGTAAGAAAAGAGTACCTCAGAAGAACAAGAAAACTACTAGGAACTAAACTCTGTGGTAGAAATCTTGTCAAGAGAATAAACATTTGGGCTGTCCCCTTGTAAGATACTCTGGACCATTCTTAAAATGGACAAGAAAGGAACTCCGTCAGATGGACCAAATAACAAGGAAACTTATGACAATGCACAAAGTATTGCACTTAAGAGACGACATAGACAGTTTATATGTATCAAGAAAAGAAGGGGTAAGAGGTCTCATCAGCATGGAACATAGTGTAGATGCGACAATTCGAGCACACGAAGAATACACTATTGCGTAGAAAAAAACGAAGAAAGGAGAAATTCCCTTCAAATTATGAAATGATTATTGCGGCTTATTAAAAAAAAAAACCCAAAAAAAAACCACTGGAAATCATTCAGTTTTTATGGTTTATATATTTCAAATAAAACATAATAAAAAAATCGTTCGTCAAATCGCCGAGATATTTCTATTAAATAAGATCAAAGAGTTGACGTTGGTTACTCTTTTAAAATAACATTTAATTCGATGTATACGCTGTTTATTTCCTCATTAAAAAATGGTAGAGCAGGTGTATTTATAAGTTTACCTAACGTCATGAAAAAATAATTAACTTTCTGAATGTAGCCATCGTTGGAACGAAAAATATATAAATAATAAAGGGGTTTTATTTTCGTAGAAATATATTTGGTATTATCCAAATCTTAATCTTCGTGAAAACATGTTCTTGATATATAATAATACCAAATAGCCCTCATATTTTGTCAAAGCTGATAAAACCTCTTTGTGCTAACGATTTCGATTGTGTCTTTAGAGAATCTCATCATTTTCCAGACTAATGTAAGTTTCATGTCCACTCATTCTATTTTGGGTCCTGGGAATGACGTTAAACTCTATCAGATGGTGAGGTTCCAGTTTTGGAGGTTTGGGGAATGTGGAGCGCCCCTTCATCACCATTGCTCCCTGGTCCACTCTGACCCGGAGTGATAGTACCTGTTAGGGTCCCATCTATGGGTTAAATAGAAAAATGTTTTATAAAAAAATTGTATTATCCATTAAAAATTGATTTATTTCAAAACTTTATCGGCATTAAATGACCCACTGAGGTTGATATGCCGTAAAACAAACCAAACCAAACCAATCATTCTATTTTGGAAATATCACTTCCAACGGTTTGAATCTACCTCAAGACCGACTTCTTTCGTCACGGAAAGCTCTTAGTTACCGTGAGTTATAACAGCAAAGGAGATAATATCTATATGTCTCTCAAAAAATGCGGAGGTCGGAAGAGACTTATGTGATAAGATGTCTATTCAGAGGTTCACTTCCGTGGCTGGTAGATGATTTGCAAAGTAGTCAGATTTTGATATTTCTATATCACATTTTTGAAATGCAGAAAAAATGTAGATTTCCAAAATATGTGGTTACTTTGAAACTTTTTGGGAATCCACTGCTTGGAAATTGAAATTAAATCTTATCGAAGAATTTGGTGATGATTTTCAAATACGCTATTATTGATGTTGCAGTCTGTAAACAGTTTTTAGGTCGTTCGGTACATTCCGGGTAATTCTTGTTCTAACTTATGCATTTGTTTGTGAGTTCAGAAATTTTTCTTCTCCTAGCCAAGCCAAAGCTAGAAAATCCAGTGGGCTCTACAATTTAGCCATCGCTTAGGGGTGTCAAAAAGAAGATGAATTCAAACCTTTTCCTATATCTAATATATATAATATCTTATTATAATGGAGATTGTGTGTATTTGTGTCTGTAACCGAAACTATATTATTTCTCAAGTCACAATTCCCTTTCTTATTTACATCACATTCTCCATGATTTTACTTTTATTCAAACCTCAATTATTAATAAAATTGTTTTACATTATTAATACTGTTAACCATATCTACATACTAACAACATGCAATTATATTTATATATACAACAAAATAACGGTTTACAGTGTGAACGGGAAGGCTAATTTGCATATTGATAGTAAAAATGTAATTTTAATAAATATGTGCTTAGTATTATTGATTTCTAACTGTTTGGTTTTATTTTAATCAATATAAGCAAAAAATCTCTTCAATAAATCTTAAATGAAATCCATTAACAAGAAAAAATAACTTTACTTCCTCTTTTAACTAAATACTTAAATTAGAAAAAAATAACAATGAAAGACGGGAGTGATGGAAGAGTAAGTTTCAGTTGTTCTATTTTTTCGATTATACTCCCTCTGTTTCAAATCTTTTTATCTGCATTCTTATTTAGTTTCATTAGCCTTTTTAATTTAATACGATATTTTATTACATTAAAATTTAAATACTTGCACCCGGAAGGGTGCATATATTTGCTAGTATATATAATAAACAAATAGGAAAGTGCAAATAAAAAATGTATTTAAATGGAAAACTGAAAGAATTGTAATTATAATCCAACATTCACAAATTAATCAACTCTCGACATTAGATAATTCATATGGGGTGGAGATGCCGTTGAAAAACAAATCAATTATTTCAGATTTACCGAATTTTTGTATTTATTGCATTAGCCTTCTGTCAAAAAGTATCCCTAAAATCTTTCTAAACAATTTTTGTATCACACAAACAAACATAAACACACAGAGGCAGATACACACACACACACACACACACACATATATATATATATATATATATATATATATATATAATCCAAAAGTCCAGAGAAGAAATCTTCCTCACGACACAAGAGTTTTATCTAAAAAACCTGTCGCAGTTTGAGAGCTCAATGTGTGCTCTTAATGTTAGTGTCACAGAGCAAATATATAAGTAAAGAAATAACAAAAGACTTAGAGATTTAGCGTTATAGTCTATTTCTGGGAGCTTAGACAAAGTGTCTAACTCTCCCGACTCATCAGATGCGAATGATGCATTCTTTATTACTTTAAAGGCATTTGAAAACAGATTTTTATTTTTTTATTTTTTTTTTTTTTACATTTTTTAATATTTTAAATTTTATAGTCTATAAAATGTTAAAATAAAAAAAATAAAAAAATAAAAATCTGTTTTCAAATGCCTTTAAAGTAATAAAGAATGCATCATTCGCATCTGATGAGTCGGGAGAGTTAGACACTTTGTCTAAGCTACCTGAAATAGACTATAACGCTAAATCTCTAAGTCTTTTGTTATTTCTTTACTATATATATATATATATATATATATATATATATGTGTGTGTGTGTGTGTGTGTGTGTGTGCGTGTGTGTGTGTGTGTGTGGTGCATATATGTCAGTGCGTGTGCATACAATTATCTGTGTATTGATCCATGATTTCCTTCTCACAATCTCTGATTTGTACTGTATTAAGCATATTGTTTATGTACAGCAGATATTCGAGTTGTTTCACAGCAACTCTCTGTCAGCACAAGTTGTTATTCCCACATGATTCAGCCTTATCCACGGCGAATCTCTAACCTTGCAGTCTAACCCTCCCCGCACACGTTTTTATTGCAAATTCCATCACCTACAGTGACTTTAGGGATCATAAAATTCTTGGACTCTCTAAATATATATATGTATGTACGTATATGAGGATGTATGTATGTGATGATGTAAAAACATCCGGATGCATGCATGTATAAGTTTATATATAAGTATGTATGTATGATCTTATGTAGAGAAAGTTTGTATATAGGTGTTTATTCATATATGTATGGATGTTGTTAAGTATGTATCCCTGTATTTACATTTATATGTATTGACAGATATTTGTATTTACATGTGTACCCTATGAATGCATGAATCTATATATGCATATTCGTATGCACGCCTATATATATATATATATATATATATATATATATATATATATATAGTATATTACGAAAAATTGAAAAAACACAGGTTTAAATGAGTTGAGTGGTAAGTTTATTGGTCGACGCTGCAGTGTTTCGATCTATTATTTAGATCATCTTCAGGGCATTTGTTGGTATATGGAAGGTGATAAAAAAATTTTTTATCACAGAATAACGAGAAAAGCGAGTAATAGTCCTTGTTTATCAGTTTGTTTAAAATTTGAAGTTTGAGAAAAAGAACGTTGAAAAAATGGACGGTTTGAAATATGACGTCAAATATGACGTCAAATATGACGTCAAATATGACGTCCATTTTTTCAACGTTCTTTTTCTCTAACTTCAAATTATTTACAGCTTCAAGTTTTATTCTTAATAAAGTACATCAGGAAACAAACCTTTAGCTCAGTCGCAAGATTCTTGGTTCGATATCGGCCCTCGTCAACTCAGCGCAAAAATAACACAGAGGTCTATGCGGTAAAGTAAACAGCTGATGATAGGTGTGGCGCTCTACCTTTTCCAACGGCATTAGCGCGAAATTAAACATACTGTGTGTGTGTATGCTTGCATGCATGACTAAACATTTGATCATAAATATAAGTGTAGATAAGAATCCATGTGTTTATTTTTCTGTAGTGAACTCTATTGCTACGTCTCTCTCTCTCTCTCTCTCTCTCTCTCTCTCTCTCTCTCTCTCTCTCTCTCTCTCTCTCTCTCTCTCTCTCTATCTATCTATCTATCTTTGTCTCTCTATCAATCTATATCTATCTCTATCTCTGGCATTTGAAGAAAGGAAATAAATGAATAAATATCTTGATTCTCAATATCAAAAAAGAAAAGGTTTTAAAACCTTGCCTTTTAATGAGACTCGAACTCTCGTCGTGGTAGACATTTCTTAATTATCTTACCTACGAAAAATACCTCTACTTTTACTTTATTATTTATTTCCCTTTCTTATTTTTCTTAAAGGTTTCACTCTTTATTTTATGGTTTTTAGGGATGTTTTCTCAAATGCCCCCTTCTTTCTATTCTTTATTTTCTTATAACTTCCTTTCATTCTCTTCTTTCTATAAATCGTCTTTTTTTTGTATTTTCATTGCTTTATGCTTTCCTTCTATTATCGTTCTCTTTCTTTCAGTGTATCAATCGGCAATACCTTTTTAGTTTTCTTTCCTCTCGACTCAATTCAGTAGCCACAATGCCAGCAAAGAATGACATGACCTTAAGGCTACTGAATGCTTCAGACTCAGTCCTATGAGTTTGTCTTTTTGATCGCTCAGACGCTTACGCAATCTTTGTCTCGGCTGACCTATCAACTTCCCTGGTTCACATGACTCTCCACGTACAAATACAAACACGTCTTTCTTTTGTTTCTGCGGCTCACTGCCTTAAATAACCCAACGCTATATTGCTGACGACAATCACACCAACACGTAGCTAGAATGGAAAGTTACGAACAAGGAAAAGATATAAATGACCATTTCTGAAGAAATCTTAAATCAACTAAACAACAAAAATTGACGGCTTTATTCTTGCCACATAAAAATCATAATAATAAAGAATTCTCTTGTGAGTCAGAATCTGGTCAGTAAAAGAAAACTAAGGAGTATATTTTAAACCTGACTTATAGGAGTGGATCATACGATGAACCTGCACAGCTCAACTATGTGAAAGCTTCTTCGAATAAATGTTGGGAGACTGATCAAAGGAAAACTAGCAACTCCACCCCCAAAAAAGAATTCTTACACCTATTTGCTGATAAGAAGCGATCGGCGTGCATCAAAAAGATTTTAAGCTATGAGATACTTCTTAGCATTTGAGAGAAAGCATCAAATAGTCCACAGCATTAAAAAAAATTACTGAATTCTGATCTGAAATTTTAACTGTATGATGTTTGATCTATGTGAGTAATATTTACAACTGAAATACTTGCAATAACAAAGAAGGAAATTTTGCTGAAAATATATCTTGTTTAAAATAAATTCTATGTGAGTAATATTTACAACTGAAATACTTGAAGTAACAAAGAAGGAGATTTTGATGAAAATATATCTTGTTTAAAATAAATCCTTCCTTTATTATTAGAATCCATCCCTATTGATGTATGTATGTAACTATTCTAATGCAATTCTAAAGACATATCCATGTATAATGATCTGATATTTATATAAGATAATAGCATAACAGCAAAAATTACACATCGTAGCGAAAATTTTGTTTGAAAAATTTTTTTCCCCAGAGGTTAAATCAGTTTCAAAGTTTAGAACTTAATATTAAAAATAACTTGCTTAGAATTTATCAAGGATGATAACTCTTGAATGCTAATTGTTCATTACTTTTTTATGTAGTTATGTGTAATTAATCTCTTTATATATAATTTAACTATGTATGCAATTTTTCATATATATATATATATATATATATATATATATATATATATATATATATATATATATAAGAATGTTTGGTATGTACATGTTGACTTATAACTCCGAATATCAACGTCACACAGATACCATGATATGCTTATAACTAAGAAACACACAAAATTTGGCTTTTTATTTTTACTAATAAGTGATATCCTCACAATAATAAAAAAGACAAGTTTTAAAATTTAAAAAAAGACTACCTTCTACCCCCAAAGCTTCTGAACTGTATAAAAAAGTCGATTTTTTTAATTACCAAAATAATTCTATTACAAGTATATGGCCATACGAAGACAAATTATTTTTTTTACATATATGTAAGGTATCAATAATTCAATTTATTTAAATTCAAGTTATTTAAGGTCAATTTTTTTTAAGTCGAAAAGTAGTAACATAATGAGCATCAGTAAAAAAGCAAAATAATATTACATATGTAATTAATTTTTCATACATATCAAACATTAAATTCTGCCAAAAAATTGGGACAATCGGGCACTTGGTGTGAAGTAAATTAGGTACAAAACAAACATGTTATTAAGATTTTAAAACATTTATAACAGTTTCTTCTTAAAAATCAAATTCAAAAACATTAATACTGTAATTAGATTCACTTTTATATGACCTCACCGATATTTTGCACCAATAAAATTCATTCATTGATAATTCAACACTGAAAATTTCATTAAAATCAGATAATTCCCTGATTATGCAATCAAATGTCCTTTCAATCATTTTACGTAAAATAGACTATTCCTAAAATAAAAGAATATCATAATACCCGAATTCTTAAATTTACTTATCGTTAAATATTTAATAAACGAATAATTTTCATTCGAATAAATACAAAATTTTCCTCCTTCAAATAAAGACATGTTCCTTGGTTGGTTGGATTTTACAGCATGTCAACCGTTGGGTTAATTTATGCCAAAGTCATGTTTGTTTTATTCATTATTAATGGGTATTCAAATTAATTCTAATTCACTTTTTAAACCTTTCATAGCTCCTTTTTTATCTATTTAATCTATATATGGGACTTGAAGTGGGCCTGTGACTAATGACAATGAAGAGGTCTTCCACACTTTATAGAGCTCCAGAATTGGAACCTCACCACTAGATACAGTTTAACGTCATAACCATGACACTAAGACCCCCAACCAGCGCCTTTTAGCATATATATGATAAAAAGGGAAGAGTGGTTTTACCATAAGAGCAATACGGTAGGGACAATCATATAGGTGCTAGGGCTTGATATGACCAGCCGATATACTGGAGGACCTCTCTGACTGCCCGTCTAGCCCAAGTAACGGTAAAAGTGGAGTATTGCATGCCATGGATTGCTCCCCCAGGAGGATTCCGTCCAAAAAACATCACGGGTCGCCACCAACGAACAAAAAGGTGGACCAATTAGAAGGAGGTTTTACTCAGCAGGTGTGCTGTTGACGTATTCTACAGCCGCTGCCTATAGAGCAAAATAAATAATTACATATATCTAATACTTAGCTCTTTTTAATTGCTACTTTTTAGGGGTAGAAAAATTTAAATGATATTTTTTATCACTTTAATGCAACAAGCAATCAAGAACTGAATTTAAGTTTTTGTCATATGTACAAAACAGTTTTTAGAAAAACAGAATTATCTTTCGAAACTTAAGTTAAGGATTACATTTTTTTCATTCTATAAATGGTGTTCTTAAACAAAATTTAAGTCCGGTTATAGACCGGTACTTTTGCTAGTATATATATATATATATATATATATATATATATATATATATGAGAGCGAAAGAGAGAGAGAGAGAGAGAGAGAGAGAGAGAGAGAGAGAGAGAGAGAGAGTAGCGGTCAGACAACGTGGTCTTAGAGATTAGCATTACGTTGTCATCACAACCTCATAGACAGTGTAGTTGTATTACGCTATTCTTTTCATTGATTTGTCTTGTTCCAAATCATTATCTATAATTCGTAAATGAGCAGAATATATTGAATTCATATGCGATTTTCAGACTACTTAGTTTGAAAATCGCAATTGCGAGAAACTGTCGGTTACTAATCGAAGATGATTTTATGTCTTCACTACCCTAACTTAGATTTAGATGCTATATCAATGATATTGAGCACTCTTTACATATAAATATAGCAAATTATATTATATATATATATATATATATATATATATATAAGTAATTGGTAATTTGAAGCATTGTTAAGTATGTTATAATATATTAATGATTTGAAGGCAATTACAATGCGTATGAAAAATAAAAACAAAAAGATGTTATTTTTGTCTTATCGTTTTCAAAGTAGAAACTTCATCTTCAGAGGTGTATATCAGAAATGTATATATATATATATATATATATATATATATATGATAATATTATAACCATAATGATATAAATTATATTAACAATACTGATATATGTGGGTTAATAGATATGCATATAAATTTGCATATATATATATATGTGTATGTATGTGTGTGTGAGTGTATATATGTGTGATTTTATTTAGCTTTTATTTTTCGTAAGTGCATTAAATATTTATTTTTTAATAGAAAAATTAGAAGCAAATAAATAATTTTCAAGATGGTATTTGTGCATTTTTTTGTGTTCTGCAGTAACATAAATACAATTGCGTGGTTGATGCCTGAGGGCGTGTGCGTATGTATACATATATGCACACATTTGAATTAAGTAAGATATATTCGTCGATTTAAAAATCATAAACTGGAACAAATACTCAACTAAAAATAAAAAATATAATTAAATGAAAAAAGGAAAGAAAAGAAAACATAATCCAGATGGCAATGTGGATGAAAAGAAACCAGGTTGATATTTTTGGGGAGACAGTGAATCACTCTGCCGGAATATTTCAGTCGGCAATTGCGCTTCGTAAAACGGACAAAACGATTAAAATTGCAACGAAATGCTGAGATAAAGAATAAAAATATAGAAATAATATTTACCAATTTGAACATATATTTCAATGAATATATATATATATATATATATATATATATATATATATAGTGCACATATATAGTGCATATATATATAAATCATACATATATATATATAATATATATATATATATATATATATATATATATATATATATATATATATATTAAATCAAAGTATGTCATCTGATGAGTAATACACCTCTGAAAAGCAAAGAATATCTTTTATGTGTATCTATTTATCTATTTATTTATTCTACTTTTAAAATGAAAGTGAATGAAGAAAAATACCCCAAACAATTCTAGTGTGCAAAACAATCAATATACAATAACAAAAATTGCACGGCCAACCAATTAGGAACAGTAATATTGATTGTCTTTATATGAATTATTTGTATTTCTCTGACACAATTCAGGCTCTTGTAGCTAAGTTGATAGAGCAGCTAGTATGTAGAACAATACTTCTCTGTAGCAGAAAGGTAAATGAAAGGGAGTCTCAAGGGAAAAATCTGAATTTTGTGTGTTTATAAAGCATTCCTTTCGGATGGAAAAATACTGTTCAAGCGAAGCAATAACTTGATAAGAAATTTGTTCTGTCGGAAAAAACGGTTAAGAGGTAGTAAAAAAAAAAAAGCTCCTCAAACTCGTTTTGACCGATCGTAAATTGAAGTTGCTTGATATAGCAGCCACAAATGAAGAAAAAAAGTGCTCTTTCCCCAACACACCGTGTCACAAGTCGATCGCAATGATGGCAAAACTACACGAATTGCACTCCGAAATGCTTCCGCGCCCACCCTATTTTCCAGATTTGGCCCTAGCGATTACTGGCTGTTTGCAGACCTCAAAAGAATGCTCCAATGAAGAAGTGATATTGGAAACTGAGGCGTATTTTGAGGCCAAAGACAAATCATTCTCCAAAAAAGGCATCGAATTGTTAGAGAAGCGTTGGAATCAGTGTATCACCCTAGAAGGAGACTATGCTGATGAATACAGTCGAATTTTGCAGAAAAGTTGTTTTATTAGTTAGACCCTGGACTTATTGAGTGATGTGTTACCTTCTACGTCAGCAAAGTGCTGGTGAAACAGAACGTCAAATTTAACAAGAAAGTATTAAGCAGTGAATGACCATCTGCTAGCGCCGGTGTGAAAATTTCACAATGAGTGAAATAATCATGATAATAATAACAATCGTTGGATTATTTTATTAATCAGTTTTAATATTTCAATCAGAAATCTAAGTTGCATATGATATTCATTAAAAAAAGAGACAGTGATGTTATATTTAGAAAGACAAGAAAGAGCATTTGATATTTTGCTTATAAACCAAGAAATATGATAATTCTTTAATTACAATAACAATTAGGATGATATCGAAATTAATA
>CM042144.1:91664667-91692167 GCA_023376005.1 Doryteuthis pealeii
CTTTTTACTTTCTTACTTCTATTCTTCTGTTCATCTTTTCTATCTTACGTTCTTCTTCTTCGTCTTGGGGACTTCGTGTCTGGTCTTCCATTGGGGATTTCTCTTTATCAGAAGCCCTGTGTAATTGGTAGTTTATAGATAATAATAACACAAGACTTCGATTTAATTTAGATCATATTTTATTCTGAAATCCCACCAGACTACCTGCGCAGATTGAGTCGGCAGCGTGCATAACACGACTTACCACCGTCGTGGTTTTGGCCGATCTAACTAAAATCTCTTTCTAATCTAAACCGGAAGAGGGTCTTCTCCACCGATTCTCACAGTATCCACCGGAAGGATCAGGATGAGGTCAAGCCTTGTCATTCAATCCTTCAAGGCCGTGGGCTGCAACTTATAACAGCCATTTTGGTTTCTACACTATTGTATTAGGAATCTAATGATTATGTAACAATTTCTCTGAACAGTGCCTTGCATCCTTTCTTAGATATAAACGTAAATATTTTACGTGAATAAAGAAAAAAAAAGCAAACTACAACAAAATATTGCACTTATTATTGGAAACATGAATGAGGTGACAAAATTTGATGAATGAATATATTTTATAATCTAAATATTTTGCGGATGTTAGGTATATTCTGTATTTAAAAAAAAATGTCTTATTATTTCTCTGAATTTTTAGATGAGGCTTGATAATTTGTGTTATTTGTATTATTTATACTATTGTCCTCATCTTTATTGTTATGTACACAACATTTCGGTCGATGTTCCTTCCGAGTTCGACAAGAAGGTTTCTGAGTTCGAGAAGGTTCCCGAGTCTGAAAGAAACGCCTGAAGAAGGCCAGACAAAGAATGTCGAGAAACAACCCTCGAGTGACCTTATCGGCCCTCTTACGTACCTTCGTAGGAGCTGCAACAAATATGATAACAGTTTGGTGATATATTTCAATTATTTTGGATATTTCTAATGTAGACTTGCCTTTGGAAAGTTCAGATGTTATGATATCTTTCTCAGAGGGGGTCAAGTCACATTTGCGACCCATTGCACGAGTATAATGATACTTGTTTAATATCTGGGACACTTCTATATCTTGTTGATATTGCAAATGGCCACTGTTTGTTTCCTGTTTTACACAGCCTGTGCATACACCTATTTCCATTATACTGTGAAAATTTCGTTAAATTCCAATCGGTATTTCTTGTACAGAATGAAAACATGTCACCTCGTTAATAATTTGAAACGCAGTGTATATATTGAAATGGAGTCATTGTTACAGATTTGCAGTGCAGGGTCGAATTCCATTTAAATAATTTACTAAACGGCTTGACCCAATCAATAAGAGTAGGAATAAACATGAGAAAAAGGAGATGTGGAAATTGATGTCTCTAAGCAAATTTAGATTCAACCAATAATTTGGATTAATCGAGTTGATATAGGATTTATTTCAGGTTTTTATATTTTCACACAACAGAAAATAGGGTTGTTCAAATAATTATGTACAACTAAATATGATTTGTGTGGCTCCTGGAAATTAACTCTTTTCATCTCGAATTTATTCCTTTTTCTATTTCTAAAGGGATTAAAATTTAAGTTCAGTTTGTGAGCGATCTACCCTACGTAACACCTTTTGTTAAATCAGCATGCATCATTTAATTTTATCAAGTTGTAATTTATTATTCAATTCATTATCAAAATACTCATATATGTTGCAGACAATTTTTTTTCTGTTTTATTTAAAATAAAGATGATTCCAAACAGAATTCCTGACTTCAGCCACAACAAACTACATGCAGCTAACTCCAGGCATAGGCAGCGGTTTGTAAAAATATAGATAAAGGGCTGTGTTGAAATAGGTCGGAAAAGTAAAACGGAAAAGTTTGGTGTGGGCATAGAATTAAGAATTTAGAAATTACTAAGGATACGAATTATGTTATTTCTGTGTTAAAACACGCAGTTGTATTGAAATTATCAACTGCATGTTTTAACATAAAAATTATCAACTGCATGTTTTAACACAGAAATCAACTGTTAAACATGCAGTTTTATTGAATTTATCAACTGCATGTTTTAACACCAAAAATGTATTAACTGCATATTTTAACACAAAAATAACATAATTCGTATCCTTAGTAATTTCTAAATTCCACACCAAACTTTTCCGTTTTACTTTTCCGACCTATTTCAACACTCAGCCAAATAAAGTTCATAAATTATTGCAAAAATTATACTTTTTTAAGAAAATAATGTTTGAGGAAAATTATCTTGATTATTATAATGTGATGCTCTGCTAAAAGAGATTAGTTCTGATGTACGAACTTCAGACTCACAAATAGACTTGCGGGCTGAAAAGCAAATCTGCATCCTTTGTATAAAAGAACATTAGAAACAGAACGATACATCATATTAGGAATAATTCAATAGTATCTTCCTTAAAGGCAGGTACAGCAACTTTGTTTATCATAGATTTATCCTTAATACATAAAAGCAAGTAAACCTAAGAACGTCAGGTAAGAGATTATATATTTTTGTCTAGATCTGCATATTTATATATTCTTGAAAAGCCAGATAAAATTTTGGATTTAGTTTCCATCTTACGGTTATAAGTCAGTATGAAATTGTGACAAGTAGGAATTTGTGAGAAATTGTAAGTCATTCTCAGAAATAGTCAGGTATTTCTCCCGCCCCTAAATTAACTTAAAAAAGACAGAGAGAGAGAGAGAAAGGGAGAGAGAGGGGAAGACACAGAGAGAGAAAATACAGAGAGAAAAGAGAAAGAGAAAAGAAAGAGAGAAAGAGAGAGAAGAGAGAAAAGAGAGAGAGAAAAAAAAAAGAGAGTGAGAAAAAAGAGAGAGAGAAAAGAGAGAGAGAAAAAGAGAGAGAGAAGAGAGAGAGAGAGAGAGAGAGAGAGAGAGACTTGAGACCCTTTCCCATCCATCTATACATCCCTACCTTCACTCATTTTGCATTCTCCAAATATTTTTCTTGTTTTCAATTCGTAGAGCGCATTGGAAAGATAAGGTTCTGAGTTCGATACCGGTCCCTGCCATCTCAGTGTATGAGTAGCAAGATTGGGTAATCTGATATGTGTGGTAAAGTGAGGAGCTGACAGTAGTTGTGGAGCTCCACCTCAGTCAAATCAATATCAATTGGGTAAGCATAAATCTATGTCTCGTTGTCATAGATGAAAAAGCACAAAAGGAATCGATAATTTCGAAGCAAGTTGCCGTTACATAATAATCATCATCTTGCTTGAGGGGTTTCAGTGGCATATCCTCCTCTACTATCAGCAGGTGGAATTACAATCGATTTAAATGAATAAATTATATCGATTGATTTGATATAAAATTGATTTTGGAAATTAAATAAATTACTTTTATGGAAAATATTGTTTATCATAGTGTTAAATGAGAACAAAATATCTTCAGTAATTTTATTTATTTGTTCAACTTATTATATTCGTTGTTATATCTAACTATCTATATCTATATCTATCTATCAATTTCTCTCTCTCTCTCTCTCTCTCTCTCTCTTCTCTCTCTATATATATATATATATATATATATATATATATATATATATGCACACACACACACACACACACACACACACATATATATATATATATATATATATATATATATATAAACGTTAAACAAGCCACAGGTTAAAAAACAATTTTTAGCATTATATCATCCCATCGCGTGAAAACGCTTCACGTTTATATAAATGCTAAAAAACTACTGGTTTTTAAGATCTCAACCATTTGACTCATCTGAGGATTGCATAACCATGAAACTTTAAGTTATGAGTCCAAATCATCCATATGGGAGTAAATATGGAAATAAATCCGACAATATTAAGAAATTTGAAAAAACAAGTGTTCCAAAAATTAGATGAATTTATTCATCAACGTTTAAACGTTTCTGTTCTTTTAACCCTTCATCAGGATGTATTAAAGGGTGAAGAAATTGATGGATGTTTTATAGATGACAGGAGATAAAGAAAATCTTTATAAAATTTGTTTACACAGTTACACAACAAAAATTTTATAAAGATTTTTTATCTCCTGTCATCTATAAAACATCCATCAATTTCTTTACCCTTTAATACATCCTGATGAAGGTTTAAAGAAACCGAAACGTTAAAGCGTTGATGAATAAATTCATCTAATTTTTCGAACACTTGTTTTTTCAAATTTCTATATATATATATATATATATATATATATATATATATATATATATATATATATATATATATATATATATATATATATATATATATATATATATGTGTGTGTGTGTGTGTGTGTGTGTGTCAGAGATATAGATAGATAGACATAGATAGCATAATTCAACTGGTCATTATGTTCCTGATTGGTGAATGGTGAATCCGCTTAAAGAGCTTCTGCGCATTGTTGGCATTATTTTAAACTGACTGCTCATAGACATTCTAAACTGGAAGGTATTGAAACGATATCTGATGTAGCAAGAAAAATCTAAACAAATATATAATACTTTGTTAATAAATTAGAGATGATTTTTTTATTTGAATTTAACTTTGTTTTCCCCTTATACCGCCTTGATATCTTCGATCGTTCTCAGATTTACAAAAAGTTTCATCAATTAATATTGCGTAAAGATCGGATTCAACAAAACCAAAATAAAAATAAAAATAAGTCAGTGAAGATAATCAAATAGAAGCAAAATATAAAGACGTGAAAATAATAGGAAAATAAGAGAATATGAAATATGACCTTTTGGGAAAAGACAGAAACGAAGAAAGGAAGGAAGGAAGGAAAGAAAGAAAGAATGGTTGAAAGTGATCAATTGAAATTCATTGAGGAGAAGGGAAAACAAATTGGGTTTCTGAAAGGAAATAGATTTGAAATAAATAAACAAACAAAACAGAAGGCAACAATCCAAGTAAAATGGGATAATAAAAATGGAAAAACGATTTCATGGGATGCAATTAAAAGAAAGAAATAGAGAGTAAAAATTTATATAAAGAGAGGAAGAAATCTTTCTTTCTTTTTTTTGAAGGAAAAGAAAGAAAAAAAAAGAAAAAAGGGAAATTTTTAGACGGACGGAAGAAAAATGTATGAAGGGAAGCAGAGAATAAAATAAGGGAAGAGGGAAAGAAAGTAAAAGAAAAAAAGAAAGAAAGAAAGAAAGAAAGAATAAATGAAAGAATGAAAGTAGAAATTCAACAAAAGAAAGAGAAGTAAAGAGAAACTAAGAAAGATTCAGAAAAAGGACAAAAGATTTTTTTGGAAAATATGGAAAAGCAAAATCAGAATCACAAGAAAGATAAAAAAAACAATGAAGGAAAGAAAGAAAAATCAAGTAAAGAAGAAAGGAACTGAGAAATCACAAGAAACAATGAAAAAGGAAAAAAAATGAAATGAATAAAACAAAGAAGAATAAGACAGAAAAAGAAAATGAAAGTAAAAATTAAGAGAAGAAAAGAAAAAGAAAAGAGACGAGGAAAGGAAAAAAAGAATAAAAAAACCGGATGACTAGGAAAGAGATGAGAGAATACAGAATGGGGAAAACAAAAAGGGAGAGAAAAAAGAGACGGGCAAAAGAAGAAGAAAATAAGCAAAAAAGTAAAGAAAGTAAATTACGAAAGAAAGAATAAAGAAAGAAAAAGAAAATAAAGAAGGAAATTCAAAAGAATTAAAACAAAAGAGAAAAAGAGTTGGAAAGAGAAAGTAGAAAGAAGGATAGAAAAAATGAATAAAGAAAAACCTGTAACTAAAAAGAAAAGAAAGAAGGGAAAAAAAATGAAAGAAGGAAAAGTAAAGATAATATTGAAGAAAGAAGGTGGACATGAAAAAAGAAGCACAAGAAAGAAAGAAAAAGAAATGAAATAGAAGGAGAGATAAAGAAAAAAAAGAAGGATAAGGGTAAAGAAAGAAAAATATAATAAAATTGGGAGAAAGAGACAGAATTAAGCTAATTGAATAGAAGAAAAGAAAGCAAAATGAATAAATAAATAAATAGAATTCGTATGGCGAAACAGTTTTGAATAAATCTGCTGGAAAAGACTAGTTCAAAAACAAGGGGAAAATGAAAGAAAAGAAAAAACAATACTAGAAACTTTGAAAGAACGGATGAACACAAGTGAAAGAAAAACAGAAAAGAAAGAAATCACAACAGCGCGGTAGATGGGAATCATGTGGTCGGCCATTTGCAATCTCAGCTCCCTGTCTTGGGAATAGCAGCAGCTAACATGGCCGGCCACCCCCTTCCTGTTCGTTGATCGCTCGCTGAGCGTCCAATTTATTTGACAAATGGCGGCATCAGTTTAATCCTCTAAATCACGATGACAGAATAAATCACCAGCAGTTGGCCATTGGCGGGTAGAGAGAGAGAGAGAGAGAGAGAGAGAGAGAGAGAGAGAGAGAGAGAGAGAGAGAGAGACTCTATAATGGCTGACGCACGTCTGTCTACTTTCGGCTGTCTGTGTTCGTACCCTCCAATCCGCTCGCTGGCTACTCGGCGTTTACATCCGTGAACAAACCTCTAATTCCATTCTGGACGTCTGATTAGTACCGGCAGAAACCTGCAGCTAGTACTGTTGTTGAAACTGCAAAGATTTTTTTTTTCTAATTTTCTTATTATTCGAGTTTTTCACACCCACCTTAGCCGGTAGTTTACTGGAGACTGAGTGACAGCAAGTCTTTCCTTCTATCCGATCCCACCAATGTTTTAGTTTGGATGGTCTCGATTCTTACCTGATTTCCAATTCACTAATACTCTTTTCCAGACACTTGGGTACCGTTCCAAGGGCACAAATTACAATTGGCACGACTTTTAACTTCATGTTCCACAGTTTTCTTAGTTCTCTGTTAAGATCCAAGTATTTGTCTCTCTTTTCGCTTTCTTTTCACGCGATAGTCGGCCGGGACGTCAATATCCATGAGATGACAAGTTTTCTTCATCTTGTTAATTAATACTAGGCCTGGTCTCCTGGGCGGGATTATGTGATCCGACTGTATCTCAAAGTCCCAGAGTATTGTATGCATCTCATCCTCCAGGATAGATTAAGTCTTGTGCATATACCATTTAGTTGTATGGTGAAAATTTAATTTCTTGCAACATTCCCAGTAAATTACCTTTCCCACCCAGTCGTGCTTTGTCTTGTTCTCTCCTTGTGCTAGTTTGCTGCATTCTCTTATTATATGATTGACCGTTTCGTCTTTTCTTCACACATTCTACACTTCTGTTGCGTTTTATCAATTTTTGCTTTTGTACAGATTGTTCTTATGGCATTGTCTTGTGCTGCGATTATCAAAGATTCAATTTCTATCTTGAGGTTTCCCCTTCTTAGCCATGTCCATGTCTTCTCGTCTGCGATATCTCCCTTTTGTCGCTTGGAAATGTCCATATATTTGTTTTTCTTCCCATTTCTGTTTTCTTGTTTTCGTTATTTTTCTGTTTGTCCATATGTTTCAATTGTTTGTTTCTTTTTCTTTACTGCTGCTGTTATTATTTTCTATGCTCTTTTTAGTGTATTTTTCACATGCTCGAATTGTCACATTTACACATTACCCATCTTCAATGGTGTCCAGACAAATTCCTCCTTTTTTTCTTGATACATATACGTCTCACGGGTGTAATGCCTTGTGCATTGTCATAGGTGTCATTGTATTTTGGTCTATCTGTTGGAGCTTAACTTTGTGTCGCATCCTGCACGTGTGGAGGGGTTGGTAAATATATATATATACTTTTCAGGGTAGGTCTGTCTTGAAAGTGAGAGATAGAATATAAGAAAAAATTTAGAAAATCACATTATATTTATTTTTTGTCTTTTGTATTAGATGGAAATACTGTGTGCAAATTATTAGTATTAGATAGACATTCTTGATATAATATAACTATGGACAAAAAGCTCACAAGAAGCAACTACACGAAAATGTAAATGCAAACGTAAAATGAACGTAATTCCCTAACCTCTTGACATAAAATAACCCAGATAGTTTTAGATGCCGATAAAATCAATTAATTGTATTAGATGGAAATAGTTGATATAATATAACAGTTTACAAAAAAAACCACTTAAAAAGCAACAAAACAAAAAATATAAACGTGAACGTACAATGAACGCAATTCCCTAACTTTTAGGCATAAAATAACCCCAGGTGCGTTGGCATGCCGATAAAAATCAATTAATCAACTGTATTAGATGGGAATACTTGATGTGATATGAAAATGTACGAAAATCTTTTAAGAAACAACTTTAAAAATGTAAATATGCAATGAACACAATTCCCTAACCTCTAGGAATAAAATAACTCCAGATGTGTTAATATGGCGTTATGATTAACTAATAACACTGGTTTACAAAGTTCCACTCTTGTCTATTTTAAGAATGGTCCAGAGTATCTTAGGGTGGTGGGGCAGCCCAGGAGTTTATTTCCTTGATGAGAATTTTGCTGTGAGTTTAATTTCTGGAAGTTTTCTTTTCCTTTTTTATTGTTGTTGTTGTTGTTTTGTTTTCCTATCAAGGATTTAAAATTGTTTTTCTTATTTATGTGTAGGTGTGTGGACCTCACTTTGAATACGTGTGTATTGAGAAGAATATCGAGATATGGATTTCCTCATTAATATTGACAGCGTAAAAATCACTTTTTCATGCAGACATAATAGATTTTAACAAGTAAAGTTTATGCAGTATCTTCGGTAAAACTTCCTTTTTGAAAATTATTGAATTTTATAGAAGTGGGCAGATGAGAGCAGTTACAATCTTTGTAGTAAGAAATCTCAAAATCCAATCATTATATATATATATATATATATATATATATATATATATATATATAGCGAAAGAGAGAGACAGAAAGACGGACAGACAGACTGACAGAAGGAGAGAGAGAGAGAGAGAGAGAGAGAGAGAGAGAGAGGAGAGAGAGAGAGAGAGAGAGAGAGAGAGAGTATGTTTGTTAATTGGATCTACGTTAGAATAGCTTAAACACACAGACAAGCGCAATTGACTGTGTCTACGCTATTCTGATTTATAACCTACATATTCCCTATCATAGATATTCATAATTCTTTATAGATATAGCAATATACATATATATATATATATATATATATATATATATATATATATATATATATATATATTACACAAGAAGTATGCTGATGCTTTTATTTATTAATGAAATGGTTGATCCTAATTAGTATTTCATCGCTATCTTCCAAATATTGCACCAAAATTGCAAGAGATTGTCATTCACTTGCAAATTGAATTGTAGGTTGCTTTATCCCCCAAGTTAGAACATAAGTATACAATTTACTCTTAGGTATATCTCTACTAACAGATTCATGCTATACATCTAGACGGCATCACTTTATTATTATTATTATTATTATTATTAATCTTATTATAATGGAGATTGTGTGCTTTTCTGTCTGTAACCGAAACTATATTACTACTCATATCACTATTCCCTTAGTTATTGACATCACATTTTCCATGATTGTATTTTTATTTAAACCTCAATTATTAATAAAATTGTCTTACATTATTAATACTGTTAACTATGTCTACATACTGACAACATGCAATTATATTTATATATACAACAAAATAGCGGTTTACAGTGTGAACGGGAAGGTTAATTTGCATATTGATATTAAAAATGTGATTTTAATAAATATGTGCTTGGTATTATTAATTTCTAATTGTTTGGTTTTATCTTAATGTATATGAGCAAAAATCTCTTCAATAAATTTTAAATGAAATCCATTAACAAGAAAAACAACTGTCATTTTATTATTTACTTCCTCTTTTAACTAAATACTTAAATTAGAAAAAATAAAAATGAAAGACGAGAGTGATGGAAGAGTAAGTTTCAGTTGTTCCATTTTTTATTATACTCCCTCTGTTTCAAATCTTTTATTATACTCCCTCTGTTTCAAATCTTTTTATCTGTATTCTTATTTAGTTTCATTAGCCTTTCTAATTTAATACAATATTTTATTACATTAAAACTTAAATACTTGCACCCGGAGGGTGCATATATTTGCTAGCAATAATAATAATAATAATAATAATAATAATAATAATAATAATTAGAAAATGTAGAGGCGGCTACAAATTCAATTTTCACCATTCAACTAAATGGCATATACAAAAGCCTGAATCTGTCCTGGAGAATGAGACGCATAACATTCTCTGGGAAATCGAGGTACAGACGAATCACCTAATCCCTCCCAGAAGACCGGACCTAGTATTGATTGACAAGAAGAAGAGAACCTATCAGCTCGTAGATTTTGCCGTCCCGGCCGACCACTGAGTGAAAATGAAAGAAAGCAAAAAGAGAGACAAATTCTTGGATCTTACCAGAGAACTGAGGAAGCTGTGGAACATGAAGGTGAAGGCCGTACCAATTATAATTGGTGCCCTTGGAACGATCCACAAAGCCATGGAAAAGGATTTGGGTGAATTGGATATCAGGGGAAGAATCAAGACCATACATACTACCACAATTTTGGGATCAGCTTGAATACTCAAACGAATCCTGGACACCCGAGGAGATTTGCTGTCACTCAGTCTCCAGTGAATCATCGGCTGAGACAGGTGTGAAAACTCTAATAATAATAATAATAATAATAATAATAATAATAATAATAATAATATAAAAACGGATCACCTTATCCCAGCAAGAAGACCAGACCTAGTGTTGATTAACAAAAAAGAAAGAACTTGTCAACTGGTGGATTTTGCAGTGCCAACAAATCACAGGGTGAAGCTAAAAGAAAATGGAAAAATGGAAGAATACTTGGACCTTGCAAGAGAACTAAAGAAGTTATGGAATATGAAAGTGAAAGTGATACCAATTGTGGTTGGTGCACTTGGAACGGTCCCAAAACGATTGGAAACGGGTTTGGAAATCTGGAAATCAGAGGAAGAATTGATACCATCCAGAACACTGCACTGCTGCAATCTGCCAGAATACTCAGAAGAGTCCTGGAGACCTGAAGTGACTTGCTGTCACTCAGACTGCAGTGAAAGACCATTAGCTAACGCTGATGTGAAAACTCAAAAGGCGTAAATAATACTTTTTAATTAACAGACTTGATAATCAATTTTTAGCCATTTGAGGGATTTTGCAAAGGAAACAATCTCTATAATCACCAGATTTAATTTTGTCCGAACTTCTCTTTCATTCCTTGACTGGTTATCGCCTGGTGTATGATTTGTGGATGTGAAGAAAATTAAAATAAAGACAAGGGTGTGGATTTACATCATATCAAAAGCGGAATTTCAAAGGTGGCTTTAACCGTTCGGCAAACTATGTGGAACAGAAGTGTTAAATGCTAAGCAGTCTATTTTTTTTTAATAAAAGTATTACTTTGTTATTTGTTAATTTCTGTATTGGTAAATCGATACGTTTTATACACATCCCTTGGAAGATTAAAAAGATAACCTAGTATTAGAGTATATCAAATGTCATTTCATTTTTTCAGAGTTTTATTCAAAAGCTTATTGCATGTATTCATCTGCTGAATATCTATGACTTAATTATATTATTAATATCATTATGTATACTAGTAAAATAAAAAAGCACCCCCGGGCGATGTAAAAATACATTTTTGAAAATTATTGCTTGAGGAGGTGGAAGTAAAAATTAAATGTCGGAGAGTTTGAACCATAAATCATGAAATCATCAAATTTATCAAAGGATTAAAAAAAATAAAACAATTTGTAATCGAAACTATGTTCTATTAACTTTGAATATCGATTAAAATAAAACAAACTATATATAAATATATGATACTGGGGATGTATCTATTAAAACTTGTTTTAAAAACAATGAGGACTGTCTAATGTTGCATACTCAAATTTTGAGTGTATTTATTCTATATTATGACGATTTCGGGTATAGTGACGTAAGCAGTGACGTAGTTTTTGTTACAGACAAAAACCGGCAGCGAATCCATTATTAATAGATTTGTGTGTATCAAAAGTACATTCGGTTTTTGATATTAACTCCCAAGCTTATTTCATGTGCATATCTAAAAAAACAAAGTCCATGTCACACGTCTATCAGTGATATTATTCTTTGTAGAGCATATTCTATAAACAAGTACACACCTAACAAATTTTGTTTAAAATCAAATATAACAAGATATCATATTCTAAAGGGGAAGAGTAAAATAAATATAATTAGGTAATAATTACTATCAATTCTACAGCATTAAAACTGTATAATAAAAATAAGAATATATCGTAATACAAAAATAATTACAACATTTATATATATTATGCAATCTTCTTTTGGATTACAGAAGTGTTGCAATTTCCTTTTGGCTAAAATGTAATCGCCGTAGTTTGGTAATAAATATTACCTAATAATATCTGTTTTCTTTGCATTTTTTCCCACTAGAAATAACAAAATCCCAATAAGTTTGGTTTAGAAAAAAATTAAAAACTTTCCAGATGAGCACTTATTCATGGATGCATATACCATGATGAATATTTTTTTTCAGATTCTCCCCATTGGCTCACTGATTATTTATTATTTATATTTGAATATCGAACGATAATTGTTCTGTAGATTTCCGAGCCAAGAATTATTCTATGTACCACTGGCTGCAGGTTATTATCAATTATAATACATTTGCCTTTACGATGTGCGTAGCAATTTGAAATACTAATCGTCCAAAACTTCCGGTATCTGTGGTGATCATCTATTCAGAACCTTATATATATATATATATATATATATATATATATATATATATATATTTGTGTGTGTATACGTGTGTATATATTTGTGTGTATGTGTGTATATAGGGGGTGTTTTATATATATGTTTGTATATATGTAATTTGATTGAGATTGCCACTTAGGTTTGATTTGGTTTGTTTCCTTAACGACATATATGGGTTATTTAATGCCTAAGTTTGATTAATTTCAGTTGATTGTACTCCAAACTACATTTTCAATGTTCCATTGCCTTCTTAAACTATTTGCCCAATAGATGGGACCCTTACTGGTGTGATCACTGCAGGAGTAATGTCAACGATGGAGTGACTCCATCCTCCAATAGTTCTAGAGCTGGAATCTCACCACATGATGAAATTTAGTGCTATGCCTAGGTTACCCCTTTCTGTAGATGTCTACAAGAGGATACTATAGGTGTATTCCAAGCCCCTCCGACAGGGTTATATTGATATAGTAAAGGGAAAAATAAGTTTAACAACAATAATCATGGTATGGATTTAAGTTACTGTTCTTAATAAAATAATTTACTCACAGTTATATACTATCGAATATCATATCTATTTCACCAGATGGGACCCACACAGGACAGTGAAGAACATAATAATCATCATGAGAAAACTTTTTTTCATCAAATGAAGTATTTAGAGCATTACGTAACCTTCAATGAAATGGAATCATTGAACCGAATTTATATATTCTTCCCCCGACTATGTAGAATGCTATGTAAAATGGATGACAGGCTGGCTTATTTTGTTTTGGTTTGTTAATCAGTCGAGAATAAGGACAATTCTGAATTCAAACAAGCTTTACCCCGTTTAAGAATTAACCTTGTATTTCACCCTCCTCGCTGGGGCTGAGTGAATACATATGTTTAAAAATCCAGCAGCTCTCAAGAGAATTTGCACGTTTTTAAAACATAAATAAGACAGAAAATATCGGGAAAGTAGATCGTCAAGCAAGCCGGTAAATGGAGATATAGGCAAACCGGAAGTAGATAATCACATGCGCATGCGCCGCGATTTCGTGTCTAAATGATCCCTTTAGTAAAAGAAACACCAGCCCACAAAATGAGCAAAGGAGAATCCCAATGAAAGATCGTCAACCCTATTTTCTCTTCCTCACTAGTGCATTTCATATTTTCATGGCGCATCCGCTTAGGTTGCCATGTCAGACAGACTTCCAAAATATGACAGGCCGTTCAAATTAATGACGTCACCAGCTCGTTGCGATAAGTCGCTTTAAAACGTGGAAGCTGTAAGAGCAGATGTCAGCAGGAATCTGGCTCACGAACGCGAGGTGTAAGCGCAGCACAGACCTACCCCCGCCCCTATTCGTCGGTCCCTCGTCCCTACCGGCACCCCCACACACCTTCAGCTCTTTTTGCCAGTCACGTCCGGACGACCTTCACTCGAACAGAGATAAGCTCGGATTTTAATTTCTCAAACCCATTCTGAAAAGAGACAATAAGTAATCCGCAGACACGGATGCCCGTTTGGGGAGCCGGGCTCTGTCAGTCAGTCAGCACGGAAAAGCCGAAGACGATGTTCATTAGTGTGTTGTCTTTCCCTCACTAACAGTCACGGAATGGAAGAGCGTTTGGCGCCAGTTTTTACCACACGCAAATAGCGACCAAAGATGAATCCCCCACAGAAAGAAGATTGAAAGAAAGACTCAGGAATGCTAACATTTAATACGTGTTTCTGTTCACACAAGTACGTAGTTACACAGAAATATACATGCAAACTTACAATTGGCGCATAGAACAGATGCATATATATATATCAATAAATTGTTAATGTGTCGTTTACCACCTGACTAATTCGAAATTTATTCCCCTGTATTTGGACAGCCCTATATATATATATATATATATATATGTATGTGGTGTGTGTGTGTGTGTGTGTGTGTGTGTGTTTCCTCGTGTGAGTGTCACGTGTACTTCAATCTTAACACTTGACTTTATACCACTACATAATTCCAATTGATTGGCCACTTTTTCACTTTTCCATCTGATTATCTTGAACACCACATGAAAGTTAAAGTAACGAACACTTTGTTCACACACACGCACACGCACATATATACATACTTATATATATATATAATATATATAATATATATATATATATATATATATACGAGTAGAGATAAAAGGATATGAAAACACCACAAAATGCTATTACAGTGAAAACATTTTATAACATAGCTGAATTTGAACAATATTTCGATTTTATGAAAATCTTCTTCAGAGCTTGTTTATACTCCGTGTTGTTAAAAGCGGAGACGGAGACAAAAGTCATATGAGTTGAAAACAAAAACCTTGATGTTGCAAAAAAGAAAAAAAAAGTTATACAATAGTTTTGAATGTGAGCACTTCCGCCGCATTTTTCTCTGTCATCAGATTATGCGTATCTTATCTTAACAGTTTTTTAAATATATATATATATATATATATATATATATATATATATATATATATATATATATATTTCAAAGTTCAAATCCTATCCGAAGCTGTTTACTAACTTTGCCAAAAGTATGGATCCACTATTCTTCCCCGCTCCAATGGTTAAATAGTAGGGCAGACTGGACAGTCGCCTTTTTATGCAAGTAGTTCTGTCTAAAAGAAGTAATAATTTTAAACTCAAGGTAACGTGGGAGACGTAAATCATAAAAGTTCTACTTGCAACGGAAACCGCAATACCATCACTGACATGATGTAAATGCTCCTCTATGCTTAACAAGGTATTTTCGGGATAAGCAAAATATTTGTTGCAAATTTAAAAGAAAATATTCATAAGTTTATCAGACGTTCTTTTCTTCGATTAATGGCATATCAATCTTCGTGTGTTATTTAATGGCCGTACCTTCCTTATAACGTAACGTAATATCGTCGGGGTGGCCTAAAGTCGGTATCAGCCAATCAGCGAGGGAGTCTATCCCCTTTTCATTAGCGCTAGACGAAGGAGATTATTTTTGCGTCTTAGGTGGGGCGCCACACTTACCACCAGCTCCTTACTTTACCGCACACCCTGTGCTACTCATACGCTGAGTTGGCGAGGGCCGGTATCTAACTAAAAACCTTGTGATTTCTAGCTGAACACTCTACCGACTGAGCTAGCCCGGCCCTAGTCTTCCTTATAGAAGAATATTAATGGTACTATTTTACCCATAGTTGGGGTGGGATAATGGTGTTCATACATTCCACAAAAGTATTTAGTCCGAAAGTGAATGTCTGCTAGAAAGAAAAGTTTAAAATGATGAGGAAGCTGCAACGATCACCAACATTTCTATCTGGACTTGCATTGTTGACACAATAAATCCCTGATGATGAGCAGCTGCACCATTTGCAGCATCAGGCAAAATTTTATTCCTAGTCGGATTAGTTGATTTTAACGACATACCAATCCGTCTGTGGTTATTTTATGTCAATAGGTTAGGGAATTGCGTACATTCTGCATTTATATTTTCTGTGTAGTTTTTGTATATGGTTATATGGCACCAAGTGTTTATATCTAATACAACTAGTTTCATTGAGGTTCCTAGTTCGATACCGGCCCTCACCAACTCAGCGTATAAGTAGCACAGGATCTGTGCGGTAAAGCAATGAGCTGATGGTAGGTGTGGTGCTCCACCCCAGACGCAAAAACAATCTCCTTGGTCTAGTGCTAGTGAAAAGACTCTCTCGCTGATTGGCTGATACCGACTTTAGGCCGCCTCGACGACTTTACTTACTTTATATTTTACCTATGAATGGGAGCCTAACAGATACTAACGATGGGGGGGGGGGGCAAAGTGGACATGGAAGTAGTGGCAATGAATGCATATTCCAGACTCCTTAGAGCTCCAGAACAGGAGTTTCAACATCAAATGAAGTTTAGTATCATACCCAGGACACCTCATGCCTCTTTTCAGGGGATACCTTCAGCGTATTCTGAGACCCGCCAAATGGGCGAAATTACTAATTGGAGCATGTCTCTGAGTAGATGCACCACAGTTTATTAAGACTTATCTTTCTTAATCTTTTTTCATCCATAACTAATTTGCAAGCTAATGGGGTAAGAGCTCCAGCACCTTTTTCTACATTCATGGTTGTCCTTTTCATAGACTGGTTGCCCACCCAAAGCTAAGGAATTCAGTCTACGGTAAAAATGTTGTTTATAGCTGAGACAAGAAGTAATTGATACATTCTTTTAATGGGCCGGGTTAGCTCAGTCGGTAGAGCGTTCGGCTAGAAACCACAAGGTTCCTAGTTCGATACCGGTCCTCGCCAACTCAGGAATCTGTGCGGTAAATTAAGGAGCTGATGATAGGTGTGCCGCTCCACCTCAGATGCAAAAACAATCTCTAGTGCTAGTGAAAAAGGGGATTGACTCCCTCGCTGATTGGCTGATACCAACATTAGGCCACCCCGACGACGACTTTTTTTTTAGTTTTCCCAAAGGTAGTAATGGGAAGTTACCACAAGCATCCTTTCCATATTTCATGCCGATAAACATATTATTTGATATATCAACCGTTCATCGTAACACAACAGTATTGTAACAAACAACATAAATTATCAACGAAAACTAACAATATTATTACATATTTTCCTGGCACGTTTATGTCTCATTAGAATGAAAAGGGCTAATGATAGAATACTCTCTTGCTGCTGTAAGAATAAGAAGTAGAAATCCGTGACACCATTCGACATGAATATTCCGACGAACTTCCATATAATCTTATTTATAGCCTCATCCTCTCTAATTCCCAGACAACGTATACATCAAGAAGACGTCTATTTAGATAGAAGAAGTCAAAAATACGCATGCGTGCAAAATTATGAAATACTCAACAGATCAGCAAAGACTTTACAGTCAAAGCCAGAATTGTACGACACTAAGTCGGTGTCGGACACATGATTGGTAAGCTGACCAATCAGCACAAAGGATTTAAGCGCGAAGAAGAGAAGGTCAATAATAACAAGGGGTGAAGGTTTGTGATGGTGGTTAAATAGGAAAAATGGACGTAAGAAAGAAAGGAAATGATTAAGAGCGTTTGGATTAAATCGACCATTTGACGCGGGAAAGAAGAATTTTCTTCATGCCATTCTTTGGGAAAATGGCAATAACGCCTTTTGAGACCATTGAAATAATTTCCTGCGTGATTGAAGAAATTAAGCGATAATCTACCGAATACCAGTTTTTAAAAAGTCGTGATGACTAGCGGGAATAACAGTTCGTCTTTGTTCAGCAAAGTTAAGCAACGTCTAATTAAGTTCGTACACAAATGGTGACCATTTAAAAATGTCCGTGTCGGCGAATCTTAGAATACGCTGATTGTATCACTGCATAAGTGTATGAAATTTTCAACTTCCATCCCCTCAGGCAATATTTATTTTACGTCGCCCAGAGGGCGTTTTTTTATTTTGCTAGTAATTATAATCTTATTATAATGGAGATTGTGTATTTTTCTGTCTGTAACCGAAACTATATCGCTACTCAAGTAACAATTCCTTTAGTTATTGACATCATATTCCCAATGATTTTATTTTTATTTAAACCTCAATTATTAATAAAATTGTTTCACATTATTAATACTGTTAACCATATCTACATACTAACAACATGCAATTATATTTATATATACAACAAAATAGCGGTTTACAGTGTGAATGGGAAGGCTAATTTGCATATTGATATTAAAAATGTGATTTTAATAAATATGTGCTTAGTATTATTGATTTCTAACAGTTTGGTTTTATTTTAATGAATATAAGCAAAAATCTCTTCAATGAATCTTAAATGAAATCCATTAACAAGAAAAAATAACTGTCATTTTATTCTTTACTTCCTCTTTTAACTAAATACTTAAATTAGAAAAAATAACAATGAATGACGAGAGTGATGGAAGTGTAAGTTTCAGTTGTTCTATTTTGTGATTATACTCCCTCTGTTTTAAATCTTTTTATCTGCATTCTTATTTAGTTTCATTAGCCTTTCTAATTTAATACAATATTTTATTGCATTAAAACTTAAATATTTGCACCCGGAGCGTGCATATATTTGCTAGTAATAATAATGATAATAATAATATATACACACACACACACACACACACACACACATATATATATGTATATATATATATATATATATATATATATATATATATATATATATATATAAGTAATAAAGAAAAGGAAAATATAAGTGCAACATCTGGATATTTTTGATTGACTCTAGATTTACAAACCGTTGGGCCTGGACTTTGGTCTTTGCCTATAACCTTTTTCGTAAATTTTATTACAGGTCTCTGTTCAAGTTTGGAGGTCTCTGTCTGATTTAGCGGCATTTTTAATAGACTCAACAGATATTTGCTGATTGTATTGTAAGATTCAAAGTTAATTAATGAACATACAATTCCGACACGTTGTGAGACAAAACATTTAATAGGTGTACAGCACATGGTAACAATAAGATACATAAATTACAGGAGAATAGAACATGTAAATACATATACAATATTTAGGTATAAACAAGATACCCAAATGTACGTAAAATATAAATGTTACAGACATGGAACTAAAGGATATTCCATGCTGAATAAAGAACTTACAGTAATGTAAGGGGGGGGGGGCAAAAACCCACCGAGAAGGGGGTAGATAGACTCTAGCCCATAGCAGTTCGTTGAGAAGATCTAGCTAAAAGAGAAAGACAAGTTCAAACAAGGTGCTTAAATACCAGAGGGCCGCTAGTGGGAACAAACGGCAACGCAGCGAGAAGATAACTCTTCCAGGCAAAGGGAATATAATCCCCTATAGTATCCCTGCATAAGTGTAACCCCCCCATAAAACAATAGAAGGGGTGTATATGGTATGACGCTAAACTGTGTCTGATTGTGAGGCTCTAGTTCTTGAAATCTGATAAGTGTGGAGTACCTGTTTATTGCTATTACACTTACCCTCTATGATAATACCTCTATGAGTCAAATAGATATATATTTAAAGGATCTCCTGGTGTAGTTGTTATCGTTGTGGAAAATGGGCACAATGACCCGAGTTCAGATTCTAGACGAGGCTTTGTAGATACAGTTATTAAAAATTATTCGTATTAGATAAGGATACTTGCAGTTATACAACTGTAAATTATTTATTTAAGAATAGTGATTTGAAGCTATAATAGCTTACTAAGGATTATTATTAGTTACTTGAAACCATATAAATGTGTATGGATTATATCCTTAAATACTAAAAAATATATTGGAATAAAATAATCATTGTATTAGAACACTTGAAACCATACAATTCCCTGAAAAGTATTTGTATTAGATAGGAACACTTGAAAACGTTAAACTGCGTCCAAATTATTCTTATTAGATATAAATATTTGATACAAAACTGTGGCGTAATCTATTAAGAAATAACTAATTAAAAAATATAAATGTAAGGATTGCTTTAAAAAGGCGTATGCATTTTAAAATTAATTAGGATGTTCTAAAAAAGGGACCTTTTTTTGGTCATGTCTCATCAGAGAATGTCTTGACTGAACAAGTAATCAAATTTGAAATAGTGCTAAATTCCGAATGACATGGGGGAAAAACAAAGCGAAACAAAATCACCGTAATTCAAAGGAATGGGAACGGGTAAAATTGTTGTATACCTCTTTCTTTACTTACTTCTATTCTTCTTCTGGCGTCTTTGATATCTTAAGTTCTTCTATCTTAGGTTCTTCTTCTAGCGTCTCTTCTAGCGTCCGGACTTCGTCTTGGTGGTCGGTCGCACTTAACTCATTTCTTCTTCTAGATCAGTCTTGTTACCAAGACATTCATTAACCACAAAACTGGGTTATTTTCTTAAGCTTTTATTTACTTAACTAAACATTTCATGTAACTAAACATAGCAGGACATCTTCGCTGCCCGACGTCCAAACTGAAACTGAGGACCCAACCAGGTCCCACGTGACTTCACGTATTTCGCGGGCTTTCTGTATTATTCCATGGAAAGTCCCGCCCGTAATATGAAAAGGGCCATCTCTTTAGAAATACAGGGGATTGACAATAATCTTATGCAACCGCATAGATTATGTAACAAAATTTCTTCACGTATTGTGTTATTGTTGGTGTAATTAAAAGTTGAATTAAATAAGAGTAAATATAAAATTGTTTTTGTGTGGAATGCGCATGTCGGAATGTTACTAATGAGAAGGACATCGAGTATGGATAGTAGTAATTCGTTAGTTGAGGCCTCTAAGACATTGTGAGGTCATAAGCTGCCGCGTAAGTAGGATTGTCCAACAATATAAATGTACAATAAACGCGATTCACTAACCTATAGAGCTGTCATAATGTTAGAATTAATCATTAAATCACCTAATATTGTATTATTCAGACTTTATATCTATCTTTTGAAAAAACAAAACAAGTTCAAATCCTGGACGAAGCTGCTTTGCTCTCCTCTTAACGCAAATGTTCTCGTAAATAGCGTCAGTTTATTTCTTATCTCTACAGCTATGATATAAAATATGTTACTCAGTCGACCAAGAAGGAATTACTGCTTGTTGCTGGTTCCATGGAATTGCGTACAATCATGTCGCAACTTGGATAAAAACTGAGCCGTACCAATTTTCAAAAGGAAATGCCCAAAAGATCATTTCTCCGTCTAAATGGTCATAAAATAATTTAATTTGTTTACCTTATTTTACACTTTAAAAACAAATGTTTCTATGAAAATACCAGTTTTATATAATTCAAATTAACCAGCTGGAATACATTATTTATTCGCCAAATGTGAGCACCGTTCTGAACATTTAGCACAAATATGGTGACCATTTTGAAAATTTCATAAAATTGTATAGTAAGACTTTTTGATTCATCTATTGCAGAATCCATATTTATAGCAGGGAGACACGAATTGTGTAACGGTTATTATCGTAGGTTATTGTGGATGTAATGAAAATAACATACCTCGAAACTCAAAGCGTGCGCGGGCGAGTCTGGTCATCGCGCGAAAGAAATATGGCTGCTGTAAGCACTATATTTAACGATGGGCGATCTTGAACCAGCGAGAATGGGATTGCACGTATGCAAATTCTCTCGAGATCGGGCGTGCATATAAGCATACGGCGACGGCTAGAGGGAGCGTCAAACGATTACGTAGGACGACTACGAAAAAAGCTGACAGTAGCATTTTGGCTCTTGCGATATGTGGACGAGGCATTTCGAGATAGATTTTGATTGTTGGTGAGCAGAGTACAGCACAGTTGGGAGAACATTATTAATAGAGTTATATAGTCGATGAGCTAATCATACAGATTTCCAATGTTCTAAATAATACTGAGAAACGTGAAAGAAAACTGAACAAAACGTGCCTTGTTCTCTGCGGTTTGCCTCGTATCAAGAACATCTACTAATCCCAGCAGAAACTCTTGAGCACGGCTATAATTTCAAATGACCTTTTTTTCGGTATTAAAGTACAGAGCTAATGAAGAGATGAAGAAAAGAAAAAAAAATCCCAAATGATTTTAAAATATGAACATATTAATATATACTGTAATAGAAAAAGTATATTTTAAAGTTTATATAATAATCTACACAGGGTGTATCTCAATGAACCTGGTTCTTAGAGTTTTCAAATGTTAGATAACTACAAAGCATCACTGTGGATGATGAACATCTTTCTGGTCGATCGGTCACTTCCCGAACTGATCGGCCCTTCTGGTCACTTAAGTTCTGGTGACTTCATGAACTCGGTGGTCTTTTTTTCCATTGGTTAACTATGACTAAAGTGAATATTCTCACTGGATCTGATGGTGGAAATAAGTGGTAATAAGTTAAAATTCATCAACTGATTTTTAATCAGAGTTGTCAACCTGAAAAATAAAAACGTCCGGTTTAATTACTTTTTCAACTGGATTTCTTTGAAAGATGTTTTAGTTTTAAATAATATCATGAGTGATTATGATTATTTCCTGATTCTAAAAAAATTAATCCAAATCCATACCTTTTGAGAATATGCGACGCTTTGTGACAAACCAGCTGAAGGCAGTGGCAGTTAAACACTTCCAGCATTTTTTCAATAGGTGCAAACACTATCTTCCTTATTGTGTGGCTTCACAAATTGAGCAGCAGAAAAAGATGATTATTAATTAAATTGATAATTTTTTTCTTTACGGAATATTCACATATATAGATAGATATAACAATTAACCATCGAAATTAGACAGATTTGTTATTGACGTAGCAGTTTTGTTTTTGATGTGTAAATAACAAAGTCATAAAGCAAAAAGTTGTAAAACATTGTTAAATAACATTGGAAACTAATATAGAAGAAATTAATAAAATTCTGTCGTAATCATCCATTTTCCTTCTCAAATTTGTGGATAAATTTCATTACCTTGCTTATATTCCTATTTCTTTCGGAAATGCTTTTCATGCATGTTTTTTCACCACCAAACAAAAATGTGTTTATCGAAACTAATTGTGTTATGATATCACTTGAAATCTCAAAGAGTTCTTTACGGTCGGTCGACTTAAACACAAGGTTCTTTATTTCACAAAGTAGCAAATAAAAAGGAAAATATTTATGACTATTGCAACGACTATTATTATTATAATTTTTGTTATTCTTATAGTACTTACTGCATTCTTTTTAGCTAACGTATACATTTCTTGGTAGGTCTGAGGCAAAAATAAACAACTTATATAAATAATGGTTGCGTTTTGATTTATATCGTCGGCTAATTTGACGACCAATTTCCATCGTTTAAAACGTCAATTGAAAGTGTGCGAGAGAACGAAACTGGATATTATTGTTAAAATAACATAAACACTGAACAAAAGTCCTGGAAAAAACTGGTGACGTAGGTGCTTTCTGTGGCCGACGATATAATTTTCAGTTTTTTCGTCACATCCCCTTCCCTTAATAAGCACACATATATTCGTAAACAGATATAGCTTCACTCTCCCTTTCTTTCTATACACACACACACACACACACACACATATATATATATATACATATATATATATATATATATATATATATATATATATATTATAATACTTGCTTTTTAATATCTGAGATGCTTCCTGTCAAGAAACAAGACTTAAAAACGCTATTTAAGTACATGAATATAACATACACTCGTACACACACAATTACATTTTCCCTAAAGAAAACGGTTATTAGGCCCACACATCGACACACGCATGCAGGTACATACACAATAACAAACACTCACACACACAAATACATACATACAGATAGATAGGTAAATAGATAGATAGATAGGGTTTAGGGACTTTGCGTTAAATTCGCACTAATGCCCTTGGGAGAACTATGAATCCATCTTTTCTTTTATGATCTTTGGCCAAAATAGAAGCGCCATTTTAGTAGAAGGGCAATCGATTGACGCGAAATACAATTCCAAATATAACCCTTCATGTCAACACGGGATATGCTACAGTCGCAGGATAAGTCCAATTACTTTTCATGTCTTACTAGCCTACTGGAATGTGTGAATCCGGCAGTGGGAAATCACAGTGTATATATATATATATATATAAAGTTATTATATATATATTTATATATATTTTTTTTGAAACAAAGAATTTTAACAACAAATTTAGAGTTTATTTATTTGAATTTTTTATTTAAATTTAAACATCCCCAGGTGGGTTCAGTGTTAGTGTGTCGACGACGTGCTTGGCCTGTCCGTTGGACCTTGGTGAATATGGGGCTATAGTGATATGATTGATCTGGAAGGTCTCGCAAAATCTTAAAGTCGCCAGACGTAAATTGTGTTCCATTGTCAGACACTAAACAATCGACAACCCCAAGTCTGGCGAACAGTTCGTGAAGGAAATTGATCGTCACTTCTGTAGTGGGATTTCTACATCTAAGGATTTCGGGCCATTTCGAAAAAAATATCTACTTCTATAAGAATCCGTCTAGTGGGTCTGCTAAGTCTATATGTATTCGGGACCATGGTCGGTACGTTTTAGGCCAAGGACTATATTTGATTGGGGGTGCTTAGCTGCAAAGGCATAACCTTCACAGGATTTTATGCTGTTTTCGATATCCTTAGCCATGTTTGGCCAGTACTCATAACTGCACATAAAGCTTTTCATCATTGTAATCCCTGGGTGGCCAGTATGGAAATCTTTATATATTTCAGAATTCTCCGTAGTGTTGTGGGTATGACGACTCGCTCACTATATAGTAGTACTTTGTTCCTTTTCACAAATTTTTGCTTTGGTTTTTTTTTTGAAAGGGTCCAAAAATTCAATCCTTTGCAAGTCTATCCAGCAAACGAAATGCAATTCCTTTCCCAATTGAACACGCCACCCACACATCAAATAGCAGTCGTCAGATTTCACTTGCCGTCCAAACACTTTCTTCCTCACTCGCCCTGTCAGCGACAGTCCGTCTTTATTTCTGCTCGTTCGGCTGCGCTTATGCAAATTCGATATACTTTATTTGAATCTCTACTAACAACATCTCAGCTACGAGGAGGTAGCGAGTTCGAATATCCGTAGCCGCTCGTCACACTCTTCCCCTTCGCACAGGCCAAACATATCCTGACGCGCTTTGTTTGTGGGGGCTGGGAATCCGCTTGTTCATAGGGCTGCCTTTCAGACTCGTCACAGTTTTCCTGATAAACTCATCATTAAGAGCTTCTCGATTGATTTGGTCGAAAGTTACTGGGAGTTCCCTTACTGTGTTGCATAATGCGATTTTATATTCTCCTTCTGTTTGAAGAGATGCAATCACAGTATCTTCAAGAGGTCCCCTGTGTTTCAGGATTAATCTGGACAATCCGTCGGCATGACAGAGTTTTTTTAGCCGCTAGGAACTCCATTTTAAAATTATAATTTAAGAGGAGTGTTCGCCATCTCCTCAATCTATTTGCTGTATGCACTGATCTTTTTTAGAACCAAAGATGGTAAGTAATGGTTTATGGTCCGTCTGTAATTTAAAATGTTTACCGTGGATCTACCGGTGAAACTTCGTTACAGCGAAAATAATTCTTAATGACTCCTTCTCAATTTGTGAGTTTTTATTATATTTGTGCTTGTTCATATATTGCTATTGTTTTTCCTGGCTGCTGCTATTAGTCTTATTTTGATCACTTTTTAGTATATTCTTTAAGTGCTCAAATTGTCGCATATACACAGTATTCAATGCTGGCCAGACTTCTTCGGCCTTCTTTTCTTGATACATATAGTCTGTCTATGTCGTCTCTCGGATCTAATGCTTTGTGCGTTGATGGAGCTTTTTTATGTTTTGATGTTTTTTCACACCTGTCGTAGCTGGTGGTTCACTGGAGGCTGAGTGACAGCAAGTCTCTTCATGTCTCCAGGAATCTTCTGAGTATTCTAGCCGATCCCAACAGTGCAGTAGTTTGGATGGTATCGATTATTCCTCTGATTTCCATTTCACCTAAATTCTTTTCCAGTGCATTGGGAGTTGTTCCAAGGGCACCTATTACAATTGGTACAATATTCACCTTCATGTTCCACAGCTTCCTCAGTTCACTGGCAAGGTCCAGGTATTTGGCTATCTTTTCGCTTTCTTTCATTTTCATTCGGTGATCGGCTGGGACAGCAAAATCCACGAGATAGCAGGTTCTCTCTATCTTGTCAATTAACACGAGGTCCGGTCTCCTTGCCGGAATTAGGTGATCCGTATGTACCTCGAAATCCCAGAGAATATTGTGCGTCTCGTTCTCTAGGACAGGCTTAGTTTTGGGCATATACCATTTGGTTGTATGGTGAAAATTGAATTTCTTGCACAGTTCCCAGTGGATCACCTTTCCAACATAGTCTTGTTCTCTCTTTGTGCTAGTTTGCTGCATTCGCTTATTATCTGATTGACTGTTTCGTCTCTATTTCCACACATTCTGTACTTGCTATTATTATTATTATTATTATTATTATTATTATTATTATTTACTCCTTTTGAGTTTTCACATCAGTGTTAGCTGATGGTCTTTCACTGGAGTCTGAGTGACAGCAAGTCTCCTCAGGTCTCCAGGACTCTTCTGAGTATTCTGGCAGATTGCAGCAGTGCAGTGTTCTGAATGGTTTCAATCCTTCCTCTGATATCCAAACTTTCCAAACCCTTTTCTAATGCTTTTGGGACTGTTCCAAGTGCACCAACTACAATTGGTATAACTTTCACTTTCATATTCCATAACTTTTTCAGTTCTCTGGCAAGGTCCAGATATTTGTCAATTTTTTCATTTTCCTTTAACTTCACCCTGTGATCCGCTGGCACTGCAAAATCCACCAGTTGACAAGTTCTTTCTTTTTTGTTAATCAACACTAGGTCTGGTCTTCTTGCTGGGATAAGGTGATCCGTTTTAATTTCAAAGTCCCAGAGAATTTTGTGCGTTTCGTTCTCAAGAACAGATTCTGGTTTATGCATATACCATTTTGTTGTGTGGTCAAAATTTAATTTCTTGCATAATTCCCAGTGGATCACCTTCCCAACCCAGTCGTGTCTAGTTTTGTATTCTCGTTGTGCTAGTTTGCTACATTCGCAGAGTATATGGTTAACAGTCTCATCTCTATTACCGCAAAGTCTACATTTACTATTTTGTTGGGTCTTATCAATTTTCGCTTTGATGTAGTTTGTCCTTATGGCATTATTATTATTATATGCGAAGAGATACTTAAAACCATGTAATTGTGTAGAATAGTTAATTGAAGGTATACATATTTTAAAGAGTATTATAAGTAGTAACTTGAAAATATATAAATTCTTAAAAAA
>CM042144.1:91697167-91754667 GCA_023376005.1 Doryteuthis pealeii
TGGGTAAGCTGTGAAAGAATGGATTTTACTGGTGGAAGTCAAGATACTGGACTATAACACAAAGCTCTGCATGGAAGATATATTGTCAAGCAATAACTGGGTGGTCGGAGGTCTGCTTCGCCTGGGACCTATATATTCCTATTGATTGAAAACATTGCCGAACTCAGAGGTGATTGATACAATCATAATTGTTGAATAGAGTCGATCCCCGAGCACAGAGTATATTGAATTCTCAGTTTACTCAGGTTTATTCATATAGAAACTACAAAATCAGCCGAAAATAAATCAAGGAAATATTAATATTCAATTGGAAAGAAATTATAAATTGTGGAATAATCAAATATGAAAATTTATGCATTTTCTAATTATTATTATACAATCAAACCTAATCAAAATATATACATGGTGTTTAAAAAAATGAAAGTGCTTTTATAATATTGGGATTTTAAAGTTATTATTCTGTCAGGGATAAAAAGGGGGTAATCTTACCTAGATGATTTCCGTAATATCACTTCTGATTTTTAAAGATACTTTTACAGAAATGTCAACATTTAATCAACTGTGAGAGATTCCAAGAATGTGTTGACAGAGATGGGGATCACATGAAAAAATAGAAAAAATGGCACTAGTGGAAAAATGTTACAAATGTCACAAATGAAAAATTGAAAAAATGGCACTAGTGGAAAAATATTGCTATTTTCTCTCTTTTAATGGATCTTATTATAATGGAGATCCGGTGTCTGTCTGTAATCAGAACTACACCACTGCTTACATCACAATACTCTCAGGAATTATAGACAAATTTATTAATACATAGAATAGAATAAATCTTATTTATTAACAATGTTAGATTTGCCTCAGGACAGCCCATGTTAATTGGTGTGTTTAAAATCCTGCAATGTATCTTATGTATCACTAAGAAATAAAGGTTTACATAATATATGGTGAGGCTGAATTTCCAATCCTAGAGCTCTTAGGAATGTGGAGTACCCTTTCATCACCATTACTCTCAGATCCACTCAAACCCTGGGTAGTAGTAGCTGTTAGGGTCTCATCTATAGGTTAAATAGGAAAAAAGATTTTTTTTTTAAATTGAGTTTATATATGATGATGTTAACATTTTTTTATTAATCACCATGTATATATAATCCGGGTGATAACAGAATTTATGCTACTAAATTACAAGAGATATTCAATATAACAGTTTATTAATACCAGAGTATGATGAGTGTATCTAAAGGGATTTCTCCTTCATGGAGGGGCTTTGAATACTCTGACTGTATTCCCTAAACATTGGTAAGATTCCAAAAAGAGGTGCCCTTATCAAAAAAGTAAACTGCATCTGATGGTGAGGCTCTAGTTGTGGAGATCTGGGATGAGCGGAGAACCACTCCATTACCATTATAACCAGGTCTACTAGGACCCTGTGTGGTAATACCTGTAAGAGCCCAATCTATGAGTTAAATAGATCTCTCTAAAATGTATTCGTATTTTATAGGAACGTGTGCCAAAACATTAAGTAACAATTACACACAAAAAAAGTAAATTTAAACGTGGATTGAACGCAATACTCTTAACATAGAATAACCCTAGATGGATTGATATACTGTTAAAATCAGTCAATCAATGATCAATGATATTTATGACAAACGTATCGCCCATAATCAGACACACTCTTTAATTTCCTTCTGAGCCTATATATATATATATATATATATATATATATATATATAGAGAGAGTAAACTACAGACACGTGTTTCGAGGGATCACCTCTCATCAGTGCAGTTATACGATTTTAGCGGCTACCTCTGGCCGGGTTCGAGACCCGAACGAACTTACGCTCGCCAAATCTCTTACCCATATGGCCACAGTCAGCTGCCAAGTTTAGCAGGCTATTTAATCGCTACATTTCTAAGCCGAAATGAATTCACCTAGATGTCTCAATCTTTGTAAACAAAGTGAGTCTTAGCTGAACGCCGAATACTGTGAATTTTGCAATTAAATCCCTTCTAAATAAAGTGCTCAACCGAAATTGGGAGCGTATAATAGAGTAAACTACAGACACGTGTTTCGACGTATCACCTCTCATCAGTGCAGTTATACAATAATATATATATATATATATATATATATATATATATATATATATATATATAAGTTGATATTGTATCACATCCTGCGCGTGTTGATGGGGTTGGGTATATATATATATATATATATATATATATATATATATATATATATATATATATATACACCCAACCCCATCAGCGCGCGCAGGATGTGATACAATATCAACTTAAATTTAACTATGCTTAAGTTAAATATCTTAGCAAAATAGTCTAATGATTAATTTGAAACATAACAAATAAATATCTTCTAAATGGAGAACTCAGTGAAAGGTGTCCACGATAGCTGATAGTATAGAATGGAAAATTGAAGACACTTGGATACTAAATAAATCTTTATCCCCAGAATTGATATTGGAATTTATTCTGCGTTGCTTTTTTTTTTTTATAGAATATCAACTCTTTTAAGAACAATTTGAAGAATTTTCTAATAAAGATTTTTTTTACAAAATCTTTTTCACGAAAACTTTTCTCTTTTCTCGAAACTGGTTGAGAACAATAAAAAAAATACCAGTTGCAGAGAAGTTGATACAATAGGCTTTTAACCGGAGCAAAAGGTCAAATTAGGCCTAAAAGTAAACCTTCTTCGAAATTGTACTTGAATGTTCTCAATAAATATCTGTTTGTCATCTCGCATCTTAATGAGGTCTTATCGAACTTACACATCATATAATAGCAAATATTATTCAAGGGGCGACAAATTTCTTTAGCGAGCAGTTTTAGTTGGTTCTTGTCTCGCTATCTTTGAACAAAGGTTCAATTTTTTTTCTTTCTGAATTCACAGATGGCTGGCAATAAATGACATAGTTCCCTTTATCCCCTGCCCACTCCGATATGTGCCTACCCCCTGCCTACTCAGATACGTGCCCATTAGCTGCTTTCTCCTTGTTTTTGTTTTTCGACAGGAGGGCCGCAATATTTTACAAGTTGCTATTCACGTGTCATTGTTTCGATCAGGGTTATTGAAGTACGCGCGGCAGCTCCGAACACAAGAAAGAGAGACAAGCAGAAGAGATGAATACAAGTAATGAGGGTGGGGAATAGAATGAGAGAGGGGGAGAGAGAAATAGGTGAGAGTGAAGAAGAGGGAAGGGGAGGTGATAAATTAGACGATAAAGAAGGTAAAAAGTGGGATATATTAACGGATAGAATTGTAATAACAGGTAAACAAGATAGAAAAAGGGAAGAATAAAATGAGGAAAGGGAAGAGAGGTGAAATATTGATAGAAATAACAAAGTGATCACTGAAATTGTAAGGAAGAACATAAAGTAGATGATGTTCGTGATGGAAAAAATAAAAAATAAAGAAATTGTGAGGGAAATATAGAACGCTCTAACGAAAGAAAAAAAGACAAAAAAGAAAGAAAAAAAAATAGGAAAAGAAAATAGGATGAATAAATAAAAGAAAGAAAGACAGACACAAAGAAAGAGAAAATATGATGAAATAGAGAATGAAAATATGCAATTTAAACAAACACACACACACACACACACACACACACACACACATATATATATATATATATATATATATATATATATATATAAAAGTAATTGGTAATTTGCTTGAAGCATTGTTAAGTATGTTATGATATATTAATGATTTGAAGGCAATTACAATGCATATAAAATAATTCTGCTATATTTCTGATAAACACCTCTGAAGATGAAGTTTCTACTTTGAAATCGATAAGACAAAAATAACATCTTTTTGTTTTTTATTTTTTTATATGCATTGTAATCGCCTTCAAATCATTAATATATATATATATATATATATATATATAGAGAGAGAGAGAGAGAGAGAGAGAGAGAGACAGAGACAGAGACAGAGACAGAGACAGAGGACAGAGAGAAGGGGGAAAGGTGGGAAGAGAGATAGAGGGGGAGGGTAAGAGAGAGAGATGAAAATAACAAAAAAATGCGATTAGAATGAGAAAGAATAAAAAAAGGAAGATCAACAAGATAAGAAAATTATCTGAAAGTAAAAAAAAATGTTGGGTGAAAATAAATTGGTCAATCAAATTAAGTTAAAATAAAGAAATCTGCGTTTAGGAAGTGAGGCAAAAAGAAATATTGATGAAAGGTGAAAGGAATAAAGAAAGAAAAAAAGAGAAAAACAAAGAAAGTGAAAAAGGAATAGGACATAAAAATAGAGAAATATATATATATATATAACTTTCAAAGAAAGAAAAACTTTACAAACCGTCATTAGACTATAATGAATTTATTTCGACCAGAAACTCAAAATGAGTCTCGTCTCTTCTGATAGATTGTACAAAAAAAATTTTTTTTTTCTTTTTTTACAAAATCTATCTGAAGAGACTAGACTCATTTTGAGTTTCAGCTCGAAATAAATTCATTATAGTCTAATGACGGTCTGTAAACTTTTTCTTTCTTTGAAAGTTAAATATTACTCTGTATATAATTAATCTATTAGTTAATATACATTGAGCTCTCTTAGGGATTTATAAAAATCCTTGTATGAATCTATAAATTTGCACCTACAACAGTATGGGTGTACAGTGAGATTTCAATGATCCCAAATAGAATCATCCCTTACTTACCAGTCAATTGGATTATATATATATATAAAGTTAGGGTAGGGTACACATGAAGTCAACGGTACTTGGTTATAAAGTAGGAAATACGAGGTCCATATTTTTCATACGAAAATTCATAAAAATGTCTAGAAATTAAGTGAAAACGAAATATTGACCAAAAGTGAAAGAAAAAAAAACGGAAAGAAAGAAAGAAAGAAAGAAAGAAAGAGAAGAAAAATTACGAAAAGTTAAGAAAGAATAAAGAGATCAAAAAAGATAAATGAACAACTAGAAATAAATAGATAAAAAAGTAGAGTCGTCGGGGCGGCCTAATGTCGGTATCAGTGAGGGAGTCTATCCCCTTTTCACTAGGGCTACACCAAGGAGATTGTTTTTGCGTCTGAGGTGGAGGGCCACACCTACCATCAGCTCCTTACTTTACCGCACAGATCCCTGTGCTACTCATACGCTGAGTCGGCGAGGACCGGTATCGAACTATAAACCTTGTGGTTTCTAGCCGAACGCTCTACCGACTGAGCTATAAAAACAAATATAGTAAGGAAGAAAAATGGATAAAAATATGTAAGCAAAAAGTGGCTAGAACGGATGCTAGAACGAGATATTGATTAAAAGTGGAAATATGTGTATGAATAAGTAAATTGAAAGTGAAAAGGAAATGAAGAAATACATGAAAAAAGATTAAAGAATGAAAAAAGGGATCTTATCGAGGTCTCTTGTTGTCTCTCAAACCCCAGTGAAAAACTCAAAAGGAGTGATAATAATAATAATAATAATAATATAATAATAATAATAATTGTAAGGAAAGAGAAGAATACACTAATAAAAGTCTGCAGCCAGGAAAAGAAATTGCAACATATTGACAAGCAGATATACAGCAAAAACTAAAGAAATCGCAAGAAAAACAACTATCTGGATACTTCAAGCGAAAAACTGAAGATATATCATATCAGAAGATATGGTCATGGCTAAGAATAGGAAACCTCAAGAGAGAAACTGAATCTCGTATAATCACAGCTCAAGACAATGCTATACGAAGAAATTATATAAAGGAAAAAATAGATAAGACGTAGCAGAATAGCAAATGCAGAATGTGTGGAGACAGAGACGAAACAGTTCATCATTTAATAAGCGAATGTAGCAAACTAGCACAAAAAAACAAGATTAGGTACGACTGCGTGGGAAAGGTGATCCACTGGGAATTGTGCTAGAAATTCAATTTTTACCAAACTACTAAATGGGATAGGCTCAAACCGGAATCTGTCCTAGAGAATGAGATGCATAAAATTCTCTGGGACTTTGAGATACAGACGGATCACCTAATCCCGGCTAGGAGACCATAAATTAACCAGAAGGTCCTCGATAAAATATAGAAAGAAAAAAGCAAAGAATTCAAAATATAATCAAGTCAATTAATGCCGATAAAGTTTTGAAATAAATTCATTCTTAATGGATAATACAATTTTGTTTATAAATACATTTTTTTTTATTTAACCCATAGATGGGACCCTAACAGGTACTACCATTCCGGGTCAGAGTGGACCAGGGAGCAATGGTGATGAAAGGGTGCTCCACATTCCCCAAACCTCAAAAACTGGAACCTCGCCATCAGAAGAGTTTAACGTCATTCCAGGTGATGTAGACCCTCAGTCACTGCCTTCTAGCACCCATATGATAGAAAGGGGTTGGGGCTTGCTATAAGGGGAATAGGATTGGGAAAATCATACTGGGTGAAAGAAAAGAAAAAGAATCAATGACATAAAGTATTAACAGAGAGAGAGAGAGAGAGAGAGAGAGAGAGAGAGAGAGAGAGAGAGAGAGAGAGAAGAGAGAGAGAGAGAGAGGTAAGGGAAATAACAAGAAAATAACATTATCAATCGAGAAACAAAAGAAAAAAACGACTTAGAAAGAAAGAAAAAGTGACATTAGAAGAAAAGCGAGTTGAAAATATTGAACGATATTGAAATGTAAAAAGGAAAGAAAGAGAGAGAGAGAGAAAATATATCAGATGGACGGATGCTCATAACTAACAAAAATGTTTCGTTCAGGCTGAAATGAAATTTGCGTCTTGCTCAGTCGATTAGTTTGTAAACATCTGTCACGGGCAAGAATTATAGAAAAGGAAAAAAGAAAAAGTGAATGAATAAAAACGAAGAAATGAGGAAGAAAGTTGAAGAAAGCGAGAATAACGAGGGGAACCCGGTATCTTCTCGATATTGAATAGTCCGCGTGTTTGTATGGTGTGCGTATGCGCGCTAAATAAGCGGTAACCGGAAATGATAAAATAGAAAAAATGAGATAGAAGATTAACGAGAGGAAAATAGCTTAACAGGGCGGGGGGGGTAGAAAAAGGGTGGTTATCCGGTGGTGATGCCTTCAGCTCTGGATATCTGTAGAGTGTAGAATCATTCCTTTAGTTCCATTACTCTCCGAAGCGGAGTGGTAGTACCTGTTACAGTCTTATTTATGGATTAAATATAGCTGTTTTAATATTATTAGTTTTGGATAGGAATATGGGAATCTATATGACTAAGTGAAGCGCGTGGTGTAATGTTTAAAGTCACGGGAAATGGACTCGTCGCCCCGATTTCAAATCCTGGACGTGGTAATTGCATTTCATTTAGCGCTAATATCTTAGGGAAAGGTATGAATCCTACTCTCCCTCCAGCTATGGGTAAATAGTAGGACAGACTGGACTCTTTAACCTTGGTTAGGCAACTGGTCTAGAAGAAGGAAAACTCTGAATTCAAACCTGCTGAACACCGCTTAAGAAATTGACCTTGTGTCGCATCCTGCTCGTGCGGAGGGGTTGGTATATATATATATATATATATATATATATATATATATATATATATATATATATGACTAAGTGAAAACAAATTACTGTTTGCCAATTATTTCTACTTGCAAAAAAACGCTCTCTGGGCGACGTAAAATATATGTTACCTGAGGGGATGGGAGTTGAAAATTTAATATCGGAGAGTTTGTATCATAAGTAAAGTAAAATCATCAAATTTATTAAAGGAGTAAAAAATAAAATAAATTTATTAAAGGAGTAAAAAATTGAAAAAATTGAAATGGAAACTTAGTTCTGATAACTTTAAATATATATTAAAATAAAACAAACTATATATTGATAGATAATACCAGGTATGTATTTATTAAAACTTGTTTAAAAAAAAACAATGAGGACTCTCTAACATTGTATGCTCAAATTTTGAGTGTATTTATTCTACGTTATGACGTTTCATGTAGTGTGCCGTAATCAGTGACGTCGGTTTTGTTACAGACAAAAACCGGGAACGAATCTCCATTATTAATAGAAAAAATTGATAGGAAAACTTGATATCTTATAAGTGTGTCATAAACTGTTAAGAAACAATTACACAAAAATTGAAATATAAATGCACAAATAAAACGATTCCTTAAGCTCTGGGAATAAAATAACCCTAGGCTGGTTGACATGCAATTAGCATCAGCTAAGATTGTATATAACAAAGGATTATTATTATTTAATAGGAATAGTTACTTTAAATCATATTGTTGTGTATAAAATAGGAATACTTAACACCGTACATAAAACTGTGTGTAAGAAAACGTTTATAAAATAGTGCAATCAAAAATGAAATGCCAACTTGAAAATATAGTCATGCATTTCCAAATAAATCAAATTTCGACATTAAAAAAACTATAAGGATTTAATATACCATTAAAAAAATAAACCAAACCATCCAATTTCATTAGCATTGTCCCTAGTACACTTGCAGGATTTTTTTCGATAATCCATAAGGTTTTGGTTGGAGGCTTGTATTTAGAGTTGTTCTTAAAACCTGTTACTCTGTTAAGGCTCGAGAGTCTTGTCTTCTCTATTTCTCCTTTAGCTGGATAGGGAGAGGATTTGGATATTAGTGTGAATTGAATACAATTTTATTCAATTCACACTAATTTATTATATCATAAAGTGTCGTACAATTCTGGCTTTGACTGTAAAGTCTTTGCTGATCTGTATTTTATAATTTTGCACGCATGTGTATTTTTGACTTCTTGTATCTAAATATACGTCTTCTATTTCTTGATGGATACGTTGTCTGGGAATTAGAGAGGATGAGGCTATAAATTTCCTTAGTGTGAATTGAATAAAATCTTGTTTAGAACTGAACTCGGCTTACCATTTCCATTTTTCGTGCAGATATCCATTACATTATCCGCTTTGAATACAAAATTAGATTCAAACTTATTGATTTATATAAATCTATTTACACATTTATATACGAATTTATGAATAATGACTTAATTCAGTTTGATTATAACTTTTTAAGAAAGATAACTTTTAAATACTGATTATAGAGTACTTGCCATTATTTATTTATTCACAATTAATTATTATTATTTCAATAACATGTGATTCGACATGAATCTTATTGGTCGTTCGGCGATCTTTAAGCAAGTTATAAGCAGAAATAAATTGAATCAGTTTAAAAACTCAGCTAATGTTTAAACAATTTTCCATTTACTTAACATTCTTACATTATTAAAATTATTTATTATTGTTTTGATGTAACGTAAATGCAAAATAGAGTGAAAATTAATATTGAATATTAAAAAAGATGTTTCTATTATCATTACTAGCAAAATAGAAAAATCCCTCTGGGCGAAGTAAAATAAATATTGCCTGAGGGGATGGTAGTTGAAAATTTATTATCAGAGAATTTGTATCATAAGTAAAGTAAAATCATCAAATTTATTAAAGGAGTAAAAAATAAAATAAATTTATCAAAGGAGTAAAAATTGAAAAAATTGAAATGGAAACTTTAAATATATATTAAAATAAAAATATATATATATAGATTGATAATACCAGGTATGTATTTATTAAAACTTGTTTTAAAAATTAATGAGGACTGTTTAACATTGCATGCTCAAATTTTGAGTGTATCTATTCTATGATGATTTTAGGTAGAATGAGGTAAGCTATGTTATGACGATTTTAGGTAGAGTGACGTAAGCAGTGACGTAGTTTTTGTTACAGACAAAAACCGGAAGCGAATCTCCATTATTAATAGATACTCTATCACTATATATAGATTTTCTTTTCAATTTCTTTCTAAATTAGATTGCTTAGGAAGACACTAACTATTTATCACACTGATACATCGGCTCAATCCTATTTATTGATGCTCTCATAGATTAATGAACAGGCTCTGATCCTTCCGAGGTTTTCCAAATTAGACTTTAAAAACTTCATTTTGGGTAATAAATGTCACCACAAATCACCCCTTTACTTTTTTTCATACTGACATCAGTTTCTCTCTTTAAGGGGCCACCTGCCTCTTGACTCGGGAAATTAACTACATATTACGCGCACATTGCTTTTGTTGACTTGTAACTAATCTGAGGATTATAAACAAAATCTCGATTCAAGATGTTCTTTCAGCAAGTGAAATCATCGGAAACTCCTTCATAACAATGAAACATAAATCACGGCTGATCCAGGTTCAGCGACGGAGATCATAAAACTCAACGGAAAGGGAAAAATGAGATGTTAATGATAATGAATAATAATGTACAAGAATTGAGAGCGTATCAATTGAACACAACAACGGCAAAGATAACAGGTCAATGAATGCAAAATGAGAATGGGTCAAGTAAAGAGAAATGTAAAAAGATAAAGAGAAGAGTCGATTTATGTTCAGATGAGAGTTGAGAAGGGAGAGGAGGGAGTAGAATTTGAGAGGAAGGGGAGTAAATAAAAAGCAAGAAGATAAAGATGAAAGGAATAACAGACTAAAAGAAGTGAATGAGGTCAAGGAAGACAGACAGCAGCAAGGGCAAGACAAGACAGACAGAAAGAAAGAATAAAAAAGAAAAAAGAAAGTAAACGAAGTCATTAAGGTAACAAGACAAAAGCAAAAAAAAAAAAAAAAAAAAAAAAAAGAGAAAAAACCGGAGAATTTCAGACTGAAGTAATAAGATGAAAGACGAAAGCATATGGATAGATAGATAATAGATTAACAAATAAATAGATAAATAAATCAGATTCAAATGAATTGTAAGGAAAGAAATGTTTTGGAAATAAAAAAAAATAAAAAGGGGTAAGGATAAAGAAAAAAGAGACAAAGAAGAACAGGTAAAAGAAAGAGCATGAAGAAGAAAGAAATTAAAAGAAAGAAAAAATGAATATAGAAGAAATTAAAAGATAAAAAGTGGATTTAAAAGGAAAAGAACAAATAAGAACAAATAAAAAAAGGTATGAATAGATTTAATAAGAGAAAGCAAAAAAGGAATACGAGAACGGAAAAGAAAAGAAAACAACAATAATAAAATGAAAAAGAAAAAGAACAACAAATATAAATAAATATAGAATTAAAGAAAGAAAAAAAGGACAGAAAAATAGCCGATTAAAAATAAGTAAAAAGAAGAGAGGGTGAGAAAAATTGAAAGCAAATAAAGTGTATGGGGATGAAAGAAAAAAGAAAGAAAAAAAGAAAATAAGGGAAAAAAATAAGAAAATGAATGAAAATAATTCGGTGGGTAAGAAGAGATTATAATTGTAAATAAAAATAGACAAAAATAAAAAGGAAAATCACATCTAAGAAAGAAAAATGACCACAGAATAAATGAAAAAATAACAAATTAATTTTAAGATTAAAAAGAAAGGAAAAAAGAAAGGCCGTAAAGCAAATAAAAAGGAACGAAAAAAGAAAGAAAGAAAGAACGAAAGATAAGTCGATAGATAGATAGATAGAAGATAGATAGATAGAGATAGATAGATTATAGAAGGATAGATAGATAGATAGATAGATAGATAGATAGAAGGATAGATAGATAGATTGATAGAAGGATAGATAGATAGATAGATAGATAGATAGATATAGAAGCACATTTAAAAGAAAGGTAAAAAAAGACTGTTAAGCAGATAAAAAAGAATGATAAAGAAAGAATGAAAGAGTGAAAGAAAGAAAAAAGACATTTTCATATGTGGGCTGCTTGATAGATATTAATACAGGATTTTCTTTTTTTAAATTTTTTTTGATTACTTGAACTTTTTTACGTGATTTTCAAGAAGTCATGTTTTCTGTTATTTAGCACCATTTTTGGTGTTTTGTTGTTATTATTTTAAAGCAACGTGACAATTTAAAGACCAAATCTATTTAGTGAATAGACTCGGCAGCCAACATGTTATCGTAGGGTTGCATGTGTCGAAGAGATAAGACGCTATGATGAGAAGAAAGCAAGAGGATTTTTTTTCCAAAGCACTGGCCTTTTAACAGGAATTTGTTTAATAGAGAAGTCTGCTTGCGTGTTTGGGTGTGATTAGACCAGTATAATAAAAGAGAAACTGAAAGGAATTCTGCGTGGTTAATGTGTGAGATTAAGGCTAAAATGCTAGGAAGCAAAATAAATCGATTACTTGTTTGAATTGAATGAGAATAAAAGTAAGAAGATTTGTACATAGGTATTGATGTTATGGATAACAAAAAGAGAAAACGAAGAGAGAAATATAAGGGTGCACTGGAGATTGACACATTTATTAGCAACATGTTGGTGTAATATTTTCATGTATAATGTTCAAGCTATGCGATTAATATCTATCTATCTATCTTTCTTTCTCTCTTTCTTTCTTTCTTTCTCTTCTCTCTCTCTCTCTCTCTCTCTCTCTCTATCTATCTATCTCTATCTATCTATCTATATATCTATATATATATATATATATATATATATATATATATATATATATTATATATTATATATATATATATATATATATATATATATTATATATATATATATATATATATGTATATGCATATATATACTCTCATTCATATATATATATATATATATATATATATATATATATATATATATATATATATATATATATATATATATATATATTGTTAAATAATGCAGCCATTTTCTGTCTGCAAGTTTTGTCCTTTGTTTTTCGTATTGCCGGATTATTTTTGTAATATTTGGCGAAAATTGGCAGATGTATTTTCCATATGTCATAGACCAAATACTTTCTGCCCTATCGTGGCCCATCTTCAAGGTATTTTGAAACCGTACAATAATGGGCTATTCCATTTTCTATTAATATAGGTTAAGTCATCCACAGACACCTTTTTTTCGAAATTTCACGTCACTTCAGTGTGGCTAGACTTAGCAACTACTTCTAGTAGGGAGCAAACTCCGATTGATTTTTAATCAGTTCGATTCCTTAATCCTTCAGCCATCAGCAGCAACCAGTAAGAAGCAGAATTTTAACTGATAAATGATAATACGTGTATATTACGGTCACTAGAGAGATCAAATCAGTAAATAACAGAAAGCTCAATAAGTCCATAGATTGACATATTTGTTAGCTGAATCTTGATTTAAAATAATGTATAATGTTAAATCGATTAATCCCAAGAGAGATACGTTAAGTTTAAACAACTGGACGAGGATTAGATTGTGTTCAAAATAAATAATACCCGTGCAAAATAAATTATTTTTTCATAATTAGGCTACAGACTATGAATGTGCGAGAGATGCACAGAAGTATAAATTTCATCATTAAACTGGTAAGAAAGACGAGAGAGAGAGAGAGAGAGAGAGAGAGAGAGAGAGAGAGAGAGAGAGAGAGAGAGAGAAAACAACTAAGAAGAATTAAGATAAGAAATTTTATGAGAAAATAAAAACAACAATAAAACGAGATATAGCTAGATAAGGAATGGAAAAACAAAATAAAAAAGCAAATTAAAAAAGAAATAAAATGGAAAATAAAAAGGTTTCTGAGAAAAGGAAACGAATGAAAAATGAAGTGGTGTTCATTAAAGACAATCACTATTACTTAAATTAACTAAAAGAAAACGGCCCGTGTAGAAATAATGTTTTGAAAGATAATGCCTGAATGGGGTGGGGGTAAATAGATAGAATAAAACATTGAATTTCTTTAAAATGATTAATTTCTTATTCACTCCATTCCACTGAGATATCTTTTGTTTTCCAAAATGTTCTAAAAATTTGATTTAATTATTGAGATTCTTATCTAGAAGAATTTAAAAATCTTACGAGTAAAATATATTTTGTTCGTATTTCATAAAATTAAATGAATTAGATATTTCTCTTGATATATTTTAGGCAACAAAAAAATTCAAACATAGATACATTTAAATGTAATAAGTTTTGATATTTTCGTGAAAATTTGTGTCTTAATTGATTTTTTTTAAAAGTCTGTAGTTTAGAATCGTTAAAATACATTGGCGCAAAAATTTAAACACTGTTTTCGTTCATTATTTTCATTATTTGCGGAGGCTGGAAAACAGTTTAAATAATCATCAGGAGATATTTCAATGCGTCTTCTTTTGAATGATCCTAAAACAATGAATATATTAACATTTATTCAAGTTACCTTTATATTGAATAGAAGGGGGTAATTTTACACATCGAATTGGAGGTCTGTCAGATGATAATATTGTTGTTTTTTAAATACACCAATTTTTACATAATTCATCAAAGTTTTATTAGAATTGAACGGATATTTTAATTTTAGAGTATAAAAAAGATATATTTCTGTTGAATTTTATTTAGATTTTCTAAATTACGAGTCCGTTTTTTTTTTTCGTAAAAGAAAGAAAGAAAGAAAAAAAGAAAGAAAGAAAGAAAGAAAGAAAGAATGATGTTTATTTAGCACACATTTCTTACAAAATTTGAAGAGATTGAAGGCAGTTTTAAAATGTTTAAAAAAATCGAATGTCTTTAAATAAATAAAACTTAATGGATTTCTTTCTTTTTTAGATAGATCCATTTTAATATTTTTCTGGGTGGGGTGTAAAAAGAAAAAAAAAGATAGACCAGGAGGTCTTTTTGGGGGTGAGGCAGAATTTATAAACAAAAACAAAACATTGCGTTTGTTTGTTTGTTTTAAAATGCCTTCGGCAGCTGTTAAAATATTTTAACAGATATAAGTAATTCTTTAAAAAAGAACAAAGGATAATGATTTTAAATATACAGTAGAGACAGGGTTTCTTTTTGTTGGTATTTGATTTCTTCTCTATCTTTTAAACCAAGCAATAGTAATTCCTCCATTAAAGTGAGACAAGTCTCTTTCGAGTCGTGGTTGATTTCGTCTTGTTCTATGTGACAATGGTCGACATTTTGGATGTCTGGGTCGGAATTCTAGGAACCTCAGACTTTTTCCTGTTACATCAGGCAAACATTTCCCTGTGTCACCGAACTCATTGCTCATACAGGTCTCTGTCGGCTGATAAAGGTTTCGTTTCGTAAATACTGCTGCCCTCTTGTTTGTCATTATATTCTAGTGACCTCGTGTTATCAAAATGTTAACTTACAAAATATAAAGAGGAGTGACTGTTAATAATTTTTAATAGATTGTTTCCAATATTTTTCTTGCTTCAAAATATGATTTTTTTAAAATAACATCTTTATCAGATGAGCAATGATGAAATATTTTCTCTTCTATATTTTTTAAAGCTCTGCGTCTTGCGGGCTTTACAAACATTCTAATAATCCAAGGTGCATGGTATGAAGATTATCCTTCAGGTAGTGAGACAAATCTATATAATTTTTTGTTTGTTTTCTCTAGAATTTCATGTCAGAAATTAAAAACTGTAAGACTAAGAAAAATCTGTTTTACGGAGCTTCGAAAAATTTCGCTATACCTCTAACGCTCTTCAAAAGTTCCCTACGTCTGTCAGACGATACACCAATTTTTACATAATTCTACAAAATTTAATTACAATTGAACAAATATTTTAATTTTAGTGTATAAAAAGATATACTTCTGTTAAATTTTATCTGGATTTCCAAAATTCCGAAACCGTTTTTTTTCTTAACAAAAATGTAAACAAATATCGAATATGCACAGATAATTACTTAACTGGATACAATTAATGTCAAATGAGAATATATAACAATTTCCGCTTTGTAAATATTTTTTTCGTAAAACTCTAAACGTTAGATAACTTTAAATATATGTCAAAGTGAAATTTATATATATATATATATATAAATCAGTAATATCGATCACGTATTTTTTAAAACTTTATTTAAAAATCTTCGTGGACCATCCTTTTTTTCGTACTTAGACTTGAGTATATATATAAAAATATTGTTCATATAATTTCATGTAGAAATAATGATGAGTAAATCAAATACTCATTGACAAACTAGCTTAATTCACGAGATTACTGTGACATAAACAGTGACGTGGTTTCGGTTACGGACATATAGTGACTGAATCTCTATTATATATAGATATATTAACAAAATTGCATAAAAATGAGGGAAAATAGAAACAGGGATGAAGTAAAAAGACGGAAAGATAGAAACATATAAAAGTATAAAAAGTAAAATAAAGAAAAAAAATGAAAAAATAAAATAGCTCTAAAAATAAAACACACATGATAAAAAGTTTTGATAACAAAAAAAAAAAAAAGAATCGGTAAGAATAAGCATGGCGTTGAACTTCACAGCCCCAATAATCAGAAAAAGAGCCTAATCCTCATTCCTCGTCACCGGCACCGAGTCATGTCTTATTGGCTTGACCTCCTGATTTTCACATCATTTACGTTCTTAACGTGTGTCATACTTTTAATGTCTTTATCGGATTCGAAACCGTCGCTGCTCTATCTTGGTATTATCTTCGACGGAGACTAGTCCACCACTACAACACCAATTGACACGCGAAATTCACCCAGTTTTTTAATTAGTCATCTCAAATCTCACACTCAATAGAATGTTTTTGCGCACAATGATAATTAATTTTGCTGTAATGTTAATTACTACAATGTATTTTCCTGTGTATTTTCTTAATTACAGAGTTGATACAATAATGACAAAGTCGTTGTGGAATTGATTTGAATTGATGTTTTGAATTTTTAAAAAGAGATACACAAGAAAAACTAACAATAACACGTAACATGATCTAAAGATTGATTAATTGTTTTTTCTACGGCATGTCAACCCGTCTAGGGTTATTTTGTGTACAAGACAGAAAATAACTCTAGACGGGTTGAAATGCTGTAGAAAATCAATTGAACTTTTATATTTACATTTTTTGTGTAGTTCCTTCTTAAATAATCGAATTTGAATGAAAAGAATAATAACTTTTAAACAGATCTATTTGACCAAATAACGGGACCAAACCAGGTACAACACCGGGTTCAGTGGATATGGGAGTAATGAAGAGGTACTCCACATTCCCCAGATCTTCAGTACTGGAGCCTCACCACCAGGAAATCTCTTTTTCGGAGGGGTCGTATCTCTGTAAAAGTATATACTAATCTATTTCTCTGAATGTTTGAGATGAGGCTTGAAGATTAGTATTATTAGTATAAAATAATTAACTCAACTCCTACCCCAGCTATGGTTAGCGGAATGAGAACAGGATACCCCCGTGGACTAAATAAAGGGTTAGGTTCAAAGTTCTGTGATGGCTCCCGATTACGACAAAAAATTTCCCGGGTTCGAAAAGAAGGTTCCCGAGTTCGAAAAGAAGGTTCCCAAGTCCGAGAAGGCTCCCGAGTCTGACAAGAAGTACCTGAAGAAGGCCGGAGGGCATATCGGCCGAAACGTTGTACAAATAACAATGAAGATGGGGACAATAGTCCGAATAATGCAGATAATACTATATACTGAACGTATTCTAAATTTCACTGACAAGGCGATAACATGATTATAGTCATTTTCTATTCACAAACTGAAAGTGTGTTTTTCTTATTGATTCATTGTTATATAGAAATCAAACCGCTTGCTTATATTATGTTAGTTGGTTGCTTCATTTCCTGACATGTCACCTTTGTGTTATTAAATACCAAAATTAGTCTTTCTTATTGGAAGCAATTATATGGTTACTACTAACGAATAATTATAATCATCTTTTAACAAATATAGTCTCAAGTAACTGATAATACAAATAATTTGCACAACGTACCAAGTATTTTGATCAAATACTAATAATTTTCAAACATATCTATTTTACCCACAGATGGAACCGTAAGAACTAGAGACTCACCACAAGATTCAGTTCAGTGTCATACCCAGAACAAGCTATATATATAAACATATATATATATATATATTGTAGATTTTGCGTCTCCGTATGCTTCTAGTGCGTATATATATATATGAGGTATATTGTATCTGTATCCGTTGTTGGAAATACATATACCAGGTTTGGGCATAGGTGTGAAGCATTAACATACTATATTATGCTAATGTTGTTACCATAATATGTTAGTCAAGGAATAAATATTCAGGAAGAAGGCATGTCACTATCCTGAAAATTTACTACAGAGTTTTCTGATATTTATTCCTTGGCTAACATATTATGGTAACAACATTAGCATAATATAGTACGTTAATGCTTCACACCTATGCCCAAACCTGGTATATGTATTTCCAACAACGGATACAGATACAATATATCTCAATATATATATATATATATATATATATATATATATATATATATATATAGTTTTATGTTCCCATTATAACCCTATTTCAAATAATAATATTGGCAAAATAATGGTTCCATTCGGTTTTATCTATTTTGTTTTAATTGGTGGAAACTCTTGTCATTGGCAAACACTTTCCTTTTCTAATAGGCTCTGTGCCATTATAACGACTACCACAGTCATTCTCTGAGTTAGCGCTTGACGCCATGGAACGCCATGGAACGCCACTCACACCCTCTGGTGGCACCAACAAAACACAGCTTGCTTATACGCCCCGCTAACCACCAGCGAATATTTAAGGTGTATTAAGTGAGCGCATTATAAAGCAATTTGACGGCAACAATGCTCAATTAATGACAAAGTATTAGATAATGGAAACAATGGCACGTTTTAACGTCGCCCAATGTATTGGGCTGGTGACTAGTGGGGCTGTAGCAAAGTAATGAGGACTAAGCTGGTTATTGGTCACTGGATTGTGGATTAGTCGGCCACAGCCGGCTTCCAAATCGTGCGGCAGGGCAAATATGCCCGACCCCATGACCGTTCGATTGACATCAATTATTACTAATGCTGCCAATGGTCAGCTTCTTTCTGGGTCTTAGCCTTAAGTCTGTACAATTGTGGTCAGTTGAATTGAGCCAAGCCACGTCACTATGCAACTGAACAAAATAAAAACTGGGTGGGTGGGAAAAAGGGCTGACTGCTGAATTTGGAGCCAAATAAATGCATCTTCAGAATGCATGGTCTTTAACACATATAAACAGAGTTGATAATTAATTGTACATAGCCGTATAGTTACAACATTGCGAGAATAGTTCAGTAGTAACACAGTGGGATGATATTGTGCTTTTATTTTTCATTTAAATGTGAGGTAACTTTTAATTATGTTTCATTTCGATTCTTATATTTGAAAACCGAGTATGTAAATAATGTAAACGATAATACATCGTTACTCACTAGTAAATGTTGTCTAGAGTTTGAAATGCAAACAGGCTTGAACAGGTTTTGAATTCCTGTTAACGTGATCATTTCATACGATTGTAACCATTACACCATGAGGAGAAGGAGGGTTTATTGTAATACACGTAGGATAATTGTAATGTAAATCGAACTAATTTTTTGTATAAATTTTCAGTGAGGGGTAAGGTCATATTTGCCAAGAAAATCAACATTCACAATCTTTTTTTTTTCCTCCACAATCATCGACCTGTGGCGTCCGTGTAAAATACATATTTTTTATCACACCTGGAACTCTGCAACTAAATGGAGAACCAGTGTAATCTACTATAGAAATAATAATTCAGTTGAACTCATTACGACTGGCAAATAGAAATACTACACGTCATCACTGAAATTTATCTACTTTATAATAGTTTTTTTTTTTACATTATTCACATTTCTGGAGAGAAAAGCAGGCCTGACAGTGTTGGAAAGATGGCATACTAGGAATTATGTAAAATACTACAACGTGGCCAGGCTGACTAATGGTATATGCACAAATCAGAATATGTCCTGGAAAAAGATATGCACAACATTCCCTCAGATTTTAATATACAAACGTAGCACCAAATGCCGACTAAAAGACTAAACCTAGTGTTAATTAAAAAGATGAAAAAGAATTTGTCAACAATTGGATTCTGCAGTTCCAGCAAACTAGAACAGTAAAAGAAAAAAATGTGCGAGAAAGCGAAAATCTGAACAAATGCTGAGATTTTTCCAGAGACCTGAAAATGTTGTGAAATCTGAAGGTGATAGCAATCGTAATTGGGGCCACTGCACATTTCTACTCTCTTTACGATGGTTTTCATTGACTTAATGAGGTCATGTTTGATGATATTCTAGAACTCGTCGGTCTCTACGCCATCTGACTGTTTAGAATATTTATTTCTCTTGCCGATGGATGATACGTCCTCGCAAAAGACCACCAGCTCATTTATGATTTTGAACACAGAGGACCAAACTACTTTTAAAACGCTGGCTATGTGTGTCAAATTGAAGTTGGCCTATTAATGCTCTCGATGTGCTTAAAAGAGAAATAATAAAATCGGTACCATACGTTAACTTCTACCCCATGTATGGCCAAATAATTTTATGTTCTTATAAACACCAAACATTTCAGTAAGTCACTTTTGAAACTTTAAAAATGCAAGTTACTTTTCAGACCTGAAAAAACGGCCAAATTATCAGTTAATCTGTATTTTCGAACAATTCTAGTTACTACGTGATGAAGTGAGGGTAGTTTACAGGAAGTAGAGGACGGGAGTAGATGGACACAGGGGTCGGTTAAAGGAGGGGGTAAAGTTCTGATGTGTTTGATGTCAGGGGAAGATAAGGAAGAGGGGTGAGTTGAGTCCTGTAAACTACCCTCACTTCATTCATGTCTGCCCCTATTCTCCCTCCCTTCACTTCCGCTATTAACTCACACCCCTCACCAAATCACTTGTACTTGCACGTAATTTTGCTTTCAATAAAATCATTTGACCGATGAGGTCCGTATAAATCGGACGAAACATTTCAACTCTTAGATTTGTTTTGAGTTATCATTTCTTGTTCACCATCCTTTTACCTACCTCATATATATATATATATATATATATATATATATATATATATATATATATATATATATATATAAGATCTGTTATTAAACATGATCTCTCCTCTCTTCATAAATAAACTCACTCACAAAGAAAAGAAAGACAATTAGATATTATTTGTATATTCTGAACTTGTTCTGGCTGTAACCAGAGATAAATATATGCCATTTGATTACACACTTAAATCTGCGCATACCATAATGTATATTCATATATGTCTTTATAGTTTTTATAAAAATATTCTATATACTTGTTCGTTCCGTGCTCTAGTCACCTTTATTTTCACTGATACGTGTATTTGCACTGATGCATGTATAAATGCCTGTGTAAATATGCACACAAACGTACAATAATCACACACACACACACACACACACACACACACACATACACACACATGTATATATATATATATATATATATATATATATATATATATATATATATATATATACAGAAAGAAAGAAAGAGAATGTGTGTGTAGATGTATGTACGTTCGTGTGTATATACGTGTGTGTGTGCTCGAATATACGTTTTTACAGTAATATGTGCCTTAAATATTGTCATCAAATAGTTGGACGTCTTCATTGCACACATATTATTTATAGAATATTTTCTTAAACAGCCGTATCAACTTTGAGTACGTATTTGCTTGAATAACCTGTTATGGCTATTGGATCCCGAAAATATTACTAGGAAGATGCAGTGGAACATAAGAAAAAGTCACCGAAGTGTCATGGGTACGAAATTTTCGATCAGGCGTGAATCACTAAACACGAATAAGTTCCCGCGCCTTTTGTTACCCAATGCTTGATTCGTAAACTTTTATGCATAGCTTCAGTTTCGTGGCCTCGTTTCGGTTTTGCTAGTTCACTCGGAAAACAAGAAATATATATTCTGTCTGAGTCTTTTTTCTGCATTTGCGTTTCATATAAACGCTTTAAAACTAACTCATTGTTACTTGAAATTGATCTCCAGACACCGATATTTATTGTGAAGGCGGAAGTAGAATTTGAATGCTGAAGTGAGCAGTGATGTGAAAACTATTGGAAATGGTTAAAAAGTAGAAGAAAAAAAATCGTTTATTCAGACTCTTTGTCTTTTTATTTTTCTATTTAAATCACTTTATTCTTTTTGCTGATCAGATTCATATTTTTATGACAATTTCTCTAATATGTTGCTTTCTTTCATCTTTTCATACATCCGTTCTTTTCCGTTTATATTAATTTTTTAATACTTTTCTTCTTTTACCTAATATCGTTCTTTTTGTGATTTTTATTCATTTCCTGTTTTTCTTCCTTTCTTTCCGTCTTCCTCTGCAATTTGTTTTGTTCTTTATCTATTTTCTCTCTTTTTTTCCATCTCTCATATCGTATCTGTCAATTTCTTAATTTCTTTCTTTCTTTTTTCTTTCATACATTCTTTACTTTTTCTTTAATCCCTTTTTTCTTTCTTTCTTTCTTTCTTTTTCTTTCTTTCTTTCTTTCCTTCTCCCTCTGCATTTTGTTTTGTTCTTTATCTTCTTTCTTTTTTCCCCCATCTCTCAGATCATATCTCTCAATTTCTTAATTTCTTTCTTTCTTTTTTTCTTTCATACATTCTTTACCTTTTCTTTGATCCCTTCTTTCTTTCTTTCTTTCTTTCTTTCTCTGCATTTTGTTTTGTTCTTTATCTATTTTCTTTCTTTTTTTCCATCTCTCAGATCGTATCTCTCAATTTATTAATTTCTTTCTTTCTTTTTTTTCTTTCATACATTTTTTATCTTTTCTTTGATCCCTTCCTTCTTTCTTTCTTTTCTTTCTTTCCTTTTCCCTCTGCATTTTGTTTTGTTCTTTATCTTCTTTCTTTTTTTCCATCTCTCAGATCGTCTCAATTTTTTAATTTCTTTCTTTCTTTTTCTTTCATACATTTTTTACCTTTTCTTTGATCCCTTCTTACTTTCTTCTTTCTTTCTTTCTTTCTTTCTTTTCCTTTCTTCGCATTCCATCTCCGTTTCTTTCATATTTTTTTCTTTTATCATTTTTTTTTTTTTGCATTTTGCTTCTTTATCCTTTCTTTCTTTCTTTGTCCACGGGACTTGTTAATACAACCTCGCAATTGGTCATTACTCTGTTTATGTGTATCTTTCCTAGTAAACCTTTTGTTCGTTATTTCTAAAACTCCTTGTGTTTCTTCCCTACTTTTGCTGTTAGCTCTGATACTCGAATTATAATAAGAATAGCAAGGTTACTGTTTCCTAGCATTGCTAAGTATCACCAATAATCTGTAAGAAATTATATGATTTCAAGTAACTAATTAAGATAATCCGTAATAAATAAATATTATTTTAAGTAAATATTCTTAATTCAATTAATTTTCACACAGTTATATAGTATCAATTATTCCAATCTAATGCACACTGTTGTATACTTTCAAATATTCCGGAATCACACATGTAACCCCTATTTTGTCTCTATCTGCATTACTCATATTAGCAAAATAAAAAAAACACCCTCGGGCAATGTAAAAATAATAAACATATTGCCGAGGAGTTGGAGTTAAAAAAAATCAATGTCAGAAGTTTGTATAGTAAAGTAAAATCATCAAATTATTAAAGGATTAAAAAATAAAAAAAATTTTGAAAGTAAACTTTAAATATGTATTAAAAAAAAACAAACTATATATAGATAGATGATACCAGTATGCATTTATTAAAACTTATTTTAAAAAAAACAATGAGGACTGTCTAACATTGCATGCTCAAATTTTGAGTGTATTCTAGTTATGACGATTTTGGGTAATGTGACGTAGCAGTGACGTAGTTTTTTGTTCAGACAAAAACCGGAAGTGAATCTCCATTATAAATAGATTTGATGTTTTTGCTTTCATACACTACTAGCGTTAATAACATGTTTAATTATATTCTTAGAACAATAGCACCAAACGCAGCACCGATAAATAAGAGATAAGGTAGAAAGTTAAAGTCATATAATATACGAGTATATACGGTAATTAGATTTTGGAGTACGTAATGGTTTGGTTTGTTTTGTTTTACGGCATATCAACCTCAGTGGGTCATTTAATGCCGACAAAGTTGTGAAATAAATTCATTCTTAATGCATAATACAATTTTGTTTATAAACTCATGTTTTTCTATTTTACCCATTGATGGGACCCTAACAGGTACTACCACTCCGGGTCAGAGTGGACCAGGGAGCAATGGTGATGAAGGGGCGCTCCACATTCCCCAAACCTCCAGAACTGGAACCTCACCATCAGATAGAGTTTAACGTCATTCTCAGGACATGTAGACCCTCAGCAACCGCCTTCTAGCACCCATATGATAAGAAAGATTGGGGTTTTCCATAAGGGCAATAGGGTTGGGCATTCATATAGGTGCTAGGACTTGACATGACCAGCCGATTGATCGGAGGGGGCCTCTCCGACCGCCCGTCTAGCCCAATAAAGCCTAAAGTGGAATATTGCAAGTCATGGGTTCTATCCTTAAGCATCACGGGTCGCCACCCACTACCAACAGGTGGCTCCATTGGGGGAGTCTTACCCCTCTGCAGAGGCGCAGTCGGTGCATTCTAAAGCCCCAGCCGACAGGGCGGGAGTACGAAATGAAAATATAATTCCCGATGTTTGGTTTCTTTAGCAGTATCTATATCGTTTAGATAATTCTTCATTTGTATTGGGAAATATAAGGGAAGGCCTTAGTGTTGCATACTGGCATCAAATTCTATACATTATATAACGGCTTCTAATTCACGCTTGCTAAATCGCTGTATGTTAGTAGTCGTTGCGGGTATATATGGTCACGTGGCGAAGTATGTATAGTAGCTCAATAAAATCACAACACATGGGTATTGTAAAAACTTACGTTTATTTCTTTTCTTCGGCTGGTGGGTGGCGAGCGCTGACAATGACTACTACTACTGCTGGGATGGTGAGTAAAGGGGGCTGGTGGCGTCTCACCACCCTTGGCCGCGACGGACCGTGTCGACCGCGCTCGTGTGCTCTGTTCGTCGTCCGCTGTCTGACTCACCAACTGCCCTGGGGTCCCTGACTTCCATTTATATATATCAAACGCCTACGCGTTTTCTTTTGTTATCTTTATCAGCGGACAAATCTATTTCCGAACTTATTGTTACCTATCCTTCTTTGTTCGCTTTACCCGGAAAAAGTCCTTTGTTAGTTTTTTCGTCTTCTTCCTGCCTCGATCCAACCGGAAGACCCTATTTCCGTTTTCACTTTCTTTTAAATATCTTCAATATACAACATTAGGGAACGATGTCATTGATTGAGTTGCTTTGAGAAAAAAATGTTAGATTCGTGTTTTCTTTCTTCATTTAAACATGAAAATCGACTTCTTCTCGGAAAACTATCTGCTGATTTTGAGCTTAATGACATCCTGGATAATTCGAAAACATCAGAAAAGATGGGATTATCTGTTAACCTTGACAATCAACGACGTATCTGTTTGTCTCACACACATTTTAACACAGAAATGAGAAACATTCTTGTGAGGTTCAGTTAATCATGCCCGAACGACGATTATACGCTTATAAGAAAACAACGTTTGATGCTTTGTGTAAAAACCTATACACGCCGAAGATAGATGAACTGGGTATATTTAAACAAAATATCATATTTAGTGCTACAGTGAACAGGTGAATGAGTGCAGGAGTATAGATTTGACTCAGTCACACAGGACAGGAGAGGATGCGACACAAGGCCAAATTTTTAAACTAGTTTAACAGGTTTGAATTCAGAGTTTTTCTTCTTCTGAACCAGTTGCCATTGCAAGTTTAAAACGCCCAGTCAGCCCAAATATTTACCCATAGCTGGAGGAAGAATGGTTTTAGCGATTTTAACTCGGGACGCCGTACCCATTTCATACGAATTACACGACGAATGTCTCCTTTACACACACACACACACACACACACACACACACACACACACATATATATATATATATATATATATATATATATATATATATATATATAAGTAAAGAAATAACAAAAGACTTAGAGATTTAGCATATAGTCTATTTCAGGGAGCTTAGACAAAGTGTCTAACTCTCCCGACTCATCAGATACGAATCTGCTAAATCTCTAAGTCTTTTGTTATTTCTTTACTTATATATTTGCTCTGTGACTCTAACATTAAGGGCACACATTGAGCTCTCAAACTGCGACAGGTTTTTTAAATAAAACTCTTGTGTCGTAAGGAAGATTTATTCTTTGGACTTTTGGATTATATATATATATATATATATATATATATATATATATATATTTGTGTGTGTGTGTGTGTGCGTGTGTGTGTCTGTGTGTGTTTGTGTTTGTGTTATATCTCCTGTTCTTTTGTTTTATTTTCTGCAGAGTTTGAGAAAAAAAACAGTGGAACATGCAGATAATGCTGATAAAAATCGTGGGCCTGGAATAGCCTGTGAAATTATTATCATCGATGGCCAAAATTGATAATACGCAGATTTGTTAGGTTACTAATCCAGGCAAGAATATCTGACATTGTTTTAATTAACAAGACGTTTTACTGTTTAAGAAGACCACAGAGTGATAATAATAGAAAGCGAAAAATGTGTTAAAATACCTGGACCTTCTCAGTGTGCAAAAAAATTGGGGAACATGAAGGTGACAGTGATAGCAATTGTAGTTGGAACACTTGGAACAGACATATTTTAATTAACAGAAATAAAGAAAAACTTATCCGGAAGTGGATTTTACCGCTCCTTCGGGCTATAGAGTAAAAACTAAAAACTAAAATAAGCGAAAAGAGAGATAAATACTTGGATCTTGCCAGAGAGTTGAAAAAGTCGGGGGACACGAAAGTGGTGGAGATACTAATTGTAGCTGGTGCCATTGGAAAGACTCTTAAAGGTATGTAAAAGAAATTGAGGGGATTGGGGATAAACAGTAAGAATCAAGATCACAGAGACCACAGCCCTGTTAAAATCGCCTTAGATATTTACAAGAGTCCAGAAGACCTGAACAGACTTGATTTTGACTTCCTTGAAAAACTACCAGTTAAAACTGATGTGAAATCTTACAAGAAGTATAATAATAATAATAATAATAATAATAATAATAATAATAATAATAATAATAATAATAGGAAGGATTGAAACCATTCAGAACACTGCACTGCTGCAATCTGCCAGAATACTCAGAAGAGTCCTGGAGACCTGAGGAGACTTGCTGTCACTCAGACTCCAGTGAAAGACCATCAGCTAACACTGATGTGAAAACTCAAAAGGAGTAAATAATAATAAATTGAATAGTCTATATAATAATAATATAATAATAATAATAATAATAATAATAATAATAATAATAATAATAATAATAAATTGAATAGTCTATAATAGCTATTTCTTATTCCAGACAATTATACATTTTTTCATCAGTCTGAACTTGTGATTTCATTTTTCTTTTTTTTTCTTTTTCTTTTCTTTTCTTTCTTTTTTTTTTTTTTTGTTATTTCCTTCTAGTTGTTATTTTCGCGAGCTGTTTTGAATAAAGTGCTGGAAGCAACACCCTACAAAACAACAGCTGTACAGCCATTTGCCTCCAATCTCGCAAGCCATTCGAAAGGGGAACAAGACATGCTGGGCACTGCTGGAGAATTAAGATAAAAATGTATAACCAAAGTTCTTCTACAATAATGATCACCTTGATGATGATGATGATGCTTTATCTTAAAATAATGATGAATAAAAGGTATTTTTTATCTTACGTTTCTTTTCTTCCGACGATTTTGTTAACAGTATTCTCATCTTTTCTCTTTCTTTCTTATAGAAACCTATATTCTTTTTCTTTGATTTAATAACCCCCTATCTCTCCCCCTCTCTCTCTCTCTCTCTTAATTTCTCTGTTCCACCCCCTCTCTTTCTTCTCCCAACCTTTTATCCAATAGCGGCAATACGATACAGACTTTGTCGATCGGTGTGGAACTGCTCCGTTTGCGGCAACCAATGATCGCAATAGCTTGCACGAGTGATAAAAATCTCCTGGCAATTTGCAATATCCGGAACAAATAGATGTTTCTGGTGCTGTTGATAACATCAAATCGCTCACGCCATTTCTCGAGTATTACGCGGTGAAACCTCTCCTTTTATCGCCCCAGTGGATGCCGGAAAAGATAGCGAGCCTCGCGGGCTGTCTCGTAAACCAACGGAAGTGTGACATTGATTTGATTTAACGAAATAATTAGTTAAATAACAGACGATAATATCGCCAAGTTGTGGTGCCTGGGTTTAGAAGAGAAGAAAAGGAGAGCAAGTAGAGAAAAAGGAAAGGAGAGCAAGGATTTTTGTGGCTGGCGTTGTTGTCAATCGGAAACTCGGTAAAAAGGAAAAGCAAACATAGACGTGGAAGAAAAGGGGGAATGTTCACGATGTCTAAATGAGTGAAGTTGACTATCAGGGGCAAAAGGACAGACAGAAAGAAATAGGGGATGGGAAATAGAAAATTCAAGGTTGCAAAAGATTTAACGGGTTGGGGGAGGGGTGTGAATGTTGTGAGGATTCATTTGTGGGGAAGGAGGCGTCGGGAGATATGCGTAACGAGTATGATTTGATTTAGAGAAAGTGAAAAGACGAAAATACAGAGAAAATAAAAGAGGCAAAAGAATATTGAATAAAAAAAAGAAATTAAAACAAGAAGAGCAGAGAGAAAATATATAAAGGAAGTTAAGTGAATGACAGAAAATTAAAGAAAAAAAAGAGAGAGAACCATGCAAAGTTGAAAACAAGAAAGAAAAAAAGAAAGAAAAAAAAGGTAGAAAGGAGAAAAATATTTAAACTGGTTATTTAAAAAAGAAATAGAATCATGTGTATAAATATTTAAATTAAAACCAAAAGGAAAATTAGGGAAATGGGGAGAAGAATGTATGTGAAAAAGAAAGAACGATAGAATATATGAATTAAGTATCGAAATAATGATTGATAGATCGAACGAATGAATGAAAAAACGAAAAACGAAAGAAAGAAATACTGAAAGAAAATGCAAAAAAAGTGTACACGGCTGAAAAAAAACAATGAAATGGAAATATGCGTCCACATAAGTAAACTGAAAGTGAAATGAAAATGAGGAAATACTTGGAAGAAGGTTAAAGAAAGAAAAAAAGAAAGATAGAAAAATGCAAATTATTGGAGATGATAATAAGAAAGAGAAAGTAGAAAGAAAGAATACCATAAACTGTTAAATAAAAAATGATATAGAAATATCAACACAAATGAGTAGGAATCACAAGATGAAAAGAATAAATATGTGCGTAAAAAGAATTAAAGAAAGAAAGAAAAGGAAAGAAAACAGAAAGAAAATATTAGAACGAAGAAGAGAAAATAAACTAATTGAATGACAAAAGTAAATGAAGAAATGAAGAAATAAATAGCTAAAGAAAGAAAGAAAGAAAGAAAGAAAGAAAGAAAGAAGGAAAATAATAAAGAAGGAAAATAGAAAGAAAGATAGACGTTGGAATAAAAAAGTGAAAGAAGCAGGAAAGGACAAAAAAAAAGGAAATAATGCAGAAAACAATGAAAGAAAGAATAGTGAAAAGAAAAGAGAAAACAAGAAAATGAAAGACATAAAAATAAAAGAAAGAAAGAATGAAAGAAAGACAGGCGAGAGAAATAAATAAATGAATAAATAAAAAATAAAGAAAGAAGTTGAAAAATTAAAGAGAAAGAAAGAATGAACGCAAAAAAAAAAAAAAAAGAAAAGCGTGTGAAAAGAAAAGAGAAAATAATAAAAGTGAAGGAAAGAAAGAAAGAAAAAGGAAAAAATAAAGAAAAAAAAAAGAGAAAATAAAATGAAGATAAGATAAATAAAAAGGTTGGAATAGAAAAGAGAAAGAAAAAAGAAAAGAAAAAGAAGCAGGAAATGAAAAAAAAGGAAATAATGCAGAAAACAATGAAAGAAATAATAGTGAAAAGAAAAGAGAAAACAATAAAACGAAAAACATAAAAATAAAAGAAAGAAAGAAAGAAAGAAAGAAAAAGACAGGCGAGAGAAATAAATAAATTGATAAATAAAAAATAAAGAAAGGAGTTGAAAAATTAAAGAGAAAGAAAAAATGAACGAAAAAAAGAAAAGCGTGTGAAAAGAAAAGAGAAAATAATAAAAGTGAAGGAAAGAAAGAAAGAAAGAAAAAAAAAAAGAGATAAATAAAATGAAGATAAGATAAATAAAAAGGTAAGCAGTTGTATTCTAAATTAAAGCAAACACCGATAACGAAAGTGTGAAAGAAAAAACACTAAAGCATGAAAATAAAAAGAATTTCAATGAGATCCAACTCCACAGTAAATTGATACCGAAAAACTGCGGAGAAAATACAAATTGATAAAAAGAGCGATTAAATGCGAGGAAGAGATTAAAAATGTGGCGTACAACATTTGTAGATGGGTTGGGGAATGAAAACGTAGATTAAATAGATAGTTGAGAAATATATAAAATAAATGGAAGGAAAATGCATCTTGATTGAATGGGAGAGGAAGTGTAAGTATCTGTCTGTCTGTCTACAGGAGGTCGTTGCTAAAAGTGAAAGAGAAAAAGAAGGAAATGTTAAATGATGATAACAAAAAAGAAATATATAAATAAATCAAAAATAAAGATAAAATCAAAATGAATGTCGACAGAGAAGTAAATGGAAATGTAGGGAAAGGAGGAAAGTAAAAGATAGATAATGCGGTTAAGATTCATGAAGGATTCTATATAAAAACAAAAAGGAAGCTTGTTGCGTGCACATACGCATATCTATCTAATCTATCTATCTATCTATCTATCTAGTACCCTGGGTATGACACAAATTGCATCCGGTGGTTCTAGATATTTGTCATTAGTCCTAAGTTAACAATGAATCGAATTAATAGAACATGTTCGTTTCTCATCGATGGGTCAAATTATCCTGTTTACAATGATCGTGAAGAGTTCTGTACCATACACAATTGGATACCATAATTGTTAAACTGACATCAGTATAGAATAACACAACAAGGATTGATATTCGGTAAAAAACCAACCAACCAACCAACCCGAAAAACAAAACAAAACAAAAACCAAACAAAAACAACCTATCCGTCTGTCTGTCTGTCTCAGTGTGTCTGTTTTTCTCTCTTCATATATATATATATGGTTGGCAACCTTCCGTCTATTTTAGACGATGGCGTAGTCTCTCTCTCTCTCTCTCTCTCTCTCTCTCTCTCTCTCTCTCACTTACAGCTACGTGAGTGGCTGAACAGACCGATCCTCGAATGGCAGTCTCTGGTGCAGTGGCTGCAAACAAAAGGTGATGCTTTCTGTAGGTGTTGGGGGTGCTGCTGTTTCTCCTTTCTTTTAGCTCTCTTTTCTGTGGCTGCTTTTTTCTTCTCTTCTTCACTTCTTTTTGTTCCTTGTTTGATGAGGAGGCGCCAGGTTGCACGGTCTTCTGCACAAGCCTCCCACGTGTCTATGTCGATGCGGCATGTCTTCGGGTCTCTCTTGCATACATCTTTGAAGCGTAGGCGTGTTCTACCTGCTGGTCGGGTGCCCTCCACTAGTTCACCATACAGTAGGTCTTTAGGGATGCGGCCTTTGTTCATCCTCCTGACATGGACATGGCTTGGCTATATATATATATATATATATATATATATATATATATATATATATGTGTGTGTGTGTGTGTGTGTGTGTTGCGATATCTAATGTGCAAAAAACTAGTATCAGTGGAGCACTGTCTCTGAGGGAAACAGCACCGTGATGCAATTTACTTCTCCAGAAATTTGAAGACATTATGCTGTACTGCTTGGCATTCACGCTCGAAGCTCCGCTACGAAATATTTCGTTGACAATTTGAGGACAGTAAAGTGGATTCGAAAAGAGTTGGATGAGTCCAGTGGATCTTATGAATTGTCTGTAGCTTGAAATACTCACTGTGATCGTTCGGATAAGGAAGGAACTCCCGAATTAATTCCTCTGGTCCAAGCCGTAATTGACAAAGATCCCAGCAAGTCAATCAGGTAAATAGCCAGGGACATGACAGTGTCTGGATTTCTTATCAGGCAGTAGACATTTTTTTTTCGTTTAAAGGGTCAATTTTTTATCACAAGCTATGAAGGATAAGAAAACAGACTACACTGCAAAATTTCATCAAACTCAAGCACCCCCTTCAACCGAACATTATTTGCTTTTTCTCAATAACAAAAAAATTCAGTCAGGATCAGATGGTTAATCTACAGAACAACAGGAGGTTTGCTCTGTCTCTCTACATAATATGTATCACTAGTGATGAAAAGCAAAGACACTGTCCACATCGCGGTGTTTGGGGTGGTCACTATGTTGTATATTGAATATATTTAAAAGAAGGTGAAAACGGAAATAGGGTCTTCCGGTTGGATCGAGGCAGGGAGAAGACGAAAAGAGTAACAAAGGACTTTTTCCGGGTAAAGCGAACAAAGAAAGATGGGTAACAATAAGTTCGGAAATAGATTTGTCCGCTGATAAAAATAACAAAAGAAAACGCGTAGGCGTTTGATATATATAAAAGGAAGTCAGGGATCCCAAGTCAGACAGGAGAGAGCGGACGGAGAACAAGTGAGCGACGGATGCTCACGGTCCACTTCAGCCAACGGCTGTGGGACCCACCAGCCACCCTCCACCTCACCAACGCTAGTCATCCCAGCAGCAATAGTAGTCATTGTCAGCACTTGCCACCCACCAACCGAGGAAAAGAAATAGACGCAAGTTTTTACAATACCCATGTGTTGTGATTTTATTAAGCTACTACACATACTTCGCCACGTGACCATATATACCCGCTATGTATACAGATGCACGAAGTAGGGCCGTGAATTTGAAGCCGCTATATAACGTATAGAATTTGATGCCAGTATGCAACAACTAGTGATGGTAACATTATGCCTTCATTCAACTTCCTGAAGCTCAACACAGAGACCCACATTAATTGCCTGGAGAAGGCAGTGCGGTTCTTGAGAAGGGTTTTCTGGAAGTCCCTACCGCTGGTAACAGGACTCTACGACATGTTATACAAGCAGAATAAAATATCTACGACCCCATTAGCCTTAAGATCTGGCCGCCTAACTTTCCAGATTGCAATCTCCTTGATTACACTGGTTTACAAAATAATATTTTTTGTCTGAGGCAAGAATGTTAATATCAAGAATGTTTTTTACTAATTTGGGTGTGCTGAATTCAATTTTATAAACAGTTTTGCTCTATCACCTCTAGTTTTCTGTCTTTTAAATAGTCATTTTAGTATATACAGAGTATATACGTGCTTATTTCAACAGTTACAGCAGCTTATTACAGAAAAAGAATATTGACGGAATAATTATACTTGGATGACACAATGTACACAATTCAGAGTACCGCAGACAGAAGTGTGTTTTCTTAGATGATCTGCTGTATGTTGCCTCCGGGATGTCACGCAAGAACATCCAGCAGAAGTCTCCCATCATGCCAGGGTTCCACTTGCCTTGGTAGTTTCTCTCCATCTTCGTAATGTCTTTGTGGAATCTTTCTCCGTGCTCATCGCTTACTGCTCCAATGTTTGGAAGGAAGAAGTTGAGGTGGGAATGGAGAAAATGAATTTTGAGTGACATTCAGCATCCCATATCCTCATAAGTCTTTAGCAAATTCTCAATACAGGCTTGGTAATTTGGTACGAGTGTGTTACCAAGGAAGCCACTACCGACTGACTTAAATTCTTCCCATGGTCTCAGTTTCCTGCATAATAACTAAAATAGAAGACATAAGTCACACAATATTAGAAATTAACCCTGAATGCATATACGCCTTTATGTACAGTATGTGTACAAAATGTACAGTATGCATATCTAAAAAAAACTAGAGGTGATGAGTAAAAACGGATTTCAAATCTGAATTCAGCACCCCCAAATTAGGTTAAAACAGCTATTTTTGTGCTTGCCTCAATTTCTTTGTAAACCAGTGTTATTATGTTTAGGTTGTGGTTGAGCGAGAGACAAACAAACTCTCTGCAATACCAAGGATAAGTCGAAGGCAAGCATAACAAAAGTAATCATCAATTTAAACAAGGAGACAGTTGGAAAAGCCAGCAAGCGATTTTATAGTCATCAAGAGGCTGTGGTTGAAGTCAAAAGCAATTTCTTTAAATGAATATAATCTATTGTATTCTAAGATATTTTGGTAAATATATCTGATAAAGTGAGATTTCAGTATAATCTTCATTTTTGCACAATTTAGACGCTTTACACACACACACATACACACGTGCACACACACGTGCACACACACACACACACGCATATATATATATATATATATAGAGAGAGATAGAGATAGAGATAGATAGAGAGAGAGAGAGAGAGAGAGAGAGAGTCATCCACAGACACCGTGTTTCGACGTATCAAGTCTCTTCAGTATGGTTACACATTACCTGGCTACTTCCAGCCGGGATGGAAACCCGATCGACTAATCATCAGCCAGGCCTCTGGATCACTCGGCCATCAACACCTTAAGACTGAGACGAGGATTTTAACTGATGAATACACGTATATATATATATATATATATATATATATATATATATATATGTGTGTGTGTGTGTGTGTGTGTGTGTGTGTATGTTTGTGTTAGTGTAAAGGCAGCCAGAGAGTGTTCAATCCGTGCATAAAAGTTTGGATCTTGAGAAATAAAACATCAAAAATCAACATTAAATGTCTTTGTATTTATCACTAAGAAATAAAACAAAAAAAAACAATAACACAGAAATGTACGACTCAGACGAGACGCGAGACAAGACGACCTAAATGAAGAGAGAGTTCAATCCGGCCAGAAGGTTAGAAAGAAAATAAGATGTTAATAAGGAAGAGTACTCTAGTTAAAATAATTTGATGAGAATCGGGTGCTCTAAGATGCAAAATTATCGGCGTGTATTGCATGTGGCCGAAGCAACTCAAGCTATGTAGATACCTGTTGTGATTATTAGTTCACTGGTTGTTCGTGCACTGACACGTGCATTATTTCACCCCATGGGTTATTTGAAAGTCACTCAGATTAACGGATAGGGTGGTCTAATTTTGGAACTTATACTTTACTATTTTGAACTGGGTAATAACGCCAGGTAAAATATTTTTGTGTCAAAAGAGAAGTCGCTGTTGATCAGTAGAGTAACCAGATGGTTCAAGAAATTCCCGGGCCATGTTCCAAGTAATAGATCCAGCAAGTACCACACGGAGAATATCAGGCGAGATCGGCATCACACAGTTCAGTGTGGTTTGTCACACTCACTACGTCGGCAAAAGCATCTTTATCTGACGAATTTTACTTCATGTTACCAAAATACTGCAAAATTTTAAACTCACCCTAGGATAACTGTAATATTATAAACAAAAGTAATAGAATACCATTGAAAATTATACAAATGAAATGATAGGCTAATCCACAAATGTTTGATCATAAAATTATTGGACTTTAACAAAGTTAAAATTTACATTAAAAATACCCATTAATCATCAACGCACGAGTATTTTGTTGTTTGCACTGGTCGTTTTTTCTTATCTCAGAGCGGTTATTTTTTCACCGATGATATCCTCAAGGTTTCCTCCGTTTATAAGATATGATAGTATACTACATATGAAAATGACTGATATTAATATAAATAAATTCAAAAATCCAGAAACATTTCCCGCGGAGACTCACTATAGCCATTACAATTCGTTATAGAAATTATGCCAATAAATAAGATTAGAATTTTCAACCCACATATAGGAATGGAATTTGAAATTGAAAAATGATTAATGTTTACACGAAGTGAAAAGAAAATCAAAAGGAATAAAACTGTTTAATCCTGTAAAAATGAGAACATTAGGAGGGAAATAAATACCTGGAGTATTAGAAGTGATTAGCATCACGCAAATGAAGATGAAAGAATAAGTAAGAAAGAAATAATAATAATAATAATAATAATAATAATAATAATAATAATAATAATAATAATTAACAAAGACTAGAAAACAAAAATGGGAAGAAAAACAATTATACGGACGCTTCAAATGACAAATCGGAGAGGTTGCACATGAAAAAACCTGGAGGTGGTTAAGAAAAGCAAACCTTAAGAGAGAAACTGAATCACTAATAATTGCTGCACATAAGGACAAACTATATCAAAGCGAAAATTGATAAGAACCAACAAAATAGTAAATGTAGACTATGCGGTAATAGAGATGATACTGTAAACCATGTACTATGCGAATGTAGCAAACTAGCACAACGGAAGTACAAAACTAGACACGACTGGGTTGGGAGGATGATCCACTGGGAATTATACAAAAAATTAAATTTTGACCATACAACAAAATGGTATATGCATAACCAGAATATATTCTTGGGAACGAAACGCATAAAATTCTCTAGGACTTTGAAATAAAAACGGATTACCTTATCCCAGCGAGAAGACCAGACCTAGTGTTGATTAATAAAAAAGGAAAATAGAGATACTCAGATATATGAACCATAGAACAAGGAAATTGATCACGATACACAAGCCTTACATTCGAAAGATGACATCGATATACTAAGTGATAAGAAATGTAGGAGGCAAGTGACTCACCAGCAATTTAGGGACACTAAGAATGCATATACAAATTCAAAGAAAAGTTGATTACAGTAGCCAGTAACAGTAATAACTAATAACTGAAAATTTAGAAAACAAAAATAGGAAGAAAAACAAATGTATGGATACTTCAAGTAAGAAACCAAGGACGTTGCTATGGAGACTACATAATGATAATACACGTAGGCTAAAAGGTGATAGAGATGAAAGATTTAATCACACAATAAGTCAATGCAAAAATTTGGTACTAAATCAATACAAGATGGAGCATGACTGTGTAGGAAAGGTGATTCACTTGAAATTCTGACAAATGGGATATGTACAAACTAGAATCTGCCCTAAAAGATCAAACGCATAGAATTCTCTCGGACTTTGAGAAACAAACAGATCACCACATTCTGGTCAGAAAACCAGACACAGAATTAATTATCAAGAAGAAACGGACTTGTCATCTATTGGATTTTACCGTTCTAACAGACCACAGAGGGGAAATAAAAGAAAGCGAAAAAACTGTAAAAATGACAAATCATTTCAAGAGAGCTGAAAAGGTTGTGAAAAATGTGACGGTAATGCCAATCCTAGTTGGAATCCTTGGAACAGTCTACAAGAACCTGGAAAATAGTGTGGGGGAACTGGAGAACTGACCAAAAATCGAGACCACCCTGTACATGGCATTGATGAAATCAGCTAGGATATTTAATGAGTCATGATGATCTTGGCTAAAAATATTTTTAAAAATAGCGTGAAAGATTTGCAAGGAGTAGACTAATTAGATATGGACAGCAAGAGTCCTGTTTAAGTAGGCTAAAATAATCGGTTGTTTTGATTGGCTTTCATATCCCTATCCTAATCAACATATGTGGCATTACAATTTCTAAACATTTGTTATATGTCAATAACCATAGCTCATTTGAAACTATGAGTGTTGGTCATCAGTGACGCACACTCTATAATGATCAAACTGAGTTCCAAGCATAATTCTTGTTTCCAAAACTCAAAATTCATTTCAATGGTAAGATTTGAGGATGTTGATGATTTCTAAAAATAAACAATATAGAGTAGGGCCGGGTTAGCTCAGTCGGTAGAGCGTTCGGCTAGAAACCACAATGTCCTAGTTCGATACCCGCCCTCGCCAACTCAGCGTATGAATAGCACAGGGATCTGTGCGGTAAAGTAAGGAGCTGATGGCAGGTGTGGCGCTCCACCTCAGACGCTAAAATAATCTCCTTGGTCTAGTGCTAGTGAAAAGGAGATAGACTCCCTCGCTGCATGGATGATACCGATATTAGACCGCCCCGACGACTTTACTTTTATACGCCATATGTTAAGTGGAAGTTCATAGGTGTCCCGGTCAATTGGAAATTTGCTGGAAAAAATATTGAAATCCAGGGGAACAATTTGAAGAAAATTAACCATTTATTCTGTGTTCATTTCGGTCTTAGTAAATACAGTTTCATTCACGGTTCTTTTCTTTTAACACACCCTGCATATCTTGCATGAGAAAAAGAAAACATGGACTGAGGATGCTGGAGACAGCGAAACAAAAAATGTGAAATGTAAGAAGATGAAGAAGAATTTAGGAGAATGAAAAAAGAAAGAAAGAAACAAACAAACAAACAAAAAGGGACAGATGATAAAATCTGTTATTGAAATAGGAGCGTAAGAAAAATGGTAAAAACGCGATGGAGAAGATTAGGGAGGAAGACAGTAAAAGAGAAATGGTTGAATATTTGAATCATTGACAAGAAGCAAAGTAAAATTATAAGAACTTTGGAAAAGAAAGAATATTATATCGAATGAGTGAAGAGAATTAGAGACAAGGAAAGAAAGAAACGAAAGAAAGAGACAGAAAGAAAGAAGGGGGAATAGAAAGACAGAGGCAAGTAGATCTAAGGAGCTACATGGAGGGAGAGAGAGAAAGATAAGAGTAGGGGAGTGAGAGAGAGAGAGAGAGAGAGAGAGAGAGAGAGTTACAAAAAGAAATAAGGAAAGAGAAAAAAGATCAATACAAAGAGATATAAAAATGAGACCTAATTGAAAAAAAAAAGAAGTAAAGAGAAGAAAAATACGATGTGAAAACATAGACGAAAAGGACGTTACATGAAATGATGGAGGAAAAATTGACTGGTTTTGCGAAGGGTGGCGTTTAGTAATAAAAATTGCGTTGGAACAGGCGACAGTTACTGCAGCCTTCTCGCCTGCACTGATGCCCCAGATAGCAGCGAGGGAACGTGTCTGTTCGCACCATTGACTGCTCTTAGCCTTTCCCGATATATTATGGGGACCCGGCCATTAGATGGATAAGGAAGGTTCACTTCTATTCGAGGTGAGGGTGAATTTGGAGTGGATAACAAAGGTTGGGTCTGGTTGGTGTATCTCTTATCACGAAACTCGGCTCTGCTTGAAGCGATTCCGTAGGACTGTTTTATGGTCGACAATTCGGACATAAATTGTCTTTTTAGTCGTGAGGGGTTAAGCTATTTAAGAAAAAGATGAGTAAAATCGCCATAGCTTCAAGTCAACCATATTCCCCCACACACACACACTCTCTCTCTCTCAATCGTTTTGTTCTCTCTCTCTCTCTCTCTCTCTCTCTCTCTCTCTCTCTCTCTCTCTTTTCTTTCTTCCTTCCCTCTTTTATATATACCTATGCCTTTGCTAGTGTTTATCTGAATTTGTGAACACTACCGTACAAGTCGTCAGAGAATTAATAATGTCCGATAGGGTCCTCTTGAAAAGCAATCACTGAAATAGACAAATGTGTGTCAGATTGACCGTACTCAATATCTAAACGGCTATCCAGATGTCGGAGGTCTACAAACTTTCTAGGAGATTTCAAGAAATTATGGAAAATCACGATTTCCCACAAATCTAAAGAGAGGAAAAAAATTGGATAATGGTCATTTTTTTTTAAAGAATTTGTTGTTCGCTGTAAGACAGCCATGAACAAACTGCGACTCACTTTCTGCTTGACACGGCTAATTTCATGAGTAAAGTTACGTTCAAAATAATTACGTTAAAATCGTTGCGGTGAGGAATATTAATTAACGAAAAATTCGACTACGTTTTTATTTACCATCAGATTTTCATTAAATGAATATATTGGAAGGAAAAATCGGTTTTAATTTATTTATGTTGCAATATACTTTATAAATTGTTGGTGGAACAGTTATTTGTAGAAACTATTTATCCTTGAAAAAAATGGATGTTTTGTTGAATTTCTATCAGATATTTTTGTTAAAAAGAAAGAAATATATTTATTTATACATTACATTAAAAAAAAACAAAAAACAAAAAAAAAAACACACACGCACACACACAACAAATAATTACTGTATTAATGTGTGGTGGATTATCACTGATTAGGACTGAGCTTATTCTAGTAAAATTAAATTAAAAGTTTAAAGTGAATAGTTTTAATAAAAATTTGATTCACAGATGATTTCATTTTTTCTTCGATACTCGGATCATATTTATATAATATACATTGATTTTTCAAGTATTCATTTATCTTCTTATAGTTATTCCGTAATGTATTACGGCAGCAGTGTTTGTTAATCCAATGATATCAGTGATAATATTATAGCAAGTCTTCAATTTCTCATAGAAAAGATATTTATTACCAAAGAGAAAAAAATCACCATTTCTAAGGCAGATGTTTACACATATAGTCTTCTGTAGTTAAAATGGCTGAGATAACCTCAACAAAAGATTACCTTGATTCTGTTTTAGCAGTGCGGCTCACCTGACTATGAACCATGTATCATGCAACCCGCTTCTCAAAAAAGATTGTCCATGTCTGGTCTAAGTGAACTTCATGAGGTTTTCTTTATTTATTGATATATTGGTTTCATTTTTTAACCGCATATCAACTCTGTGATTTGATGCAGGAATTTAATTTATTTGTAAATCCTTAATGAAAATCAAAACTATATTTTTCAGCGTTCCATTGCAATTATTTCCTATTGCACTTTTTATTTAATAATAATTGTTAAGTTTTTAAATGCCATCCATGGCCAGTTGAAAAGGACTTAAGGTAAGTAAGTCCTGAGTTATTGAATACTTTGGTAAGTGAATAAGTCCTATCCTGCGTAGTGTTAAAGGTCCAGTGATTTAATCAATCCTATGTCCGTCGTTCACGAAAGTCAAAGTAGTTATGAGTAGCTATGACCAGTACAGCTGGTATAAGTATTATATCAACAGCAGAGTACTGCCAGCGATTGGCCAAGAGTATGATCACATGGTTCTTGCCGAGTCTATAAGTAGAATTGGGCTTTTAACACACGCCTTATATAAAAAAATCTCAATAATAAAAAAATAATAATAATAATAATATATGGAAAATACTGACACACAGATAAAGAAGAGAACTACTACTCACTTAATTGCCACGGATTATTCCCGGAAGAACAAAAAGGATGTCGCAAGGAAACAAGAGGAACTAATGACCTACTATACATAGATCAGAGCATTCTTAAAAAAATAAGAACAAGAAAAATATTTAGCCATGGAATGTGTTGATTATAGAAAGGCCTATGACAAACTTAGATAATCGAGTATTTAAAGATGTACAAAATATCAGATGAAAATAAAATTCATCAATAAAATCATGGAAAAGTATAATTGACAGCGGGAGGACAGATTTTAGCAAAGGTGAAAATACAAAGGGGAATCCCTATCACCATTGCTATTTGTCATAACAATGGTGCCACTCAACCACATAATTAAGAAATGTACAGCGGGATACAAATTTACTAAATCACGGGAAAAATAAATCATCTTATATATGTGGACGACATCAAGACTTTTGCCAAAATTGAACAAGAGTTAGAAACCCTTATACAAACTATAAGAATATACAGTCAAGATATAGGGATGGAGTTCGGCATCGACAAGTGCGCCATTTTAGTGATGAAAAAAGGGAAAAACGAAAGGGCAAATGGAAGAAGAAATTAGGACACTTGGCGAAAAAGAGAAATATAAATAGCCGGGAATATTAGAAGTAGACACAATCAAGCAAACAGAAAGAAAAGAAAAAGTAAGAAAGGAATCCTTCAGAAGAAGAAGAAAGGTTCTAGAAACCAAGTTGTGTAGCAGGAATCTTATCAAAGGAATAAACACGTGGACTGTCCCTCTCGTAAGATACTCGTGACCATTTTTAACAAGAGAGGAGCTCCGGCAGATGGACCAAAGGACAAGAAAACTCATGGCCATGCACAAAGCATTACGACATAGACTGACTATATGTGCCAAGAAACAAAGGGAGAATGGGTCTCGCCAATATTGAAGTTAGTGTAGATACGACAATCCGAGTACTTGACGAATAGTAAGGGATGATTAATTGAAGAAGCCAGTAAAAGCAATTGCAACATATTGACAAGCAGAAATACATCAAAAACTAAAAATAGAAACAGACCCTAAAGCTCTGGAAAAGAATTTGGGTGAATTAGAAATCAGAGGAAGAATCGAGACCATCCAAACTACAGCATTGTTGGATCGGCAGGATATTCAGAAGAATCATGGAGACCTGAGGACACTTGCTACCACTCAGGCTCCAGTGAACCACCGGCTACGACAGGTGTGAAACAATAATAATAATAATAATAATAATAATAATAATCTTATTATAATGGAGATTGTGCGTTTGTCTGTAAGCGAAACTATATAACTACTCAAGTCCCAATTCCTTAGTTGTTTATGTCATATTCTGCGTGATTTTATCATTTAAACCTCAATTAATAATAAAATTATTCTACATTATTAAAACCGTTTGTCTAATCTACATACTAATAACATGCAATTTTATTTATATATACAACTAAATAGCGGCTCACTGTGTGAACGGAAAAGCTAATTTGCATATCAATGTTAAAAAATTGATTTTGATAAATAAATATTAATAATATTAATATCATTGATTTCTAATAGCTTGGTTTTATCTTGATGAATATGAGCAAAAACCTCGGGGACAAATCCTATGAAAAATTCATTAACAAGAAGAACTGTAATTTTATTCTTTACTTCCTAATTTAACTAAATAGTTAAATCAGGAAAAATTAATTCTGAAGACGGGAGTGATGGAAAATGATGGAAGAGTTAGTTTCAACGTTGTTCTATTTTTTGATTATACTCCACTCTGTTTCAAATCATTTTATCTGCATTCTTATTTAGTTTCATTTATGTTTCTGATTTGATAAAATATTTTATTACATCAAAACTAAAATACTTGCAACCGCATGATGCATATACAGAGTGTTCGGGATAAATTTGACATACTTATATTTTTCTCCGTAGGTTGGAGGTATTGACGCAGACTATGCATCATTTAAAAGCTTGGACCCTTCTACATTCATATACATGATGACAGATATACTGAATGACAGGAACCCACCTGAATCATGGAAGAGAATAACTTGTATCATGATGATCTGCGTCGGCCATTAAAACAACATAACAGACGATCCGATTGCGTTTGTACAGAAAATCTGTAGAAATAAGTGTTGGAGGACCCTGGCATTGGAATTCGGGATTTGTCACGTGAATTGAATGTTTCAGCCTCTACCATGAAGCTTGCTCTCAATGAAAACATTCGCTACTACTCATACAAGCGCCGCAGAGATTAACTGCTCCTAGAAAAGGCCCGTAAAATCTTCTAACAAAGGTGAAGAAACTTCTGAGCAAAGTGAAATATCCTGCTGAACCACAAAACAATCTATTTTTTTTCCGATGAGAAAAACATTTGTCAAGATCAAAAGCACAACACACAGAATAACAGATCGCTTGCATCCAGTCCAAAGGACACTCCTCGTGTCATGCAGACTAAATTTCACCAAATTGTGATAGTTTTCGGATGTGTGTCCTCTCAGGGTGATTCGATGCCTCCGCATTTTTTCAGAGAGGCTTTCAGGTTGAATTCAGATACCTACGTGGAGTTGCTAAACACTGTACTCAAGTCCTTGACAACAAGGGTAGCCAATGGTAGGCTATATGTATGGCAACAGGATTCGGTCCCCTGATACACCTCTGGGAAAAGTTTTAAAAAATGGTTGTCGGCGAATTTTTACGACTACACCAGTCCCAATGTTTGGCCTCCGAACTCCCCAGATCTTAACCCCATAGATTATGATGTATGTGGCACTGTTGAGAAAGACACTAATCGCCGTGCCAATACTACAAAAGCTCAGTTAATCGACAGAATTAAAGTAGTTTTTGAGACTCTTCCCAGGGAAACTGTAATATCAGCTTGCTTCAGGTTTTGGAGCAGGATTGAGGCTGTGATCGAAGCTAATCGCGGTTATTCTGAGTGAAACTTGTTGAGAGTTGTGTAATTTCCGTGCCTGGTGAATTTCTTTACAATCCCTTAAATTTTCTAATTATCCAGCACTTTTTCTTAATAATAATAATTTACTTGCACAGATATTTGGTTACAATCATTGATTGGTTGATTAATTTTACGGTATGTCAACCCATGTAGGCTTATTTTATTGAGTTTATACCATCGCGTTTATTGTATATATATATATATATATATATATATATATATATATATATATATATTTGTGTAGTTCTTTCTTGCGTTATAAAATATCAAATTTTGCCGTCTACGGCCGTTTCAGTGTAAACGCGTGCATGGTTTTTGACAGTAAGTTTATATTCATCAACAGGTTTGACTGCCAGGAAAGGTTAAAATAGATTGAAACAAATACAATTTAACTGATATGTATATGAAACAATATACCAAAACATATCAGGGACCGAGGGTCCATTATAACTTCGTTGTAGACTTACTATAACTTAAGCTTGTCTTAAATTGCTATGTAGTTGACATTTTTCTAATAGATATATTATTTAATGAAGAAATAATGCCAATAAGAGTAGACATTACGTTTAAGTAAAATCTTGGTATACTATGAGAATGAAATTACTGTTAACATGTGTTACAAAGAAAATACATATAATAAAATTGGCTGAAAGAAAAGACACAAAATATATTTGATCGGAGATAAGGAAGACGAAAATCGTTATCATGATGGTTCAAATTATGAGATTCCTGAGAAGGTAAAGTTTTATTTCGGATAAAGGGGAAACATTGGGTGTTGTGCGAGGGATAAAATTCTAAATGTGTACCCTAATAGACAAAAGGTCGCTAGGGGAGATAAAAAAGGAATCAAATATCTTCCTTAAATAAGAAGCCTCTGAAATTAGTAGACCCTTTCACATACCTCGGTAACAACATCTCGTCAACGGAAAGTGATGTCAACTTACGCATTCCTAAGGCGTGGACTACTATTAACAAACTAACGACCATATAGTAATCTAATATATCTGAACAGTAATACGGGAATTCCTCTGAGCTGTTGCCGTGTCAGTACAGTTTGGGCTGTCACTAAACGTGTTGTATACCCTTCTTTACTTCTTACTTTCTTCTATTCTTCTTCTGTTCTTCTAGAGTCTTTGACATCTTAAGTTCTCTTCTAGCATCTCTTCTTCGTCTTGGTGGTCGGTCGCACTTAACTCATTTCTTCTAGATCAGTCTTGTTACCAAGACATTCATCAACCACAAAACTGTGTTATTTTCATAAGCTTTTTATTTACTTAACTAAACATTTCATGTAACTAAATATCTGACTAACATAGCGTGCGTATGCAGTGAGTTTCAGTTAAGGCAGGACATCTCTGCCCGACGTCAAACTGAAACTGAGGACTCAACCAGGTCCCACATGACTTCACGTATTTCGCGGGCTTTCTGTACTATTCCATGGAAAGTCCCGCCCGTGATATGAAAAGGGACATCCCTTTAGAAATACAGGGGATTGACAATAATCTTATGCAACTGCATAGATTATGTAACAAACGTTTGGCAAAAAAGCTCGATAGGAACTGCACAAAAGGCTGCGTACTGTTTTAAATGGTTATGCTTCTAATTTTATATCTGTTATAATTAAATAAAAACAAGCATTACTTTTTACCAATCTTCGTATATATAGGAAATAAAGCACAAATATCAAAACTAGATATTACAAATAATCGTTTCACGTTTCCATCATCCTCAGGTAATATTACGTTATGAAAAAACTCATTCTTACATGTTGAACTAGAAAATACGTAAATTTTATTTCATTATTGTGGGGAAAAACACAATAAAAAGTTATTTCCATCACAAAATTTAGGTAGAATATCTGATTTTTTAAATTTCAAATCGTTTATTGAATTTCAAAGTTTTGAGTTGTTCTTAATTAAACTGAAAATGTGTGGACATGGAAGATATTATAAGAGGAATTTAAGAACAATGGAAAGATTACTGGAATAAGCATTTTTGAATGCTGAGAACTTTCTCATTCAATTCTGTCTTGGTAAATACAATTTTAGTCTCGACACATTTTAAGCATAGCTCGGATTGGTATGTATGTATTTACTCAACACTCTGCCATGGGCACGATGGGACACAAGGTCAATTTTTAAGCGGTTTAATGCTTTGAATTCAGTTTTCCTTCTTATAGACTGGTTGACAGAGCAGTTTTCCCTATAATTTACTCATGGCTGGGCGGAGAACAGATATTTTCATGCCTTTCCCAAGAGCATTTGCGTGAGTATAACGCAAACAGTCTGGTGCAAGATTTGAACTTATTTAATAAAATTGTTGAGTTGCTGTATCCTTATGTGAAGCGACAATGAAAAATATCAGAAAATAAATACAAGGAAATTTAATTTTGAGATGATAAGAACGAAAGAAAAAAGAAAGAAAGAAATAAGGAAATAAATAAAAAAATAAGTTAAAGAAGAAAAAAATAAGGTCAGAATAACGCTCCAAAATAATAAAGACGAATTGATGGAAGAAAAAAAGAGAAAAGTGACGAAAAATTATTTTAAAAGAACGAAAAGAAACAAGCAAAGCAGAAGAGGTAACCTGTGCCAAAAATAAAATGAAATAAATGAATTTAAAAAAAATAACGACAGAAATTTTGCAATATGAAATAACTAATAAAGTAAAATAAATTTAATGGAAATTGAACATTTGAATAAATGCCACAAAAACTAAAAACAATGCTATGTTTTTTAAATATATGTAGGATGGGTTTTTTTCTTTGTTTTTGTTTTTTTTTTGTTTTTTTTGCTTGTATCTTCTTTATTTCCACTTTTTAAATAATGACATTCTGTGCCATATTTCTTTTATCTAAGAAATCAATCTACAGAGACGGCGAGAAAACAGTAGTTTCTTGTGAATTTTTAAGTGAGAAGGGGAACGCAATCGGGAAAAGCCAAATCACTCATCGTTGTTTATAGCATCCACTTTTATTTGAATCGATTACATCTAACTGCTTTTCAATCCGATTTTTTTTCCTTCATGGATATTTTTTATCTGAATTATTTTTCATAGATTTTCTTGCTTTTTTATGAGACTGTCTTTTTCTTATTCCTGTTGTTATTTTCACATACTTACGTTTGATTTATCTTATTCTGTTTCTTGGCATCATCCAAGACATTTTGAACGGCTGAAAAATGAATTCTGCGTCATCCTCGCAGCCAATGATTGTGGCATCCATTAAAGATATGGTTTTCAGTGATTTTGCTGGTTAGAGTATAAGACTGATAGTGTCGTATGCTGTCAGATTATTCCGCTCATTATTTTACCCTTAAATGTCTTAATTCCTCGCTTGATTCCCCGCCACCAAACTTACACTTACACACGAAAGACGTACATTGGAGCTTCTCTTTGACAGTCGACAGACTTGTGAGTCATCTTAATTGAAAAACTGCAAGTAATCTGAAGCCTAATTGAATTTAGAATAATAAAAAAACAGGAAAAATAATGATTTTAGGCAGATTTTTATTTGATAAAGCATGTAAATTCTGGTGGGTAATTATTACTATGTAATGTCCTTAGTGAAGAACAAAACCAGCAATATTTGTGTTGCTATTCATAGCACCCCACTCAGTAAAAATAGTGAAATTAGAGATGAGATCATTATAGACAGTGAATAAAAAGTTATTTTAGAAAGTACAATGTAAGCGTGGTCCCTAACAAGCGTGTATAACGTAACGGTTCGCAGGAAATGGATTCGGCGACCCAATTTCAAACCCTGTCCAAAGCCCTTTGCACTTCATTTTGCCCTAATATCTTTGAGGAAGGATTTGAATCTGTCTGTTCTTTCCCTGCTATGTATAAATAGTAGCGTATACAAGGTTCGTCAGCTTTAGTATAAACCCTAGAAATAAATCGGAAATTATATGGAATGGTATTCACCCGAAATTTTCAAAAAGGTAAAGAGTGAAATAACTGAAGACCAATGCTATGGGGAGTGTAAAGTTTATCGACGTAAGAAATGGATTTAGTGACGCAAGTCTAAGACCAAGGCAAGACTGTGTGCGTTTTCTTTTACACTAATTCCCTTTGGAAATGTATGAATCTATCTCTTCCCCGCATAGTTACGGGTAAATAGTGAGAAAAACAGGGTTCTCTGGCCTTAGTACGGCAATCAGCCTAGGCGAAGAAAAACTCTGAATTCAAAACCAGCTGTACACTTTGTGTCACATCCAGCCCCTTGTAGAGGAATTAGATAAATACACATAGGCCAATACTTGCAATTGAAAAATAATTTTTGTTCCTTATTTGTTGTTAGAATCACAAATTCTCCAAATATTTTTTCAAAATATAGAAAACAAACACATTTTGGTAATCAATAACTACAGGATCCATAAATCCGTAGGATTCACATTATAGCAGACCTTTAAGATGCTTTAATTTAAGTGACGGTTCTAATTAATATTTAATACCTATCTCCATTGATAACAAGAATTTGCATAATTAAAAAAAGAATGACATTCATTGCGAACGAAGAATCCACATTATTTAGTTAACATTTCTCTGGAAATGTATTTATTCTTTAAGTTTGAGCATTTTAAGTGCTAAGATGTGCCGTAACTACTGGGTACAATTATTTGATATACAGAGAACTTTAGTTATAGAAAAGGAATAATCAAATTTATAGGGAGTGAATCTTTAACTTTACAATTTTGAAATCTAAGCAAACCTGGGAAAGCTATATAATAGTGTCTAGACGTCAAGAAAAACCAGAGACAATGCACCATTTTTCAAAGACTTAACACCCTATGACTTTTTCTTATTCTCTAAACTGAAAATTCTTATCGTTAAGATGTATATTGAGACTTGAGAACGAAGAAAGTATCAACTGAAATAAGATGACGTAGAGTCACAAAGAGTTTTAGAAATGATTTGGTTATTCACAGAATTAATTATAATGAATATCAATGGGATTATTTTGAAGAAAATTATCATTTCATTCTTTGTTAACTGTGCCGAAATAGCTTCTAATAAGAATGTTCTCTGGGGGGCACAGTTAATTCCGACTCTTTTACTCTCCCAACTGACCAAGTGTTCAGTCTGAAACAATCTCTCCCAGCAAAACTACACTCTTCTCACCAATACTATCAAATATCTTTTCTCTCGTCCACACGTCACAACAGCCAAAATGCTACTGCAAGCTTTCTCCCAGGTTTGTGAGGGCTGGTCATTAAATACACAATTACAATGTTCATCCGGGCTCCTAACTCTGACTTGCCCGTGCAGCACGTGTGACATTAATCAGCACGCGTCAATCCTTCACATCCGGGCCACTCTGGACAGTTTAGTAATTCACATGCGTCAGGCCACGAATCACGATCAGGAGAATGTGAGTTCAATCTCCCCACTCGCCTCTGATCTTATTCCGCATGCCAAACACAGTCGTGCACGCTTCGGACTACTACGTTCGTGGTTTCTCTTGCCACAAATACAAATTTAGTCTCGATGTTTTTTTTACATTTTGAAGAAAATTAACTTTTCGTTCAATGCTCATTTTGTTGTATACCCTTTCTTTTCTTACTTCTATTATTCTTCTGCTCATCTTTGGTATCTTACGTTCTTCTTCTAGCGTCTCTTCTAACGTCTCTGTTTTTGCTGGTTGGTCTTCCTTGATTCATTTCTTCCTCTAGGTCAGTCTTGTTGCCAAGACATTCATCAACCACAAAACCATATTATTTATGTAAACTTTTATTTACTTAACTAAACATATTTCTCTAACTAAACACTACGCGCGTGTGCAAGGGAGCTCCAGCTAAAGCAGTACACTTCTCTGCCTGACGTCCAAGCTGAAACTGTGAGCCAACCAGGTCCCACGTGACTTCACGTATCTCGCGGGATTTCTGTAATATTCCATGGAAAGTCCCGCCCGTGATATGAAAAGGGGCCATCCCTTCAGAAATACAGGGTATTGACAATAATATATGCATAGATTATGTAACAATTTGTCTCTTGTAAATACTTCAGTCTCGATACTTCTTGAACACAATGTGTATTTTCGAGAAGATGAATGGTTCGTTTCTGTTTTGGTAAATGTATCATCAGGTTTTTGAATACATCTCGTATTTTGAAGAAGATTAACGCTTCCTCCATTGCTCATTTCTGTTTTGGCAAATGCAACTCGAATCTTTTTGAGAGCACCTTGTATGTTATTGTCATGCATCTGGAATGAGAAGCTTTATACTATATAATGATTATCTATATGTGCGTTATTGAAATAGAATATGCTACTATATGCGCCAGTATAAATGTCTATGTGCATAAAACTTGCTTCTATATTTATATGCGAATGTATATCTAATGTTTTTACTTACCATTACGTGTGTTTAAATGTTCAGTAGTAAACGTGTGAGTGTTCTGCGTAAGTTACTTCTGCCTGTCCTTTCGTTTAGGTAAGTAATGTTAAAGTACTTGTACCTTTTTCACGTATGTGAATGAGTGAGCAGTCGTATTCTGATTCAATTTAAGTGAAGCGAACCAGTTGTGTGCGGAGTAATAACAACTTAACGACGGACATATTTCAAATTCGCCAACATGCCGAACGATTTCGATGACAGGTTCAACTCTAAATTGTATGTCCAACCAGCGGGCCCAAGTAACTTAGCGAGGGCGTAAAAGCAAAAAGAAACAAAAATAAAGGAAGACCCATTAAATAGATGCACTTATATGTTTCCTCGGTCGCTGCTCACAAGCGAAAACTAATGATAAGTAATGATGATGATATGAGCAGACAGGAAAAATAAGCCGCACAGTATTGAATGTATTTACACGTAAACTTACTTCAAATGTCCAACTTAATGAGAAACGTTCTGGATATTTTTCTTTTTTTTTAATGGGGATTTTACAAGCTTATAAATTCACTGTATTTTTATTTGTTTAAACCTGGACCGTGTTGGCGATTTTTAGATATACCGAAAACAAAGTCAACCTAGAAAGTTATAAGACTGATTTTTAAATATTCAGGTTGGCAACCCTAATTGATTGATGTGATTAATTTACGTCGTCATTGGGGCGGCCTAATGTCGGTATCAGCCATGCACCGAGGGAGTATATCCCCTTTTCACTAGTGCTAGACCAAGGAGATTATTTTAGCGTCTGAGGTGGAGCGCCACACCTACAATCAGCTCCTTATTTTACCGCACAGATCCCTGTGCTACTCATACGCTGAGTTGGCGAGGGCGGGTATCGAACTAAGAACCTTGTGGTTTCTAGCCGAACATTCTACCGACTGAGCTAACCCGGCCCCTAATGACATGAAAATCTGTCTAAAGTTAGGGAATTGCCTTCATTGTATGTTCATGTTTACATTTTTGTGAAGTTGTTTCTTAAGAGTGAACTTTGGATTAATGGCAATGAAGGAGTATTCCACACTCCTCAGATCTCTGGAATCTGAGCCTCGCCATCACATGCAGTTTTTTGTTCTGCCCAGAAATCAGCAAATCAATTTTGATTTTATCAGTTACTAATATTTGCTTATATCTATATAGCCTTCTGTTTCTAAATAGTCACTTAAGTTTTGAACAGGATCATCACCGCTTAACGATTATGGTCTGGCAGCTTATTTTCCCTGTACGGCTTATTTTTCCTGTCTGCTCATATCACCATCAGTCGGCGTGATTTAATCATAGGTCAGCAAAACAAGTTTACTAATCATTGAGTAAGCATACTATTTTATTTTATAAGCTTATCATGACCTAAAGCTACAGTTGAAGAGCACCCAGTGCAAATCGCGAATCTCTACTTTAGTAATAGCCTACTAGACGAGCTTAATCACTAGTTTAATAGGCTAAGCACTTATCTATCCCTGATTATAATAATTTATGTTACTGAAGAAATGCTGCTTTTAATGTACAAGACTTTTAATGTAACAAGTCTTGGATTTGTACACTATCACCCATAAAGTATCACGCCTCTATTTTTCATAGACAAATATTTTTTTACTTCAGTTCAACAATGGCCAAGAAATATTTTTTCATTATCTTAAATAGCTTCATACTGCCTCTGGCAAAATTATGAAATTAGCACATTTAGATAATGTTCACCTATTGTTGTTTAGCAGTAAACAAATTAATAACAGGTCAGAAAAAAACCTTTTTATTTAATAACTATATTCAGTAACACAGCACAACATACGAAAATTACTTTTAATAATTATAATAATTTCTTTTTTAAATTATGAAGCCAGAATGTTCATTCATTAAAGAAAATATTTTGCGTCTTATCTTTCATTAGATTATCTACCGCTAAATAAAACCTTTAAGTTAACATCTTCTAAGTGTGTCAATTCCATAATTCTTCATCTGAGTAGTATTTATTAATTATTTAAATTATAAACACATATTCATTGACCATTGCTGTAGAATTTAGTCATAAATAACACAAGATAATATCCGTTTTAATTGTGCAATATTTAACTAGAAATAATTAAATATTTGGTTCGGAAGAAAATTAACTTTCTCTAAATATGGTAATGATACTCTCATTTATGGGTGATAATATATAGTTATTTACTAATATTAGATTAGTTAGCGGAGGGCTATATGTATGGAGCACCCAGTGAGAATCAAACTCACTATTAATTGTCTGCTAATCTAGCTTTCAAACCATTATACCACAACGAGTTAGGGTCCCATCTATGAGTTAAATTGATCAAAAATGAGTTTAAAAAATTGAGATTGGAAAAAATGATTATCCAGAATAAATAAAACAAAATGTCTTCGATATAAAATAACCTAGGGTTAATGCCGTAAAATCCAACCAGCCAGCCATTACACCATGTGTGGTACCGTAGGTGATACAATATAAGAAATATGAGCAATACGCCTTCATGCAAACCACTAACTCAAATTAGTTCCAGTGACAGATTTCCAAGATCGAAGTCATACAGTTGGTCCCCTGTTTCTTGGGGCCAGTCAGCCCTTTATTGGCAATCTGGTAAAAAGAAGACAAATATTAGAAATAAAATAAATGCCTTAACGTTTAAAAAGTCAAGTGAAAATAATCGCCACTTTAAGCGATTTGCGTTTGTCAGCCAGTGAACTAGATAAACAGAACAAAAGAGAAGTCGTTACCACTGCTGTATAGAAAGAAATACAGCATCTAATAGAGTTATTAGACTGTTCACAAGATGACTTCATCATGTGCTTTGTCATCCAGCCGTCACTAAGTACAACTCCACCTGATCACGGCGTCTGCTTCAAACATTCACAGATGCGCCCTACCCGTTTTAAGTTTCTGCCCTCTTTATTTTCTTACTTACACATTGGGAAGATATAAAACGCTTATTTTTTTCCAGCCTATTTTTTCTTTCTTTTTTTTTTTTTGCTTTCATTTTTTTTTTTTGCAGGAAAAAGGAAAAAGAAGTGCGTTCTTTTTAAGTTCTTTTTTTTATATATTTAAGTCTTTCCTAATGTTAGCCACACCTTCGTTTTTATAATGAATATTACAGAGAAGATTTGTAAAAGTTTTTTTTTCTGTGTATATCGTTTTACGCCTTTAATCTCTATCAGTCAGTATCCACTCTTCTTTTTTACTCTCCTATCATCTCAATCAATTGATTTCTTAATCGCATTTGCCACTCCTTATCTTACTTCCTTCTTAGAATTTTCACTTACTACTAGTTGGAAATTTCATGAGTGTCGATAACAAACTGATTACTTCAGCCCCTGCCCTCCTGTCGGTGGGGATTAGAATACGTTGACTGTATCCACTTTATTATATATATATATATATATATATATATATATATATATATTTACCAACTCCTCCGCACGAGCAGGATACGACACAAGGTCAGTTTCTTAAGCGGAGTTTAACAGGTTTGAATTCAAAGTTTTCCTTCTCCTAGACTGGTTACCTAGCCATGGTTAAAGAACCCAGTATACCCTGCTATTTACCCATAGCTGGAGGGAGAGCAGGATTCATACCTTTCTCAAGGGTATTAGCGCTAAGTGAAATGCAATCATCACGTCCAGGATTTAAACTCGGGGCGACGAGTCCATTTCCCATGACTTTAACCATTACACCACGCGTATCCACTTCATATAAGTAAGGATGTGTCCAAGGTATGACACTAGCCTGGATCTGGTGGTGAAGCTCCTGTTAGGTTTTCTTCTATAGGTCAAATTGATCTGTTTGCAAATCATTTTTATTAGATAGGAATACTTAATATCATTTAACGTTTTCTTTTTAGAAAAGCTCTTTAGAAACTACCCAAAAAGTGGAAATATAAATGTACAATGTACGCAATTCCATAACCTCTTGCATAAAATAATCCCTCGGGTTGGCATGCTATTAAAATCAATCATTTCGTGTCTCTGCTTTTCTATTACCATTTTTCCTATTCTTCTTTATCCAGTCCTATGATCGTTGCTTGTTCATAATTTATTATAAATATCTACAAACATGGATTAGTTTCATAAGCATAAACGAATAAAAAATGCATACATATTTTCTACTTGATTCACTATTCTATCCCCCTTTGCGATAATGTTAAAATATATAAACTATTAAAATACTCGTTAGATTTGTATGTATTATATAAATACAAATCTAACGAGTATTTAGTAGTATATATATTTTGAACTCTCGCACAGTACGAATGACACATCATAATGATATCTTTATATACTTAAAATTCTTTTAGAGAATAAAGCAATTTCCAGTGAAGTATGCAACTGAAACTCGTTTCTGGATTCTCGCTCCACGGTATAAATTATTTTTAATCATTTAAATTATTGATATAATAAGGCTAAGGGACCGGGTTAGCTCAGTCGGTAGAGAGTTTGGCTAGAAACCACAAGGTTCCTAGTTCGGTACCGGTCCTCGCCAACTCAGCGTTGAGGCACAGGGATCTGTGCGTAAAGTAAGGGTTGATGGTAATGGGCGACCTAGACGCCAAAAGTTCCTTTCTAGCGCTATTGAAAAAGGGGATAGACATCGCTGACTGCTGATACCGACTTTAGGCCGCCTCGACATCTTTACTTACTTACAAAATCATGCTGTTGCCTGAATAGAAGAATCAATATCCTCATGGACGGTAGTTATAACGGGAAACCAACGGTTTTACGGATCGTCCAGTAATCCTAAAACATTTAGATTAAATTGTTATATACCCCTTTACATATCGGGTATATAAATGGTGGGAGGAGAGAGGTGAGAGGATGAGATAAGATGATGGGTTTTTACTTTTCTGCTTGTCCAGTCGCCATCTTTTTTCTAGCATGATCCTTCTTTTGATGGGCTCTTCTGTTGGGCTGGATGTCTGCTCATCTTTTTGTTGAGAACGAAGCAAGACTTTGTTGTTTTTTTATTCTTTATTAAAAAAAAGACAGCTCAAAATGTTTTCTGACCGCACGGATGAGAAGTCAGAATCTTGAGAGCGACGAACCTCAACGTCTGCCTCCTTTGACTGACGGCCGGCAACTGCTTAATTAACTTAATTTCTGTTCTCAAACCTTCCTTCAGCCAATCAGAAGTCGGTGTACAAGTCAGCGAGATATTAAATGTTGTCAATAATTTTACCGGCTAACGGTAACTTTCATTTAAACTCGTTATTTGAATTTTTAACGAACCTCGATTAAAAAATCTAACTACGCTTCATACATAATTCATAGGCTACCCATGAATTATGTAACAAAATCTAATGAACGTATTTTAGTGCTAAATTTAAAATAAAAATCAATATTTAAGTTCCAGTGATACATTTCAAAGAAAATGATAATTACTTTCATTTTCGCTGATCTTTAGAAATTAGACATAGATAATCGTGTTAAATTTGTTGATTATTTATAACTACATTACATTATATTTAACTGCATGATATTTGTTTGTAGGAATTTGACACGTATATTTATTTTTCAAATATACATAAATATTATGGAATTAAAAAAACTAAAATAATAAATAGATATAATACTAATACTGGTATAGTATTTCAGCAAAAGAGAGAGATCATGATGGAAAAAAAACCGCATTGATAAGTTGGAACGACGAAGTAGTCACAGAATCGTCATAGGTCGGCATAGAATTAAGAGTAATCTACAAGGACCTTCCTGGTATATCATTGTCCGCTAAAAGGGTAGGATTAACTGTTCAGCGCCATCGAATCTCAAAAGAAATCATCACCTTCTTGTTCCTCTAGAAACCAAAATCTTCAACCAGGAAGAGAGTCCGCAAGCTGTCACATCTAATTCTTATTGCCACGGATTCTAGTAGTCCGATAATTGGCTACTGAAATAAACTTTATTATTCGAAATTCATACTTTGGTGAGTGTCAGCTAATAAAGCTAAATGATGATGTATTAAAGTCAATTCGCTAGTTGTGTTGTAAAGCATCATCATCTTGTCGCGCATGCAGCACGGGTATCCATGACAATCTTTCGCCAACCTTCCCTATCATTCATTGCACCTGGGAGCTCCTCTGCGGAGCAGCCAGCATCGTCACATAGCTGGTCAATGTAGGTCCTTGCTGGTCGCCCTACACTTGCATGTCCGTGTGTTGGCTTCCACAGGAGAACTTCGCTTATGAGTTCATCCTTGCTTCTCCAGCAGTGTCCTGCATGTCTTGTTCGTCTCACTCGGATAGTTTGTGAGATGGGGGGCAGGTGACCGTACAGCTGTTTCCTTGTGGGGTGCTGTTTCCATGACTTCTTCAAGAATGCACGCAGCATTCTTGTGCAGCTCCCATCTAGATTATTCTCAAGACGCTTTGTTAGGGTCCAGGTGGTGCAGCCATATAGCAGCACCGACACAACCACAGCCTGGAAGAACTGTCGCTTCAGCTTGTTAGGGAGATCGGACCTCCATATGACTGATAATCTATTTGTGACCGACCATGCCGTTGCTATCCGTGTATTAACATCGTTCTCTGTGGAGGAGATATTACCACCCAGGTACGTGAATTGTTTTACTGGCTTAAGAGGCTTGCCGTTGAGTGTGGAGATGTTTCCTTTAATTTTGAAACTCATGAACTCTGTTTTATTGGAGTTCACATAGAGACCTATATTCTTTCCTGCCTCCTCTAAGCTATGTATCAGTGATTCAGCCTGTGCCGGTGTATCTGCAAGAAGTGCAATGTCATCAGCATAGTCAGCATCTGTGATTGTTTGTGTAGGGTATCGCCTGCTTCTTGCCCTTTTTAGTGTGCAACGTAGGTGGTTATACAATCTCTGGCAAATATTACTTTCACCTATTTTTAAAAAAGTAAACATGGTTCTAAATTAGGGAAATCCATGCCTACAAAAATTAAGGAGGCCCAACTACGTAATAATTCTTTTGCTTTATTTTGGTTTTGTCTTGTCAATAACTTCGAGAATGGTGTCCTCAATATTGGGTTATTCCATTATATTTTCCTTTACATGACTTGGAAATCATCATCATCATGTCCTGCAAGCAGCACGGATATCCATGACTATCTCTCGTCAACCTTCCCTATTATTCATAGCCCCTGGGAAGTCCTCTGTGCAGCATCCCGAGTCCTCGAATAGTTGGTCAATGTAGGTCCTTAGTGGGCGTCCTACGTATTGGCTTCCACTGGAGAACGTCACTTATGAGTTCGTCCTCGGTTCTCCAGCAGTGTCTTGTATGCCTAGTCGGTCTCATCCGGATGGTTTGTGAGATGGGGGCAGGTGATCATATAGTTGTTTCTTTGTTGGGTGCTGCTTCCACGATTTTTTTCAGGACTGCTCGCAACATTCTTGTGCAGGTCCCATTTAGCTTATTCTCGAAACGCTTTGTTAGGGTCCAGGTGGTGCAGCCATACAGCAGTACTGATATAACC
>CM042144.1:91759667-91767167 GCA_023376005.1 Doryteuthis pealeii
TTGATTAAAATTTTGAAATTTTCTGAATGACAAAAAAAAACATTTTTAACTTTTTTTCTTTAAAAATGAATAAAATTTAAAATTTTTTTATCGATTATTTTTTCTTCCAGTTTTCGTTTAGAATCTTCTTTTCCGTGTGTTGTATACTCTGTCCTCCACGTCCTCAAATCTCACAATTCAGATGAATTTTCAACTTCCAGAGGAAGGGAAAAAAAAATCTTGCCAAAAAAGCAAATGTTCAAAAATATCTCAACTGCTGATTACAAAGTATTTAGAAATGGTATCGACAACCCCGTCTAAATCATTACTTTATTACTAGCAAAATAAAAAGATACCCTCCGGGCAATGTAAAAATAATTTTTTTGAAAGATATTGCCTGAGGGATGGGAGCTGAAAATTCAATGTGATAGAGTTTGTACCAAGTAGGTAAAATCGTCTAATTTATTAAAGGAGTAAAGAAATAAAGAAAGAAAGAAAGACAATTTGAAATGAAACAGTTCCGATAACTTTAAATATTATATTAGAATAAAACAATCTATATATGAATATATAACGCCGGGCATCTATTTATTGAAACAATGGGGATTGTCTAACGTTGCATGCTCACATTTTGAGTATATTATTTTTGTTATGACGTTGGATTATGTGTTGGGTAATGTGCCGTAAGCAGTGACGTAATTTTTGTTACAGACAAAAACCGGAAGCGAATCTCCATTATTAATAGATATAAGTTAATCAGCTATGTACGTAACTTCATTGAACCCATTCATCTAAAAGTGCTCGTTGTGTAACATAAGAAATATACACGGCAAAATCGAGGCCAAATCCTTAACGAGGCTGTTTGCATTTCACATAGCACTACTATAACTGTTCTCACTCCAGTTATGGATGAATAGTAGGGCATACTGGGCTACATAACCTACGTGGGCAACCGATCTAGGAGAAGAAAAAATGTTAGAATTTAAAAGATTAATTTTCTATACCGTTTATAGACACCTCGTATATGCATATCCAACATTATTGATGGGAGGCGACAGGTTTGAGGCTTGTCAAATATAAGTAAAAATGAATTCGAATTTTGGAAGGAATCCCATGACACATCTGAAGATTGAAAATACCTCATGAAACTGTTATTAATGCTAGGAAATAGTTTGTGTGTGAAATCCTTTTTACCTTTAGTGTTTTCGACGGTTTTAATAATTTTACACACACACACACACACACACACACAGAGGAAATGGACTTGTCGACTCGAGTTCAAATCCTGGTCGAGGCTGTTTTCATTTCATTTCACATAGTGCTAATACCTTTGGGAAAGCAGTGCATCCAACTACTCTCCCCCCCAGGTATGGATACATAGTAGGGCAGAATGGGCTCTTTAACATTGGTTAATTAACCAGTTTAGGAGAAGGAAAACTCTGTTAAACTCCGCTTAAGAAATTGATCTTGCGTCACATCCTGCTCGTTGGTAAATATATATATTATTAGTATTCGACTTAAAATAATTAAATTTTACGTTACCACTTCATTTATTGCAGTTTTTTTTATGTCATATCAACTCTTAAAAACTTTAAAAAACATACAAAAATTATTTTCTGACCTAAGTACGAAACTAGTTGAGAACAATTAAGAAATAAATCACAATAAAGAAATATTCCTATTTTTCTAAACGCTTTTCTCTTTAAAGCCGCTGTTTTAAGGCTTTATTATAATAAGGAGCTGCTTTTTCAAAAATATCTGTATTAGATGACAACTCAGAGATTCTACGGCTAATATTAGATACTAGGTTTTTGAAACTAATGATGGGGGGTCGGAATTTACATTTATATTCTTAAGCTTCTCATTTTGTTTGTGATATGGTTTATATATATTCTTTTCTAGGTCTAAATTAACATCAAGGAAATTGACGTTTGTTAGGTTAGTATCTATGGTTATCTTAAGTTCCATATTTTGTAGGTGTGCGATTATGTCTTTACGTAATCTATCCAATGTTTTACCGCAACAGTCACGTGAAATACAGAGACCTTCATCACGAATGATTGCGAATGTATGTGTTGGAAATTTATGTTTCAGTGAGTCTATTATGAATAGACCCACTAAGTCACAAATCTCAGCGCTGTCATATCGCCCATGGCGATGTCGAAATAGTCTGATGGGTTTGATTTTTTCACCAGGGATTTACCTTCATTAAATAGAATCGTCTTATGTGCGTGCATTATTGAGTCGGTCTCTAGTTTAGTTATCTTGATAAATTTTTTAGCAAATGCTAATGCTTTAAGTATTAGTTTTTTTAGTAATTGATGGGTAAACATCATCTATATCAAACTGTGTGAACTTATGGATATTTTTGAGGGGATATTTTTGAACTATGTTATTGCAGGTGATGTTTTATTCCATTGCAGTAATTTAGTTTTATTTCTGATTTCCAGGTTTATTTTATTTATATCTACTTACTAACCCTAATTCTGATTTAGCTGGATTTATCAATCTGCATGATGGCCTGTTTTTGAAATCAATTTTATGGTATTTTAATGTGATGAAAGCTAAAAAAATCCCGACACCCTCACGCGAAATCTACATAAAATTGCTTCTAAACAAAATAGAAGACGTCTCAAGGAGTATGAGATGGAAAGCCCTGCTGTTTGATGGTAATATAAACTTGTCGACAGTTAATAACTGTAATATTAAATCTAGCAAATACCCACAAAAAACAGGTTATTGCAGCTGATGTATTATTCCATTGCAGTAATTTCATTTTAGTTTTGATTTCCAGGTTTATTTTATTTATAATATCTTTACTTGCTAACCCTAATTCTGATTTAGCTGGATTTATCAATCTGCATGATGGCCTGATATTGAAATCAATTTTATGGTCTTTTAATGTGATGATAGCTAAAACATCCCGACACCTTCACGCAAAATCTACATAAAATTGCTTAAGAATAAAATAGAAGACGTCTCAAGGAGTATGAGATGGAAAGCCCTGGCGTTTGATGGTAATATAAACCTGTCCACAGTTAATAACTGTAATATTAAATCTAGCAAATACCCACCAAAAATTAAAGAATTAACCGCTTTTGAAACGGACTTAATAGATATAGTTTATGATATAAAATTTCGTAAATTTAAAAACAACTTCCAAAATATACGTGCAAAGATTTTTTAAAAAATCTAAATCATCAAATAATATTTGTTTATTTTCGGATAAGACTAAAAACCTATATGAACTAGATAAAAATAAACATAAACAAATAAATATATATATATATATATATATATATAATAAATATATATATATATATATATATATATATATATATAATATATAAACATATATATATATATATATGTGTGTGTGTGTGTGTGTGTGTGTGTGTGTGTGTGTGAAAATATATCTGTGTATGTGTGACTATTACGGACATACATACGCAGAAAGTGACAGTTGCTTTCATTGTGTTCTTACCACTTATAAATAAGTGGTAAGAACATTCAGTATTTTCCAATGCAAAATGCATATATAAATAACCTTTCATGAAAAACTTATGTAAATATGCCCATATTATTTTGGATGATCGTCTGTAACGGTTTCCGTCAAATATCTAACTTAATTTGATTTACTAACATAGAAAAGCTTTTACGTTCGAAGCAAGCGTCGACATCTCGCATGGACGTGATTTACTTGTAGGTGCGATAGGTTAACTGTTTCTATCATTTATTCTAAGCATTAGCTACGTACCTATAACTTTCCAAGAACAATTCTTTTGTCACTGATGCTCTTTATAACAAAAGAGGAGACTTCAATTCGAAGTGCCTATCAACTGAATGCATTTCACAGTCGTGTGACAGTGTCGAAAGATTTGTTGGCTATATTGCCTTTTGTTTTGTCTCGTTATCATTCTTTCTTTCTTTTTCTTTCTTCTTAAATTATATCCACTTTTTTACAGCTTCCTCGCCTTTTTAAGCGGGTCCATATTTTATGCCCATTTTTCGCCTATAATTGGTTTTGTATCCATATTTAAACGCATTAGATTTTCCTGACGATAAAACCCCCCCTCCCTCCATTATATTATCAGAAAAGCATTTTAATAGCAAATTATACCTAAACACATTTATATCTATTTACGTGTCAGAGGGAGCATATGTATGCAGACGTGTGTGAGAGCACTTGCATATGTCTTCCCGACACTGCATCAGTTTTCTATTTATTTATGTCCGTTATTTCACCTTTTGTATTCACGTGCATCACTCAAGGGGATGAGGTAATGTCTGTATGCAAAAATAGTGTTAATCCGGTGATATTTGAACATTTAAAAGAAAGAAAAAGAGCAGTAGTTTTTGGGACTTTTGAAACTTAAACGGATCCGCCATTTTGAGGCCAAAAGAACAAATCAAGCCACAAAGTGAAGATCTGTTAGAGGTGATTCACAATTCAGCATCCATCGTTTCAATGCGAGATTATCCAGACTCTTAATACCTTATCGACTGGGGCTGTAGAATATACCGGCTGCATCTCCGCTGATTGGTGTTACATAATTATTAGATTCCTAATACTTATGTACAGTAGTGTAGAAACCAAAATGGCTGTTATAATTTGGAGCCGGCGGTCTTGAAGGATTGAATGACAAGGCTTGACCTCAGTCCTGATCCTCCTTCCGGTGGATACCGTGAGAATCGGTGGAGAAGACCCTCTTCCGGTTTAGATTAGAGAGAGAGTTTTAGTTTAGATCGGCCAAAACCACGACGGTGGTAAGTCGTGTTATGCACGCTGCCGACTCAATCTGCGCAGGTAGTCTGTTGGGATTTCGAAATAAAATATGATCTAAGTAAATCGAAGTCTTGTGTTATCTAAAAACTACCAATGACACAGGGCTTCTGATAAAAAGAAATCTCCAATGGAAGACCAGACACGAAGTCCCCAAGACGAAGTGTGAAATCTCTACTCTGTGAAATCTCTACACTGAAAAATCTTTGTGTTTGCTCGCAATAACCTCATTCGACGGTCTGTTCGCAATCACCTCGTTCCCCTACTGCCAAGAAATTCGGCTCATTTATTTCTCCACTCCTCTCCCACAAACCACCTCACTTCCGGTCTGTACTCTTATAAAAGAGTACAGACCTTCGAGCGCCATTTCTTTTCCTAGTCCGAGCTAAGAGGAGTTTCATTTGTTTTTCTTTATATCACACGAAGTCCAGACGCTAGAAGAAGAACGTAAGATACCAAAGATGAGCAGAAGAATAATAGAAGTAAGGAAAAGAGTATACAACAATTGGTAAGATACCACTTTTGACCATGGGTAGCGATCCGTGAGTCTTAAGGACGAAATCCTAGTGACTGAGAAATCCATGATACGCAACACTTCGCTTTAGCCTTTACTTTGGTTAGATGGGCGATCTTCATTGTCATTACTCCCAGGTCTACTCTGATCCGGAATGGTAGTACCTGTTAGGGTATGATCTATGGGTTAAACAGATTTGATTTCATCAGTACAAATAACAACCGTACTCAACAAAGAATGATTAAAACAAAAACGTGTTCGGCATAAAATAACTCGAGGGTTGACATGCCGTAAAATTCAATAAACGGCGCTATGCCTATATCACAATTTAACATTAGTTTAAATGTTATTTATGTTTTACTGATATATATATATAGCAGTGCATTTGGTGTAATAGTTACCATTGTGGAAAATCGCTTCTGCGATCCAAGTTCGAATTCTGGACTTTGCCGGTAATCAGGTTGCGTTGTTCATGTACTTCTAGATATTGATACAAAAACAGGCCACCCAGCTTTAATGTTAAAATGCTAAATTTTATCTAGTCTTTCTTTTAATTTGCATCATTTTGCTTTTACTTTCACTGAATATTTTTTCTTCCATTTTTCTTCTTTCTTTCTTTCTTTCTTTATTTTGCTTCATTTCTTTTTTCTTCATCGGCTCTTTTTTTCTTTTGTTTTTTTTTCTTCATTTTCACCAGCTCTTTTTTTTTATTTTTTTATTTTTCTACGGTTCATTTTTCTTTTGCATGTTCTTTCTTTTTTTTTTTTTTCTTTTTTTTTTTCATTTTTTTTTTTTTTTTCTTTCATCGGCTCTTTTTTTTTCTTTGTTTTATTCTTCTTCATTTTCACCAGTTCTTCTTTTTTCTTTATTTCATTTTTTCTTCGGTTCACTTTTCTTTTGCATGTTCTTTTCTCTCTTTTTTTCTTTCTTTTATTTTGCATCTCCTTGCTGTTACTATCACCAGCTTTTTTCAGTATTTCTTTCTTTTCATTGATTTGCTTTTCTTCCTTTCCTACCATCATTACTTTTTTTCTATTGCTTTTAATATAAATAAATAGTGATAGCTTATTCTATATCTTCCTTTGTCAGAATATACGTGTGAATGTGTGTACACGTGTATGTTTATTTGAACACGTATATCACAGAATGATGAGCCCAAACTATGTCGAAAATGCGGAACTAGAAGCGAGGATACAGGTTTCAACATTATTCTTATACGGTCACGTTACACGATAAAAAAATATATGTGACCGGAAGTTTGAAACGAAAAGGAAAGAAAACAGGCTGGGAAAAATGAAATTACCAATAACTGCAACAGTTTTTATTTTCTGTTAAAAGTAAAGAAACAATGTGGTGATGTAAGGCCATTGATTTTAATCTGTAATATCTGCATATATATATATATATATATATATATATATATATATATATATATATATGAATTTAGAATAAATTAAAATATACATTAGGTTAAATAGGTTGGATATCTGGTTGGTTGGCTGATTTTAAAGTATGTCAACCCTTGTTGCGTTATTTCATGTCAAATTCAGATTTTTTTTTTTCTTTTTTTATAAGCAAATCTATAGTTTCACATAACTATTCTTAATACAAATAACTCGAAAACAGCTATATGGTATTTCAATTTATACTAATCAGTAATACACTATTATATGGTTTCAAGTAATTATTTCCATCTAATAATATTCATTTGCTTTCAAACAGTTATAAAAAATGGGATGAAAAGTTCCTTGGCTAATAAAAGTTCATATGATGATTTCAATTCTGCTGTTGAGGATTTTTCCTATGGAATCCATACACTACATCACTAATTGAAGAAATATGCGACCTTAATGGGGACTATGTTGAAAGAAAAGCCGACCCTTGTTTCGAGTATGTTTATCCAATATAATTTGAATAGTTATAGGGTTTCAAATATTTTATTTAATAAAAATTGTTTGCACATATTTATATGATTTCTTGCATCTAATGGAAATGATTTTTCATAGATCTATTTGGTGCATAGGGAATTAATATGTACTAACAGGTCAGAGTGAGCCTGCGAATAATGTTATAAAAGGGGTCCTTCACTCTCCCCAAAAACTCTCATCAAAAACTGGAGTCTCACTTTAGCATGCAGAATATACTGAGGATATCCCTCTGTAAGGGGTGCAATTGGTGTATTCGACACCCCCTAAGACATGTATTTAGTATAAACGAAGTACGA
>CM042144.1:91772167-91792167 GCA_023376005.1 Doryteuthis pealeii
AAGTTATGGAATATGAAAGTCAAAGTGATACCAATTGTAATTGGTGGACTTGGAACGATCCCAAAAGGATTGGAAAAGGGTTTAGAAAGTTTGGAAATCAGAGGAAGGATTGAAACCATTCAGAACACTGCACTACTGCAATCTGTCAGAATACTCAGAAGAGTCCTGGAGACCTGAGGAGACTTGCTGTCACTCAGACTCCAGTGAAAGACCATCAGCTATCATTGATGTGAAAACTCAAAAGGAGTAAATAATAGATAGATAGATAGATAGATAGATAGATAAATAGATTAATAAACAAATAGATAGAACGGGTACAGGAAATGCGAAAATACTTTGATGCTCCCTAATATTTTTGTGCCGAAATAGAAAATCTACCCATGTTACTTACAGACAATACAATTATGTTTTAAATACAGATATTAAGGTACAACGGGATGAATATTCAGTGCCCAGGGAAATCTCACATTTTGAGACTTCTACGAGATTAAGAACCGGAGTCGACGATGGCTACCGTCAACGGGAGGAAATGAAAAGAACTACAACTAAAGGTTCTGTTTCTTTAGATAAATAAACGGTAATTGTATATTTAAACTTCTACTGTACTAAGAATAAGTAATTTCTTTCGAAATAGTAACAAACACGTGGTTAAGCGTTAAAAGAGGTGACTTGGAGAAAGCAAACTGTCTACAGACAATTATTGTTTTTAGCAACTGAGCAAAGATTTGAATTTCCACGCCAATGAACTCACAGGAGAGGAAGAGATTTATTTAATAAACCTTTTGTGTACGCAGTACGATTCGTTAAAACAATAAACCCCAAAAGACTCAAATACAAATCGCGCTCTTTTTTTTTCTCTTTCTTTCTAAACGTCCATAGAAAGGCGCGCAAGTACATAATCCATCACTCAATGTTCCCTCACTGACATCTGTCCGTGCTTTTTTTTTTGGCCACCACAGGTGCAAGGAATCATTTTGGTTTCTTCTTTCATTTAATGGCTGTTCCGTCCCAGAAGTGTTGATATCTCACTTCCCAGCCAAATACCCTTAAAGTTCAGCTGACCAGGCAATTCCATGAAGGTCAAGTGAATGCTGTTATCTATCTATCTATCTATCTGTCTGTCTGTCTGTCTGTCTGTCTGACTGACTGACTGATTATTTAGAAGAACTCCATAGAATCTGGAACGGAGATGGAGGAGTCGGAAATACGAGGAAGAATTGAACTGCTAAGATTGGCTAGAATACGGAGAATATTTATGGAAAATTGAGGTAATTCGTTGACACTCTGACTACATTGAAAGCCACCAGTTAAAACTGGTATGAATAATTCGTATTTAATAATAATAATAATAATAATAATAATAATAACTCCTAGAAACTGTAGATATACCACAGTATGATAATCTAATTATTACAACGTTTAATATGTTTACTTAAGAGCTAAATAATATGTTTACTTAAGAGCGAAATAGTTCAATATGTAAAGAGCATGATAATTTTGATTTAACTCACACTTTTTTCTCTCTTTCCTTCTTTTCATATTTTCATTATGTCCAATTGAAAGAGATTAGCCTTATTGATTCCGCGTGCTCACCCCCTCTCTCTATCTTTCCCCTACTCTCTTCTTTCTTTCTTTCTTATTATGTTTTTCAGTGTAGCATGTCCTTTTTCTTCTGTTTCTTTAGTTATGATGAAAACGGAATAGTCCATTATTTAGCTGATGTGACGAAACACATAAGAAATAAGAATTCGGCAGATGATCAACATCAGATAATCAGGATTTCCCTTTTTACATTTCATCTTGGACGATTTGAACGGTCTCATTTTTAACCATAAGGTTTTGCAAGATGATAACGGTCATACACATAAGGAACACGATTATTATTATTATTATTATTATTATTATTATTATTAATAATAATAATAATAATAATAATAATAATAATATAATAATAATAATAATAATGTAGAGAAATAAGTAAAAAATAACTGAAGAATGCTTATTTTGAAAACTTCTTTAAAAAAAAATTTCTACAAACAAATGACGTGATATTTCCTGAAATCAGCAGTTTTAACATTCAGTTTTGATTTTTTGTCAAATTGAAATTCATTGATTTAGAGATGAAAGAAAACTAAACATTAAATTCGCACTGATATGATTACTCTTATTTATTGATTTGAAAGGAAGTGTAATTTTCATGACAAAATGCAAAAACCAGAATCTATCCTTGAAAATGAGATGCATAAATTTCTTTGTACTTTGTATCCGCTTGTATCTCAAAAGATACAAGCGGATCACCCAATCCAGGTTAGGAGACCAGACCTAGTACTAATTAACAAAAAAAACCTTATCATCTTGCGGGTTTCTTTCGTTTCATAGAGCAAATCTATCAATAAAATAATTACAAATTAATCAAATTTCGGCATTGAATAACCCAACAGGAATTGGTGTGCTGTTAAACAAATAAAGCAAGCAATCCCTTCTCTGTTAATTCATACGTGATTGATTACTCGTAATGTCACCAACCTATTGTTACTTTCTTTATCCCAATAAGTATTACTCAAAAAGTTTTATCAAAAATAATCCAGACATATCAGAGATTTTGTATATATGAAATTCTTTATTGTAGATTTCAAGAGAAGCGTGGAATCGACAAATAGTCTGTTTGTTTGTTTATATTTATTTATTACTGATGAAGTTTAATTACTATTCTAAAAAGAGTTGTATTTATTTGTTATTGTGTACAATACAATTAAGAAGCGATTGTCACCAATCAAAGCAACGTAGTAGTCACTTATAATCAGGTCAACGCGTTTTGCTGATAAGAGGCTAGTACGCATATTTTATGGGGTAGTGATTATAGATAAAAGGATATGAAAACAACACAATATGCTGTTAAAGAGAAAATATTTTATATCATATTCATTGCTAATATTGAACAATATTTCGATTTATAAAAATCATCTTCAGAACTAGTTTTACTCCGGACTTAAGAAGAGCGGAGACGAAAATAATATGAATTCAAAACGAGAACATTGATGTTGCAAATATTTTTTGCTGTAGTTTCAAATATAAGCACATCCGCCCACGCGTTTCTTGGTCAGCGACAGTCATGTATATCCTATTGTAACAGTTTTTGAAAAAAGAATACATATTTCAAAATCGACAATAGACAAATTCTCTTTTTTCAAACAGGATAAGTATTAACCCGTTGACGGTAGGCCTGCAACGGATTTTTAGAAAATAATTTTTATTTTATTTATTATTGTATTTTTTATTATATATAAAGTAAAAAAAAGGTGTGAAAAACTCAATAATAATAATAATAATAATAATAATAATAATAAATAGAAAAATAAGAGGCAACTGAAGAAGGTAAATACTAGGTCCGGTCTCCTGGCCGGGATTAGTTTATTCATCTGTACCTCCAAGTCTCGGAGAATTTTATACGTCTGATTCTCCAGGACAGGTTTAGGCTGGTGCATATACCATTTTGTTGTATGGTGAAAATTTAATTTCTTGCACAATTCCCAGTTGATTACCTATCCATTTAGACATGCCTAGTCTTGTACTCAATTTGTGCTAGTTTGCTGCATTTGCTTATCATATGATTAGCCGTTTCGCTTGTCTCCACACATTCTGCACTTGCTCTTTTGGTGCGTCTTATATATTTTGCCTTTATATAGATTGTTCTCATGGCATTGTCTTGTACTGCGATTATAAGAGATTCAAGGTCAAATTTTAAAAAGAGTACTGCTGATTTTAATTAGAGTTTTCCTTCTGCTAGACTTGTTACCGAACCAAAGCTAGACAATTCCATCTGACCTACTATTTATCCATAGCTGGGGAGAAAACAAACAGATATTTACCTTTGATAAGGCATTAGCGCGAAATGAAAGGCAAACAGCCTCGTTCAGTATTTGAACTCAGTTCGCCTATTCCATTTCATACGATGATAACCGTTACGCAAACGTGTCTTCTTTTTTCCGTTTATGTATTGTTGCTTTCTTGGTTAAATGATATGTATGTTTTACTGTCTCATATTTTTTCGTTTGAATATAAATTTCATGCATTACATAAGACAAACATTCCGATACAAAAATTCTGGTGTTTTACTTTTTATTTCTTTATTTCAGTCGTAGGATTACAGTGTTTTATTCTATCCCACTTTAAGTGGTATAGAATTCTGCTTCACGTCAAAAGAATCCATCAATGTATATATTTCTATCTCTTTTACTCTTTTATTTCCAACCATCTGTTTCTCTTTTTTACGGGTTCAATATTCATTATTTAATTGATACAAAATTATTGGCTTCATTAAATCTATACAAGGCCACGCAGATGGAAACATCAGTGATGATCAGCTTCCTATAGAATTCATAATAATATTAAATCACAATTACAGCTTTATTAGGTTGTATGAAAATTATTTTTGATTTCAAATAATTACATTCTACGGCTTGTTCCATGTACACATCTAAAGACTAAGATTTAATTATTGTTATTTTTTTTCCTTGCGACACTTCTGATTATCCTTGTCAATTTTAATATTACTAATCGAATTTTCCTATAATCTCTCGTTTTCACAGTTTCTTTTCCAGGACTTTAGGTACCGTTTGAACGGCATCAACTACAATTGGTATCACCGTCACCTTCATGTTATACAGTATTTTAACTCTCTGGTAAAATCCATGTATTATCTATCGTTTCGCTTTCTTTTATTTATTTATTTCTATGGTCCGCTAGAATGATAAAATTCACTAGATGGAAAGTCATTTTCTTCTTTTTTATTTAACATTGTCATTATAGCTTAGACCAGTTTTTATTACAAATTTTATGCGTCTTATTTTTAGGACAGATTCTCGTTTGTGAATATATGATTTGTCAGTATGGTCAAACTATAGACTAGCACCATTCCTAAAGGTTCAGTCATGCGAGGTATGACTTTTGTGCTCCTGTGCAGCAACATCATAATCCTCATCATCATCATCATCATCATCATCATCATCATCTTGTTCTTGTTCTTGTTCTTGTTCTTGTTCTTGTTCTTGTTCTTGTTCTTCTTCTTCTTCTTCTTCTTATTATTATTATTATTATTATTAGTAGTAGTAGTAGTAGTAGTAGTAGTATCATTTGTTTCAGGGGTTTGTGACCTCTGAAACAAAATATGTATATCTTTAGATAGATATCTAAAGATATTAATATCTGTCGTATACATATTCTAGCACTTTTGAAGCATTGTTTTATAGGCCGCTTGCAGAATTCGAGATGACGAAGAAAACGGAAAAAATATCCAACTATATTTCTCAAAACTGTTTCAAGAATGTTATGGTTAGTTATTTGTCATTTGCAATAAAGCGCTTAAATAGACGATCATCAGTTGTCGATTTAAAATGTAACATAAATTAGACCTCGACACCTAGCACTCAAAAACTTACTGACAAAATAGGACTGATCTTAAACCCTCTCCAAATATAGTCAAGGAAGGCATCTCGTGACTGTTTTATTGTACGAAATTATTTAAAAAAAATTATTTCTTCCATCTATCTAGAAAGGAAAAAACATCTGTCATTTCCACGCAAAAGAGATAAAAGCCGTGTGTCTCTTCTGACATTCTGTGGCGATGCGTGTGAAAGGACGTGTCAGGCCGGCAAGAAATAAACTTTCGATGGAGCGCGAACAGGTCTTTGACAGCAACAATGAAGATAATCTGACGTGAAGGTAAATAAAAGGCAAGTATTCAAATGCAATAGATCTCATATCACGGAAACGTCATATTTGAAACAATTTATATATCCGATTTACATACAACGATAAAAAACAACAACAAAAAAAAAACATTGAAACATTTACATAGAATTTTTAAATATACACTACTATACTACGACATTCGTGAAACAATTCACAGTATTCTATTTGATAAATGAGATATTGAATATGCGACTTAAAAGCCGTTTTTCGTTGAAGAAAATATTTACTTTGTATGAACACAAGAATTTGTTCACTGTAATTCAAACAAAGGTAAATAATTGATATTTTTATACCTATTTACAGCCAAATTTTAAGAATATTGTCTTTTAAATTTCAGCGAAACCACTTTCTGTGTTATTAGAATTGAGATTTCTTTTAATGTTCACATACCTCTTTCACAACCCTTCAGTCATCGACCACAGTGTCATCAGCGGCCTGCCTCAAAGGGAAACAATCCATGATATGATGGATCATCCTACCATCGGTGAGATCTGCAAAACAATTAAGGAAATAAACACTGGAAAGGCACCTGGTCTTGATGGCATTCTTGTAGAGGTCCTCCGCCACGGTGGTGACAGGATCTCCGCGGAGACCCACCGCCTTATCTCTTATGTATGGCTGGGTGCTCCTGTCCCCCAGGTTTGAGTCGACGCAATTTTGGTCTCATTATACAAGGGTAAAGCTGTGCGGTCGGCCTGTGGTAATTACCGGGGTATAAGACTCCTTGAGATGGTGGGCAAGGTCTTCGCTAAACCCCTGCTCAACCGACTTACTAAGTTGGTCTATCCCTCGATTATCCCGGAATATCAAAGTGGCTTCAGATCCGTTGGTGGAACGATGGACATGATCTTTTCTGCTCGGCAGCTTCAGAAGAAATGCATCAAACAGCATGTAGCTTTGTGGATCTAACATAAGCCTTTGACACTGTGAATAGACCCGCGCTATAGATTATTCTCTGGAAACTTTGATGCCCACCGGAATTCGTCCATATGTTTGAACAACTCCACCAGGACATGAAAGCACGCTTTCACTTCAACGAGTCACTATCGGAATCAATATCCACGATGTTAAGCAGGGTGATATACCTGCACCGTTTTCTATCTACTCTGCGATGACTCTATCCTATGCCTCTCAGAACTGTGATACCGGTGTCTTTATACGATTCCGTACCACTGGCAAGGTCTCCAATCTTGCTCGTTTTAATGCTAAGACGAAGACCTTCCAGATCCTCGTCCGCGAACTTCTCTACGCAGATGATGCGGATTTCGTCGCCCAACTGAGGAGGACATGCAGTAGATAATGGATCTCTTCTCTGAAGCATGTACTGCTTTTGGCCTCCCCATCAGTTTGGAGAAAACTAAAGTGATGCTCACTCCACCACCCGGACAACGGTATGTGGAACCCAAATTCTACGTCAAGGGGACGAGATTGAAGGTGGTTGACTCATTTGTCTATCGATCCAGATGTGGATCGCTTGACTCCAAAATATCCCTAAGGGTCGAAAGAGCAAGCGGGGCCTTCGGTGGACTCGAGAAACGTGTATGGTCGGATAGAGGTATCACCATCAGGACGAAGCTCAATGAATATGAGTCTTGTGTCTTGTCTATACTCCTGTATTCTTCGGAAACGTGGACTACGTATCGTCGGCACGTCGAAGTCTTAGAGATTTCATCAGACATGTCTTAGAAAGATTTTAAACATTGGGTGACAATCCCTCACATCAGACGCCGATGTCCTGCAACAAGCCAATGCGTCCAGCATAGAAATGCGTATTATACGAAACCAGATGCGATGGGCTGGACATCTTGCTAAAATGGGAGACGGTATACTTCCTAAGCAACTATTCTATGGAGAACTGCAATATGGAGAACGTCCGAGGCACAAGCCTAAAAAGCGCTATAAGAGATGTCACCAGAACAACCTTAAAGCTCTCGATATAAATCTACATGAGTGGGAAAGGATAGCTACGAATCATGTGGTCTGGAGGAAACTTGTTCATGGCTAATTCTCTAGTGGTTCTTTCATACTGAAAATATTTGTTACTAACTCAAATAATCTTTACTCAAATTGGCACCATATGTTTGCTAACAAGTTTCATGTATTCATTACAATAGCTATTAAGTCACAGTCACCCTGAAGATCTGTATGATACATATGAAATAAATAATAAATAAGGAACTAAAATAAATGAAATAAATAATGAACTAAATCTAAAGATGTTTTAAATTTTGTACTGAATAATTTTCAAAGGTCAGGCAATGAGTACGCCACCATATATATATATATATATATATATATATATATATATATATATAGAGAGAGAGAGAGAGAGAGAGAGAGAGAGAGAGAGAGGTAGCTTTGCTTTTAAAAATACTTGTGTCATATCCAAATCTACATTGCAGTTGCTGCACATTTAGCCAATTCTCTCACAAATGCACGGTACAGTCTTGTTCGACTGTGTTAGAGCATACTCTAACACACCGAAGCTCTTTATTTTTCCCAATAAACGGCATTACTATATCTGAGAAGAAAGAACAAATTAAGCATATAATTTTGAATCGTTTCTATGCATGCTATAAGAATGTGAGATTATTTGAACGAGAATTGATATCACATTTTCTGAAACACTCTGTATATTGAATATAAACAACAGAATACAAGTTTCTTGTTCCGCAGAGATTGATAATTGTGCGTGAATTTATAACTGTGGCATATTGAAAATATTGAGCAGCTTGTCTGTTTGGAGACGGAAAATACTCCCAAGTGGTCGCTTGTCTTGAGGCGTTAACATCAACTGCTTGGAGCTGTCATCTTCCCTCTTTATTTAATAGACGTATGTATACAAAGATTTTGCCAATCTTCCCTCGCAGATTTTCAATGTACAAAAGCAAAAGACCGTTTAATTGCAAAAATATTACTGGAATTGTTGCCTTGCTTTTATTGTGTCTACACACTGACATCGATCATAATCCTTTGCTTTAGGTAAATCGACGGATATAAGTAATGCACATCAAAACAGGCCATGTTCATCTCTCTGAATTCTGTTAAGTTCTCACACTTCTGATTTATTTAATATATATGTGTTGATAAAATATAAATTTGAAGGCAATTTACAATGCAATGTAATAGGTGTTAAATGATGTTTCTTTACCTAAATATTTTCGAGAAAATTTCTCATCATCAGAGGTAGAAGTACTTGTGTTTTTTTAGTACCCATCCCACGGCGCCGGTGTAATCGTAGGATGGGTACTGAAAAAAAAACAAGTACTTCTACCTCTGATGATGAGAAATTTTCTCGAAAATATTTAGGTAAATAAACATCATTTAACACCTATTACATTGCATTGTAAATTGTCTTCAAATTTATATTTTACACATACATACAATGCTTCTAAAAATCTATTAAAAAAAACACTTATATGTGCTGATGTAATTGGTTTATATTCAATTCGTTTGTGAGTTGGTTGGTTGCTCGGTTGATTTTACAGTATGTCAACTGTTGTTGGTTTATTAAGCGTCTATTTTAGTCTTTTTTTTTCAAACAATTATTTAGCTTGTTTGATTCAGTCATTTATTTCAATATGCTATTGAAATAAATGACTGAATCAAACAAGCTTAATAATTTTTGAAAAAAAAAAGACTAAAAAAGACGTTAAATAAACCATTTGGTTGACCCATTTGTCTATAGCGGCAGCGCAATCTCCAGATGTGGATCGCTTGACTCCGAAATATCCCTAAGGATCGAAAGGGACTCGAGAAACGTGTATGGTCGGACAGAGGTATCACCATCAGGACAAAGCTTTGTCTGGCGTGTAGGACTGACCTAGAGTCGAACCCACATCCTTCAGAATGCGAAAGTGTTGTGGACGAGCAGTGCAGAGTAACCCGGATGTAAGCAGTCGCGTTGTGAGGATTGACGCGTACTTGCAGTGCTGACGAGTGTCGCACGTGCTGCACGGACAATTAAGAGTGAGGAGCCTGGATGTGGTGAGGATTTATGTGTATTTAAGTTTTTTTATTTTATTTTAACTAAAGGCTAAGTAATCTCGTTTATATTTACATTTGTGTAGTTGTTTAATAAGATCTAGTTGACAGGTACTTCCACTCTGTGTCAGATTAAACCATAGAGTAATGGTAATAAATCGGTACTCAACACTTCCCAGATCACCAGAACTGGTACTTAACCAACAAATGCAGTTTAGTGACATGCCAATGAAACTCCTGTGGGTACCTTCAGCAGGGGATAAAGTCAGCGCAAATCATATGGTTTCAAGTAACTAATGATAATAATCCTTTATAAACAATTATATCATCAATAAATACCTAAAGATTCTTGTTTGTAAGATACTCTGGAACCCTTTAAAAAAGCGAACACCTATGAAATATGGTGTATTGTACAACTTAAGTAAAAACAGAAAAATAGACAATCATTAAACCGAGAAAACAATCATGGTAAGAAAAACAATTAAATGGATCTTGCAAAAATAAAGGAAAGGCGCATAGGATGATGTAGGCATAGCAAAGAATGGGAAATGCGATGAGAGAAACTGAATCTCTTCTAATAGCTGCAAAAAATAATATCACAAGAAGTAATTATGTCAAAGGAAAGATTGATAATACGCAGACCAATAGAGAAAGCTTATATGGTAACAGAGATGATACACTTAATCACATAATAAGTGAATGCAAAAAATGATACAAAGGGGGTACATAACGAGCATGACTGGGTGGGAAAGATGATCCACTGGGAATTGTGTAAGAGACTGACGATTGAACACACTGAGAAATGGTATATGCATAAACCAGCATCTGTCCTTGAAAATCAATCTCATAAAGTCTCTGGGACCATGAGATTAAAACAGATTGCTAAAACCTAACCTGAAGGCCAGACCTGATGTTAGCAAAAGAAAAACAACTTGTTATTTAGTGGGTATTGCTGTTATAGCGGACCATAGAATGAAAGTAAAAGAAAGCTAAAAGATAGAAAAATGCGTGGATCTTGGCAGAGAGCTGAAAAAGCTCTGGAATATAAAGATAAAGTTGATTTCAATTGTCATTGGATCCCTTGGAACTGTCTCCAAATGCTTGGAAAAGAGACAGGAAAAACTTGAGATCAAAATTCTGTGAAAAACCAACAGTTACAGCTAGTGTGAGAAAATTGCAAGTAGTAAAACATAATTTGTAAACAATTAGAGCTTCAATTAACTATTTTAATACAACTAAATGTACATAATTAAATGGTTTCTGTTGGAGTTTTTGTTTATAACGCGTGAGCTAGATGTTCACTTCTACTTATAGACTCACCGATAACCATGCGACCAACCTATTGACCAACCACTGGCAGTATTCTGCTGCTGATATTATTATTTATACTGGCTGTTCTGGTCATACCTGCACATATTGCTTTGAACCTTCGTGGACGACGGATCATAGGATTATATCACGGGACCTTTGACACTACGTAGGATTCAAAAACTTAGGACTTATTCACTTACCAAAGGATTCTATAGCCCAGAACTTACTTACTCTCAGTCCTTTTCAACTGGCCAAGGATGGCGGTCAGAAACTTAACATTAATTTATACCTAATAATGATAGGTTGTACACAATTCTATGATTTCAAGTATTCCGATTTAATCTAAATAATGTACACACATTTATTTGGTTTCAAGTATTTCTATTTAGTACTAATAATGTGTATACGATTATATTATTTAAATGTTTTTTTTGTAATACAAATAATCTTAGAATAAAATATATTCGTGGTGAAAAGTGATCAGACTCGAGACTTGGGTAATGTTTAAATAATAATAATGGAGATACATCAGGAAACCCGTAGCTTAATGAAAAAATACTGTTATTCTATACCACAAATATTTATTTTCAACATAATATCCTTTATGTCATTCCACTATTTCAGTGGTGAATACAAAAGAAAAGATTATGCTCGTACTTTGTGATTCATATTCACTACTGAATTAATACGTCAGATATTACGGGGAGAAATCGTTAACGTTAAGTGAAAAGTCCATGAACGAAGATTGATAAGGTTAATTGGTTGGTTTTAAATAACCCTGGTTGGGGTATTTAATGCCGAAATCACTTTCTTTCACAAGCAATCGTATGCTTTCAAGTAAACATTTTCAATAATCATCTATGCACAATTATAGCTTCAAGTAACTATTCTTAATACAAATAATTACGCAGTATTATGGTTTCTAGTGTTCCTATATAATACAAATGTAGTGAGAGAAGAGGCCTACCTCGTGCAACACGGTATGAAGAGAGAGAGAGAGTGGCGAGCGTGAAGACTTGCCGTATTCTCGAAGAAGCCGCTAGGCTCTGTCTGGAGTGTAGGACTGACCTAGAGTCGAACCCGCGTCCTTCAGAATGCGAAAGTGTTGTGGACGAGCAGTACAAGTAACCCGGATGTAAGCAGTCGCGTTGTGAGGATTGACGCGTACTTGCAGTGCTGACGAGTGTCGCACGTGCTGCACGGACAATTAAGAGTAAGGAGCCCGGATGTGGTGAGGATTTATGTGTATTATAAGGACCTGCCCTCCCAGACCAGGCGAGAGAAACAACTGCAGTAGCATTTTGTTGTCGAGATGAGTGGGATAGAGAAATACATTTGGATATTGTTGGTGAGACGGGCGTGATACAGTTGGGAGAATGTTTAGACTGAAGACTGTCGATTGAAAGAACATTGCGTCAGACTTGACTGTGACCCCCCCCCCCCGAGATTAGAATAAACATTTTGTACACAGTTATATGGTTTCAATATTTCTGGCTACCATAAGTAATCTGTCTTTGCTCTTTTTTGCGTATTCCCCGAGTCTTTGTATTGTGGCCTCTACGCAGTCCTCTATGTTGGCAAGACCTCTTCCACCTTCCTTTCTTGATACATATAGTCTATCTCTATCGTCTCTAGGGTAGAGAGCCTTATGCATTGCCATAAATTTTCTCGTCATTTGGTCAATCCTTGTTGTCCTGACGTGTTTTTTTTAATAACTTTTCCTTTCATTTCTGTTAGCTTGATATTGTCTGCTTCTAAAATTCCTAAGTATGTGTATCGTTTTCATTAAGTGATTTTATAGTATCCTGGTTTGGTAGTTGTATTTCGTCCAATAAGTTTCTTTTGTCCTGTTTTATTACAAGCATAGCACATTATTCGATTCTGAATTTCATCCCGACATCTTGGCTATTTATTCTAATAATTTGTACTAGAGTTTCGAATTCTTTTTCATTTTTTGCAAAAGTTTTTATGTCATCCATATACATAAGGTGGTTTATTTTTTCTTGTGAGTTAGTGAATTTGTATCCCCCTGTGCATTTTCTAAGTATATGATTGAGTGGACATCATTGATATCATAAATAGTAGTGGTGATAGCGAATCTCCTTGGGAAATACCTATTGGGATTTTTATTTCTGCCAGGGATTACCCTCCTGCATTTATTGAACTCGACAGTTTTCCTGGCTCTTTTTAAATGGAATTTATGATGTTGTTGGATATTTTATTCATTTTTAGACATTCTAAAATCCAGGTATCTAGGACCATGTCATACGCCTTTCTTTAGTCGATCCATGCCATTGCAATATTTTTCCGCCTATTTTTGATTTCTTTAATGATGTGTTGATCTATATAAAGTAAGTCATATGTACCTCTTTTTCCTCTGTAGCATCCTTTCTGTTCTTCTGGAAAAATTTTACGCCAATTAAGGGAAAAGTATATTTCTTCTTTTATTACCACAGTCAATATTTTCCACATCATGGGTAGAAAAGTTTTTGGTCTATAATTGCTAGGGATATTTCCTTTTTGGGCTCTTTCTGGATAAGGATAGTTATTCCTTTTGTCATGCATTTGGTTAGTTCTGTGTCCTGTAGGCATCTTATTATTATTATTATTATTATTATTATTATTATTATTATTATTTGTCATTAATTTCACTCAAATTAATAAACGTTTTTATCGATAAAATCATCAAAATTACTGCAACCAGTCGCCTTTTTTATTACGTTGATCAACGTGTTGCTTTTGGCTGGTAATAATATGCGTAAGTAACCATTTTTATATACATATTTTAAGATTAAATCCAATATAATTGTTTTTTTAATTTCATGAATTCGATAACACTGGTTTACAAAAAATATTTTTTGTCTAAGGCAAGAATGTGAATAGGTGTTTTTTACTGATTTGTGTGTGCTGAATTCAACTTTATAAACAGTTTTGCTCTATTACCTCTAGTATTCTGTCTTTTAAATAGTCTCATTTTAGTATATACAGAGTATATACGTGCTTTTCAACAGTTGCAGCAGCTTATTACAGATTAAACAGGATAGATAAAGAACATTGACGGAATAAATATACTTGGATGACACAACGTACACAATTCATAGTACCGCAGACAGTTAGAAGTGTGTTTTCTTAGATGATCTGCTATATTTTGCCTCCGGGATGTCACGCAAGAGCATCCAGCAGGAGCCCTCCACATGCCGGGGTTCCACTTACCTTGGTAGTTGCTCTCCATCTTCGTAATGTCTTGGTGGAATCTTTCTCCGTGCTCATCACTCACTGCTCCAAGGTTTGGAGGGAAGAAGTTGAGGTGGGAATGGAGAAAATGAATTTTGAGTGACATTCGGCATCCCATATCCTCATAAGTCTTTAGCAACTTCTCAATACAGGATTAGTAATTTGGTACGCGTGTATTATCAAGGAAGCCACTACAGACTGACTTAAATGCTTCCCATGCTCTCAGTTTCCTGAATAATAACTAAAAAAGAAGACATAAGTCACACAATATTAGAAATTAACCCTGAATGCATATACGCCTTTATGTACAGTATGTGTAGAAAATGTACAGTATGCATATCTAAAAAAAAAGGTGATTAGTAAAAACGGATTTCAAATTTGAATTCAGCACCCTAAATTAGGTTAAAACAGCTATTTCTGTACTTTCTTTGTAAACCAGTGTAATAAGCAATCATTAATAATCTTTTACATTTTTTGTCTTGAGTAAGAAGAAATGTACGTGTAACGAGAGAAGAAACGATTTATTTCATGAAGCGGAGTTGCTGTACATTGACACGTGTCTTGTAGGTGACGTGACCATCACTAAAGTCAAAAGTCAAAAGAAACGATTCTAGTGGAATTCTCGCGAGACGAACTTGTCGTTTTGGTACAGCAACACGTTTTGTGTTAAGATTAAAAAGAAAAAACAACTAAAATAATGTCTCAGAAAGTTTGTAGGCTTTTCCGAACCAATACATCACTATCCAGATACAGCAGTACACAGATTTGGAAAAACAACCCCTTTTTCACATTTATTAAAGAAAAAATACTTTTCCATGTTTGTTATATCTGCTTATTTTTTCTTTTTCCTCGGACAATAGCAGATATTCTTTATTGTTTTTGGTAAAATACTTTTTACAAGTCACTGTGACCTTACATGATGTCATACGGTGTGCTGGGAAAATATGTCCTTTTGGGATTTATCAAATCTGGGCTTAACTGACTGGAGTTAATGCGAATAAATTTGATATTATTTAGGTCCTAAATTGTTGTCAATTACTTGGCCTACTCAGTATAATTCAACTGATGAGGATTGTTTCATTACAGAATTTCAAACATTTAAACTGGCAATGACACGCGTCTTAGTTTCACTTTCTTTTTGCCTATTTTTAGCCTTCCAAACACCTTTTACTGCAAGCCTAATTTTCGTATTTCCCTTCCACGATCGTTCAAGCGAGTAACCAACCGCCCTGACAACCATCCGGCTAGCTGCCTTAATGTCAGAAATATTCCATTCCCCCTCCATTTGTCTTCTTGCCAACAACATGGCCGAACATAACGCATCGGGAAATGACGGACACTAAAATTGAAGGCGTGATGCCACAAGACCAAGGAAGAAGAAACAAATCGAAGGATCTCACTTCTTCAAAAAGGTGGGGGTGGGGAAAATGGGGGAGGTTCGTATAATTGTTTGGGGTGATCATGTGATCGCTTTTCTCTTTCGCCGAAACTTTGCCAGATAATGAAGGCTAATATAGCGTCAAATTTGCCTAGTGTGACGTTATCGTGTGTGTGTCTACTGAAGCAACTTATTAAACTAAAGCCAGTGGTTTGGTTGGTGACTAGTGCTTAGAGGACACCTCCTTGCCAGTATCAAAAGATGACATGGGCGAATACTTCGAGAATTTTTCTTTTCAGTGTTCTTATATCTCTTTTAGCCATCCTCGTTCTTTATTGTCTTCTACAACATCATCAATAATTCCTTCCTCCAAATTCTATACATAATCACACACACACACACACACACACACACACATATATATTATATATATATATATATATATATATATAGATATTAGAGAATTAAACAAAATACACATCTCCTGTTTAACAATTTCATTAACGATCTTTTCGAGCTTTCTCGCCAACTTTTTTACATTTGGGTGGAATCCGTGGATTAGTCCATCAAAGTTTTTATCTCAAGTGCTTTCGCACTTCGAAGTGCCATCCTCAGGGTTGATGTGTTTGTGTTCCAGTTTTTGTTTTTTCAAGTTAGTAGTAGTGCGAGTAACTAGGAGGGGAACTCGTAGAAATTATATTAAGGCTTGTGGGGACTGGAAGGAGGAGAACTGGTAGGGAAAGTGTTATAGGCAGTTTAAAATGTGATTACTGCATTCAAAATGAATCTTATTTAAGGATGGTTTGTATTGTTTGATGTATAAAGCTTCTAGTATTTGGAATTGCTGTTTCTTTGTGTTTCTTTGTGCAAAATGTTTGTATTTTCCGTTAGGATTTTTCGGTAATTAGAGTGGGGGCATGCATGTAATATTAGATTTGTGAAATATAGCCATTATCTGACATATGAAGAGTCAAACGGCGTGACGCCGTTGACTCTTCATATGTCCGATAATGGCTTTCATCTTTTGGAGACAGTAGTCTACTAAGGGACATTTAAATGTGTATACTACATTAGTCTGATTAGACGACTTGTCTGGGGAGATGGGTTGTTGCGGATAACAAGGTTAGTGGTTTTAAATGTGGTGTAATAAATAATTAATTTTACCTTATTATCGGGCGTGATAGAAGTAACGTTGTTCCGAATTAATTGTTTTTAGTGCTATTTGTAATTCCTGTGCATCTGGTTACGATAATAAATTATTTTATTTGAAGAAGTGTTTGCTGTAGTATTTTATTTTGTAATTAAGTCTATTTTTTGGATGGTCTGTTTGATTTGTTCGTCAATGGCGGATTAAGAAGTCCCGTATTAACATATATATATATATTATATATTATATATATATATATATAATATTCAGGAAAAATAGAAGTGAATCCGACAGTATATAACTTTATATAATGAAAAACAAGTTTCATTGGTGTGTGATGTTTATTAAGCCGACGCTACAGCGTTTTATTTGGTTTATCAAACCATCGTCTGTGTAAAACAAATTATTACTAAATAGAAATCGGCGAGCCTCTGCTTTTAGTCTGTGGCGGATTCTGTTGGTACTCAGATGTGAGAAAAAGACATAATTGAAAACTCCACGTAACGTTGGTGTTCTCATTCAAACCGTGTGGCGTAAATTTGTTCGAAAACTGTTAGAAACAATTTTTGTGAAAGGAAAATACGTTATTCGGGTGCGTATCAAAAATGTAATCTATCTATATATAATGGAGATTCAGTCTCTATTTGTCTGTAACCATAACTATGTCACAGTCCTTTCAGGAATTAATTAACTTTATTAATGAGTATTTAATTTATAGTCAATATCATAACTACATAAAATAAAGAAACGCCCTATTATTTATATATGTTCAGAAAATAGTACACAAAAATGGATGACGTGGAGTGTTTTTTGAAACAAGTTTTAATAAATGCATGCCCGGTATTATTAATTTATATATAGTTTGTTTTATTTCAATATGTATTTAAAATGATCTAGCATATAGAGTTTGACAAGAAATTTATTTACAAAAAGGAAATTGTTACTTTAACCTTCACATACTTTAAATTTTGAAATATTTCTTGTATCCAATTGTATATCCAGTTTAGTTTTTGCTGGTCTGAAAAATACTCTTCCGTAATTTAAAATCTAGATAATTTTTTAAGTAAATATTTTTTACACTAAAATTAAAATATAAAAAATGTATCTATTTATTTTTTTAAAGGTTATTGCAATGCAAAAGTAATTGTCCTAGGTCCTATTAATTTCGAAGTATCTTCGTCTTCAGTGACGTTCTAAATATGAACGCAGGTTGTGTGTTTATAACATATTTCTGGACGTTATAAACACGGCTGCACATGTATGTTTGAACACTATGTGGAAGAGACGTGACTTCAGTTGTTCAAATCATTTTCATTCTATTTTTCTTTTTATTACTAATAATCCAGTCGATGTTAAATTCTAATCTACTGTTAAATTGAATTAATTTTAATATCAAAATATTAAAATATTTAACTTGAAAAACAGAAAATGTTTATATTTTGTACGCTGGAAAGAGTAAATTTTGTTTTGTTCTTTAAAGAATAAACAATAAATTTATTCAATTAATTTAATACTAACTATAATGAATAAAAACTCACTTTAATAATATAAAATTTATCAAATTTCTAAGAAAATGAATTAAGAGCGTAAAACAACATATGTTACATTTAGTTATTTATTGTACAAATATTTTAACTAAATTTTATTTTCGGAAATATTTTTGATTTAATATTTTTTAATTATATTTTTCTATAGTAGTAAATGAATAAAATCTAGTTTATTAACACTGAATTTTAACTCCCTCTCCTGCAATATATTTCAAAAATTAATTTTTACACCACCCAGAGGGCGTTTTTTTTTCGTTTTTTTTTTTTTTGGCTAGTATTGTCATTTAATATCATTTTGTGATATTTTAGCACTCGAGACGTGATTAGTTTGCTGATAGATTAGCTGATAAGTTGTAAAAACCCGATCTTTGTTTAATCGTATTGTAATTCGAAATTATGTTAGATTTTACAATTTTTCTCGGTTTTCTGTTGTGTATATCAATTAACATTTTGAATTATTTAAAATTTAAGAGGTGGTTGGTTTCCAAAATGTGATTTGTTAGTGCATCATTTAATTGGCCGTTCTTTATATCTCTTTTGTGCTCGTAGATTCATTGGTTGATATTTCTTGATGTTTCACCTATGTATTGTTCATTGTATCATAAACATTGGATGGCATATACGCCCGCATCCGACCTCGTGTATGTATGGTTGTTTTTATTTTATCATCGGCGTAATAGACATCACCCGTCAATGAAACATAATCTGATGAGAATAAAGAATCATTTCAAAAACGTTTGATAAATCAAAACGTGTTCAAGTGGTGGCTAGCAGAGCAGTATAAAAACTAAAAGTAATTAAAATCTTATCTTCTTACTATCGTTTCATGACTTTAAATTTCATGTATGATCTGTAACATGGAAGGTGATACTTTATACGTATCAAGACTGGTATATATTTTCCTTCCTATTATTTGCAAATCTCATCTTTGAAATGGTGAAACTAGCTTTCATTCATTGAATCTATCATTTATTTTCCTCTTAAAAATACAAACTATACTGCTATGTCGGAAATTCAGAGATTTTTTTTAGGTATATTGTAAACTAAGACCCCGCATCTAAAATCATAGAAATCGATATTTTTCAGAACTAACAAATTGCCTGAGTAAGGGAAGGTCTTGTAAATGCTAAACAACAAAATTAAGACAGAATTGTTGTAGAGTCTGCGTATGGTTCTTTCTTGGTATATCTGATGAGTCTAATTTTTAGTGTATGTATTCTATCTGTACACACAAACACACACACACACACACACACACACACATATATATATATATTCTATCTACACACACACACACACACAAACACACACACACATATACATACATATATATATATATATATATATATATATATATATATATATATATATTGGTTACTGGTAATAAGTTCCATTTATTATTCCAATATTTCAAAATTATAACATCTTTCTTTTACAAGGATTTTTTTCAGACTTGCTGGCTACTCAGTACACAATATTCAACTCTATTTCTCATTTATTCTACACATCTCCCCATGCCTCGCATACAAACCAAAAAAATATATATTATACACATATACACACAATATATATATTATACACATACACACATACACATACACACACACACATATATATACACACACACACATATATATATATACACACA